>BTPG01000006.1:129839031-130036531 GCA_036245525.1 Semisulcospira habei
GAGAGAGAGAGGAAGGAGATGGAGGGAGAGAGGGAGAAGAGAGAGAGAGGGAGGAGAGAGAGGGAAGGAGGAGAGAGAGGGAAGAAGAGAGAGGGAGAGAGAGAGAGAGAGGGAGAGAGAGAGAGAGAGAGAGAGAGGGGGGGAGAGAGGAGAGGGGGTGGGGGGAGAGGGAGAGGGAGACTCCTCCCGCATCACACTGAATTAATCAGGATCAGGAATTTATTTAACGTCTTTTCACACATTGGTGATATTAGACAACAACAACAACAACAAAAAATCAACAACCAAACACACAACTTGTGAATATCAAATAATAGCAATAATTAACATCCAACGACACACACAAATTACTTATTATAATAGTTTACCCACCGGACTATGAATTATTATATTAACTATTGGAATTGCAATATTTGTATGTAAGATGTCATACAAATTTTCTGCGAAGTGATCAACTGTTATGTTATTTTTTTGTCTACAGATTCATTGTTAGAGGACATTCACAGATTATATGTTTAACAGAGATGGGGCTTAAGCACTCACATTTGATGTCTTTTGCGAATTTTGTTTTCCAAGAATTTAGTCTTAACTTGTAGATCAATAAAGCTGTTTTCCTTGAACAAGGAGGAACATGATAAGTATATTTCATATATCTTTGTGAAAAAAGCTGTTTAGCACAGAGTGCATTTCATGTAGAGATAATTGCATATAATTACAGACTGCTGAGTTTTCTCTATTTATAGCTCCCTTTTTTGCTTGTCTGTCACAAATTTCATTCCAATAAATTCCGCAGTGTGAGGGTCTCCAAAGAAAATCGATCCCTATTCCTCTGGACATAATACAGCTCATAATGTTTTATTTCATACACTAAGTCTTTTCTAGTGTTACAATCCCAGCTTTTTAGACTATATAGGACAGATTTAGAATCGACGCAGATCAAAATGTTAAATATATCATAAGGTAGAAGTTGAATAAAATTTAGTGCCATGAGAATCGCATACAGTTCAGACGTAAATATAGAAAATCCTTTACCAAGATAAAACGATTTCTTCACTTTGAGATCTGGAATAACAAAGCCTGCACCACAGTCTGAAGAATCTAAGACAGACCCATCTGTAAAAATTTTCAAATGTTTAAAATATGTTGTCTGTAATTTTTCTTTCACTAAATTTGCTAAAGCGTTCACATCCTCATCTTTTTTTTTCAAATCTGTGAAATCTATATCGAAAGTAGCATTAATATGTTCCCAGGGAGATAATAATATAGTAGATATTACTGGTAAAACGGGAATAGACTTGATATCTATATTGCAGTTTTCTTTAGCATCTTTGACATAGTTACGTATAGGTAAAAGATACGGGATTGTTTGCGCTCTCTTCGGGAAATCCACATCTGCGTCTAAAAATATGGCTTCTCGTACTGAATTTTTGACGGGGACAGGCTTCGGACAATGTATTTTGCAGTTGCTAATTTACGTTGGTCAGATAAAGACAGAATACCTGCTTCTTTGTAGGGTTTTACAGTATTAGTATGAACTGGCACTCCTGCTTTAACTGCTTTACTATCAATGCTTTGCAGCTTCTGTAGAAGTGTAGCTGGGGCAGTAAAGTAGACTTCCTGACCATAGATAAGTGTTGATCGAACTAAAGATGTACCAAGGTGTAAAACAGTTTTAATGTCCTGACTCCATGGTTGTGAGTTTATAATTTTTAACAAGTCTTTTTCTTGCCTTATTTAATATGGCTTCAATGTGAATTCTCCAAGATAATTTTGATGTAAAACGTACGCCTAAAAACTTTATACACTGTTGGTAGTTTAAAGGCGTCCCCTTTAAGGATAATTTAGGTAATGTTTTAGCACTTTCCCATTATTGAAAAACATAAGTCATGTTTTATCCCCAGATAGTTCTAGAACATTTTCTTTCATATAGTTTGATAATTTGTCCAATTCAATCTGATAAATGTTTTGAACGTAATCTACGATTCTTTTTGGGGTACGTTTTCTGAGATTAGTGTTTATCCATATAGCAATATCATCTGCATATTTTACCACAGTTGTGTCCTGTGAGAGAGATTTTGGGAGGTCGTAAATTAACACAGTGAATAAAAAGGGTGAAATTATTGATCCCTGCGGAATACCCATATCTATTTTCTTAAAGGTTGAATAACTTTTACCAACTTTGGTGCAGACAAATCTTTCAGACAAAAAGCTTTTAATGTACTCATACATAAACCCGGTTATGCCAATCTCTTTTATTTTGTATAATAATATAGCATGCCAAACACTATCATAAGCCTTTTTTACGTCAAAAAAAGGTTGCTAATATACTTTTTCGTCTAGAAATTTGTTTTTTAATGTTATTTGTGAGTTTAACTAAATGGTCTGTCGTACATCTACCTTTCCGAAAACCAGCTTGATGAACTGAAATTATATCCTGTTTTTCACAGTAATGAAATAGCCGATTTAAAAGAATCTTTTCCATTACTTTGCAAGCTTGTGATGTTAGTGCAATAGGTCTATAACTACTAATCAATGTACGTGTTTTACCCGATTTGAGTACTGGAACTACTACTGACTGCTTCCAGATAGTAGGAAGAGATCCATTAAACCAACATTTTGGGGAAAAGATATGTAGTAGTTTTTTCCACGACTCGGGTAAATGATAAAGTAGTTTATAAGAAATTCCATCTATACCCACTGCACTAGAGGTATTTGCAAACGACTGTAAAACATCTAGGAATTCATTATATTGAGATGGAGCATTGATATACTGAGAATGATTAGAAACTGGATCTTGATAATCTGCTTTGACTTCTTCTTGGTTTCTGGGGTTTATGTTTATCTCGTACGGTTTGTCCGTATCAAAGATAAGCGCCTTCACCGTTGAAGACATTTCCAAAGCTACGGACAGCATCAAGGAAGATGTCGATGCTATTGTGATACATACTGGTGTTAATAACATTAAATCTTCAAATCCACGCACTGCTGGGAAATCACTTGTAACTACAGTGCGTGATCTGAAAAAGAAATTTCCGGCAGGCCATATAGTAGTCAGGAAGATCGTCCCAAGCAGGGATATTCAACTAAACATAAAACGTGAGATTTTCAATGCCACGGTGGTGTCAGAACTTATTGAGGACCAGAACAATTCCGTAATTCATCATGAAAACATTAACTCTAACTTCCATCTGCGGGACTTTTGCACGAAACATCGGGAGACATTTATCTAACTTATTCTGGGAAAAACCGAAACGAACATTAAGTTACCACTATCCCAAACTTTCCAGTGGATACTATGATTGGAGGGGTCACTGGTATTCACACTAAGTTTCTGACCGAATGAAATATAAATAAGCTAACTGATTATCATTTCAAATGTGGTAAAATTAACATTATCAAGTCCGGTTCGAAAGCAACTTTAAAATGATATCCAGATAGTTTAGTTCTAGTTTTTGATTTAGTACTGAATTGTTTGAGATATACCGATTCTTGGTGTTTTGAAAGAGCTCATTTTGTTTTGTATTAGTTATTTGTTTTTGTTTTTTTTTTTGTTTTTTTCTTTCCTTCTCCTTCAGTTGACCTTCTTTCGCTACAAAGATGTCACTGACCATGAAGAAGAGCACAAGCAATATGAAAGTGTTTCAGTGGAATTGCAGATCTATTTCCACAAATTTCCTATCCTTCGAGAATCACAACTCACGGTCAGAGTATTGCATATTAGCGTTACAATCTCTGAATGTAGAAGGTAAAAAAAAAAAAAAAAAAAAAACTTCAAGGATATTATTATCCTCCTCTATACAATTATGACGCCATATCGAATAAAGTCCAAACTGCTTATACATTAGAGATGAGCTAGAATATTCGTCACTAAATGCGTACTCTATAACCAAAGATCTAAATGATATCTATATCACTGGGGCCATGGTAAAAATTAATAATCAAAATACTTTAAATGTGATATCCGTATACCTACCTAGAGGGCCAGAAGATGACAACACTGACTGGCTAAAAGATATTGATCCTCAGCAGACAACTTCCTGTCAATGGATGGTCCTAGGAGACTTCTATGTTCATGCACCGTTCTGGGAGTCTGGATGTACGATAGTTACAAGCAATCGTCTAGTAGAAAATATTTCAGACTCTAAGTTAATCATTTTAAATGATGGTAGAATCACTAGAATCCCAGATGTATATACCCATAAAGCGTCTGCTCTTGATATAACGCTAGTAGGCCCTACCCTGGCACTAAATTGCACTTGGATCACTGAGGAAGATTGTTTGGGAAGTGATCATCTTCCAATCATACAATTAAACGTTAAAGATAAAGATGAATATTGCAATATTGAGGACAGAATTCCAAAGTTTCAGTATGTCAATGCTAATTGGGAACTGTATGAGACAATCTTGCTGTCCCATAACATTGCAAGTATAGAACATGGAAGTATAGATACATTTTACGGAAATATTACAAAAGCTGTTCTTTCTGCTCCGGAGAAGTCCATACCAAAATGCAAAGGAAAATCAAAGGGTAAATATTCAGGTAATGTTTGGTGGAATAAGGAATGTGAACTAGCAGTAAATATTAAGAAGGTACACTTTTAAAAAATGGATAAGAAACAAATCTAAAGAGAACTTTAGGGAAATGAAGAAAACTAAAATACACTGTAACAGAATAGTGGCGAGAGCCAAAAAGATTCACTGGGCTCAGTTCTGTAAAAATGAAGTGTCTGAATCAAAAGATACATATAAGGTTTGGAGGAAAATATCAGAATTACAAAATGGATACAAATTACAAGTGTATCCAATCGGAGTAGAAGGCAACACATTTCCTAGTGCAGCAGATAAAGCGGAGGCCTTTGTTAATATGTTGGCAGAAAATAGTCTCACATCAAGTCTTAGTTTACACTGAATTGACTTATAATATATAGTTATTGCTTTTTTTCCAGTTTGCAATGCTGGCATAGTGAACTGCTTTGTGGCCCCTTGCCAGTTCGCCAGATGTGACAACCATCCCAACGCTGTTTGCACGTAAATATCGCAACACCTGTGTGATTCAGTCACGTTTCGCAACACCGATTTTTATATTTGCATGATTTTTTTAAATCTCAATAACTTGAGCAATAATAATATTTTATTCATCATCCTCAATCTGAAAGAAAAAAAACAATAAAAAGCATGCCTATCTTCATCACTTTCCTCCATTTAAAATCGTTTAAAATACACAGTACAATTAGTGTTTTGGTTGGTTAGTTATTTGGGTTTAACGCCGAGCAGGCGACTAAGGTCATCTCACGGCGGGATGGGTAAAAGTCTGGCCAGCCAGACTAAAAGAAAGGTCTTAAGACAAGATGCAAATATATCTTTATCAAAATATTTCATGCTTAAATGTGGCACGGGTCTTTAGTCAGTGTTTTGGTATTGATATGTACACCTATACAGAATGCTCAGTTCACATAAAATTATGTAGTATAATATTTCAACTCGAATGGATTTTGAATTCTTAATGTATTCTGTATTAGAGTGTAGAATTTTAAACTCATACAGTTCAGTTATAAGAATTGTTCCATCCGCTCGGTCCATTTAATCTCCGTCCCTCACCTATCCGCCCACCTGTCCACCCACTCACCCAGCCATCAACCCGTATCCATCCATCCATCGCGCAGGGCATCTAGTTAGGGCCGTCTCAGCCTCGGAAAGAGTGACGTAAGTCACTCTTTGGGAGGCTGGGTCGATTCCTAGCGTTGGACTAAACACATATCAATCCAGTTATAACAATTAACCCCCACAAATGTATCACCTCGTTTCAGTGACAACTACTGCGGAGGGTGCCACGCCGTGTGGATGGAGAACGGACAGATTGTCCATGACTGTGGCAGAGACATCGCAGCGTAAGAATAGTGAACAGAAATTTGTCAAACAGTTGGATAAAGGCCGAGCCGGCGCGTGTAAACCGCGCGCTCAGTCCCAGCGCGGCCTTTGATTTCAAGCTGTCGGTTTGAAAGCACTTCGGATGTCGAACCTTTAATTAAAGTCCCTCTTTTTTGTTTCGTTTGCCATTTACTGCGGACAAATGGCAATCACCAGACAACTTCAAGAGGCATAGACCCCATGAGCCCCCGCAGTCGCTGGGGCTCATGAGGGTCTATGTCTCTTGTGGGTCAGTTCCATATCCGTGTTTCTACAGTAGGTGAGTTATTTGGAGGTCAGAGGGGGCAGATTCACTCATGATTTTGGGATTCAGCACGTATTGACTATTACTGAATACACTTTATGCGCAACCCATTTTCTCCCCCTGCTGAGAAGAGACAGGCTGCATGTACTCCGTTTTTCCCCCAGCCAGTAAGCAGCTTGCCCCTTCTCAGCAGGGGTTGGGGGGGGGGGGGTAGGGTGGGGGGGGGGGTGAAAGTGGGGCTATGTGTAAAGGTGCAACACGTTTGAACTAAATTAATTTTCCTGTGTAACATTGTTTTTGTTCAGGTGGAGCATTTGCTTTTCAGTCCGACTATCTTGTCTGTGCATAAGTATTTTCTCCTTTTCACTGCTGAAATAAAGCAATATTCTGCGCATTTGAAATTTGACTTCTAAATATACAGTAGGCCTGTGTTTATGGGTCAATGCATCTTTATTAATTAACGTACAATAAAACGCTGCATGTTGTGGTAGTCCATAGTGTTTGCGTGAACTAGCGGTAAGGCACCCCAATGCGCAAAAAGCCACCGACGTCGGCCCGATGGCCTTTTGCGCACTGAAACCAGCTAGCGGTATTGGGTCCGGATCTCAAATAGGTAAGGGACTGAGGTGCACATTGGGGATCGTGCGGGCATCACATCTACCGTCATTTGACAAACGCCAGTAAGACAATACGTGTAACATGCCCATATGAAAATCTCGCTTTTCTCAAAAAGGGATATACTGTACTGGCCTATTGTCAAATGACGGCAGACCCAGTGGGGACACACGATGGTTTTGGTTAGTTGTACATTGCTTAAAGTTCCGAAAGCAACATGACTTTCTGAGGACTTGCTTGTGCTTCTTGTGAAAAAAAAATTGAATGTATGTCGAAAGCCGGTGTAATATGCTAAATAACACACACACACACACACACACACACACACACACACACACACACACACACACACACACATTCTCACACACACGCACATTCACACACCTGAACACACGCGCAAGTTATCCCCGTACTGTAATGATTAGATTACGCCAGAGATTCTAGGTGTTTGAAGAGGCTGACCCTAAATGAGGTGAGCGTCTTTGCGTTTCTGATTTCTGCAGGAATAGAATTCCAGAATGAACTTCCCGAGAATGACAAACTGGTTTTGAATAAATCAATACGCGGCAGGGGTACTTTGAAATGGTGTCCATGTCTAGAAGCTACAGGTATCCGTTCTGAGAAAAAATAACTCAAGTACAGTGGACATGATTGCTTGAACAGCTTATACATCAATACACCTTTATTGAACTGAAAGTGATGGGATAGAGGGAGCATTTTTAAAGTTGTAAGCTTTTCGTCAGTTGAGAGTTCGGGATCTGGAAATATAAGCTTAGCAGCTCTCCTATGTAGGGAGTTTAGCCTCTTCAAATGTACATCACTAGAACCATCCCACACTGTTGATGCTTAGTCTATGTGCGATTTGACATGAGCATTGTAGAAAAGAAGACGCGCATCTGTGTCAGTAATTGTTTTCAATTTTGACGACATATACAGGCCGCTGGAAACCCTTTTGCACACATTATTAATATGCAGTTGCCATTTAAGCTGATCACCTATAGTGACCCCCAAGAGGCGGTGGTGTGATACTTGCTCAATTGGGCTGCCGTTTATACACAGACTAAGAGAGAGCGGGCATAGCTGGTGCTTTTGACGTGTGGTTATAACCATACATTCTGTTTTTGACGGATTCAGGGACATAGAGTTGGAATGACACTAGTCGTTGACCTCATGCAGGCTTTCCTGCAGACGCGTGCTAATTGCATCTACATCTTTGTGAGGAGTATGTAGTGTGCAGTCGTCAGCAAACATGTCACAAAAAAATATCGCGGCAACTAATATGCAGTGGAAGGTCATTGATAAATATGCAGAACAGAGAGAGAGAGAGAGAGAGAGAGAGAGAGAGAGAGAGAGAGAGAGAGAGAGAGAATATTACGTCATATTTAGAGTATGGCGTCAATGTGTACGTGGTGACCGAGTCGCTTCTTTTACGTCACAGCCACTCTCTGACCTTCTCCAGATGTCAATTTTTTTTAACTTTTAACATTTTTTTCCGAAAAGAATTAATTCACA
The DNA here is from genome assembly GCA_036245525.1 of Semisulcospira habei. Classification (NCBI taxonomy): domain Eukaryota; kingdom Metazoa; phylum Mollusca; class Gastropoda; family Semisulcospiridae; genus Semisulcospira; species Semisulcospira habei. The sequence goes on from BTPG01000006.1 coordinate 129,847,331, forward strand.
CACACACACACACACACACACACACACACACACACACACACACACACACACACACACACACACATACATACATACATACATACATACATACATACATACATACATACATACATACATATGCACATACGCACATACGGCGCTTCGCGCCAAATGTCAATTCAGCAGCGGGGCTAGCGTAACTAGACATGACGTAATTTTTATCTTGTTACTCAGTTCAGTAGTCAGAGGTTTAGGCCTGCCCGCCTTTGACACCATGGACATGCTATAAAATTCGCCCCATCGCGACCCATCCTAAAAAGTCCCTTCTATAAATAGAAGAGACTTAATGATATAAATTTTGTTATCACTTTGTGGTATAGAGGTTGGGCGTTCTTTCGTTCGTTCGTTTGTGTGTTCGATCGTTCTTTGCTTTGATCGCCATCACTTAATTCTTTCTTCCCTTCGTTTCATCCGGCTGGTCGTTTGTTTTAAGTCCCTTCTATTTATAGAATTTAGTTTTTAGGATGGATCGCGGTGGGGCGATTTCAGTTAGTAGCGTATCCATGAGGTTATAGGCGGGCAAGCCTAAAATCTCTGACAACTGAAGTAACAAGATAGTTACGTTAACCTCGCTGCTGAACGTACATTTGGCGCGAAAGGCCGTCTGTGCGCGCGCGTGCGCGCGCGCGCGCGCGTGTGTGTGTGTGTGTGTGTGTGTGTGTGTGTGTGTGTGTGTGTGTGTGTGTGTGTGTGTGTGTGTGTGTGTGTGTGCGTGCATGCGTGCGTAGTATGTAGATACGAGAATCTCAGATACTGCTGTACGTACAAGCTTGAAACTTGGCAAAATACTTTATTTAAGGGGTGGCTAAGAGAGCCTCCGAGCATGTTGTAACTGGTCGTCTCATTGACGACATAAAAGACTGTTTACAAAAAGTCGGTTGGTCGAGATTAGAGTCTGTAATTGTTGTCATATTTACTTGAAGTTTTGGATATAGCTAGTTTGGAGAAAGATATTGGATGAGTTCGTTAGCCAAATTTGTACCTTTTCAACTTTTAAAATAATATTTCATTTATTGTTTGCAAGTTTTGGATCCACTACATATTCCCATTAAACAGTCAGCCCTGGAAGAGTGTGTGAAACAAAACATTCAGTCGTGGAAGAGGCTGCGTGCCTTTCGGATGAGTGACGTGAAACATCAATTTTGTCACCGTGTATACGGCGTCGTGAGACCAGCGATGCCTAGCACGTAGACCAAGCGCAAACCAAGGAACAGCGCTTGGAGCCCCTGCTATATTAAAAAACGTGTAGGAGTGGTGGCGCACAAATACCTGACAAAGGAAGAAGAAAATAAGGCCTAATATTAATTCTATACAGTGTCCAAACTGTTCTGCTACCTAAAAGTACGTCGCAACTTTGAAGCAAAGCGTCACCGTTTGACGCTTGTCTTCGAATCGATCCACTCGGGACCGGACGCCATCTTGGTTGTGTAAATTTGCTGTGGAAAAACACTTATGCTGAAATCGTGAGATCAGTCAAGTGATCCCCAGTCTACGAATAGTAACGCGGGTACAAATGAAAAAGTGCTCGTGCATGCGGAATCGAAAGAGCAGACGACAATAAAGATAATGTGTTTTCAAATACATCTGATTGTCTGGTGTTTACCATAGTACGTGTGTTTATGTGTGTAATGGCCTATTGTGCCTACTGTGGCAGTAGCTTGTAGACCAAGCGCATATCAAGAAATTGCACTTTGAGTCCCTGCCGTATAAAAAACGTGTAGGAGGCGTGACGCGGCGCTAAACGACAGAAATATTAAAAAAGAAAGGAAGGATCCAGAGAAGCAAGCTACCTGGAGGTATTATGTCATCATAAACTCATGCAGAAGGTTTTATTAAATGCACAGGCCACTGTCAGATACTACTACGTGAAAGATTTCAGACCTCCCGTCATTTTGTCCAAAAGAAATTGAAGAATTTGGGCTAATAAATAGCATATATAATGGTAACAAGAAAACATTTACGTCACTCGACAGCAAGATGACATCATGTTCTTGTTCATAATTCCTTTGACGCCTCATTCTAGCGGTACATATGAAAACACTGTACTCCTTGTGAAGGCTCGTTACGCGAAGAAAAAGAAAAATACTAAGTACCAAGACAAATCTGCGGCGGAGATAAAAGCATCACGTGTTAAAAAAAATAGAGATTTGTTTCCGGTCTAACGACGAAAACAACTTATCCCAAGCAACGGATCCGCTCCAACTCAAGTGTGTGCCATGACACCTACAGTCAATTTAGACTTTCCGAGAGCGTGAGGATCCAAAATATCTTGTGCGCCATCTCCATCTTATCAGCTAAGTTAGTTCGTCACTGATTTTCAGCGATTGGCTGGGGGCCTCGGTTCTAGAGTCCAAAATATAACTGAGGCCCCGGCCGGGGTTAAGCGATGCCATGAAGTCAAGCTTATAGTGACGTCATTTTCTGCTCGTGCTATTCCTCTTCAGATTTCCTGTTGCTACTCCGGCTCACAGACTGTACTAATGGCGGGAATCGCCGTGTGTTCGTCTTTATTTGTGTGTGCCGGCGTGTGTGTTGATCAGAGGCTGGCTTAGAGAGGAAGGGAATGGATCAGAATGACAAGCTTACAAATATGAACAACTCTAAATGTTCCTAAAAGAAAAACGCACGTGAGCTCCAAACAATACGGTAAACGTTGGGATGAAAACCTCATCTAGTGCAATAGGAGATATTCAACATCAGGTCAAAGACAAAAGGTAGAGACCCTTGACATCGAGGGCAGCTCTCATATAGAAAAGACTTTATGGGTTATGGTTCATCTCATCTTGTTTGTTAAGTTGTTGCACTGTATTCCTGACAGGCTACGTAATAACGACAATGAAGGACTTTTCATACTTTTAGTCAAATGAATCCATCAGCCTGAGAACAAGAGAGGATTGTCACATGTTATGCACCCTGCGCAGTTCGGGCAGCACTTCTGGGCTCCTGGACACTGGGAGTCGTTGGTACACTGACGGCTGGGGCATTTGGGAGGGGCGGTCAGGACTGCACAATCCTGGACCACGATGGGGCATTCACCGGGCTCTGGAAAAATGAGTGAATAATATTTTAGGTCACGCAGATGTTCTACTCGTGCTGGTCTGTTTTTTGGAACTCACAAACCAGATAGGTGAGGCTAGCGCTGGCAGAATTGTCAGTACTGACAGGCGGGGGCAGGGGATCTAACTGTTGTCTGTCCAGCGCTATGTTTTTTGGAGCTTACAACCTACGACCGTAAGCTCCAGAATCACAGACCAGCACACAATAAAGAAATTGACAGTCTTCGATATGGCCTAAGTTAAAACAAGTAATCACGGGTAGAAATCAGATCGCGGCAATGGAGCCAATTCCAGGCTATAGAAAGGTAATAGAGACTGACGTATACGAGGGGCTTCTCAGATAATGTGAGACCAAGCGTTTTCTTGCATTTACACCATACTGAACAAGAAAAAAATGCCACTTAAAGAGCAACACATCGCGAAAGTCATGTCAAGAATCGAATTTTTTATCCAGCGGTTTTCCAATTTTAGCATTTCTTTCAACGTCACTTTTGGACACTGCATCAAAACATGGCCCAAAACTTGACGTTTTCCATATCTGGATTTTGAGCCTTCGTAATAGAAAGCGTATCACTCTGAACATCAAAGGTATCGGTACTAGCCAATGGGCATGCCGCTGCTAAACCTATCGCTACTCCATCTAAAGCAACAGTTGGTAGGTGGATAAAACATATATCTTCAAGAAATTCTGGCTTCCAAGGGAGGAAGGAGGAATTTGAAAAACACGAAATTTTTTATTAAAAAAACTTCTTGTGTCCAGGAGTCGTTGACGTAGACCCAATATTTAGCCTTACTTAATTTTGTGTATAATTGTATTTTGCCCGTTCGTCGACATCATCATCTTCTCCATGCTTCCAATGCTTACTTTTGACTGGCTGACGAACACAGCGGGCGCTCCGACAGTCTCCGTCATCACATTCTCGTTCGACACACACTTCGCCAGCTGGACACTGCTGTAGAAAAGCCAGTCAAATTTTGCATTACCCATGGATCACGACGTTAGGCATCGGGAGTAGAGGGTGGGGAAGGCAGGCATTGTCAGGCAGGGAAAAGGCTAGAGGTACGGGTGGAGGTAGTTAGGGTGTAAGTGGGAGGGAGATGTGTTTAAAAGACAAAAACACACACAACAAACACACATACACACGCACGCGAGCGCATGTGTGTGTGTGTGTGTGTGTGTGTGTGTGTGTGTGTGTGTGTGTGTGTGTGTGTGTGTGTGTGTGTGTGTGTGTGTGTGTGTGTGTGTGTGTGTGTGTGTGTACTTGCCTCATCTAGTCTCATCTCTTGTCTGCAGTTCACCTACCTTAGTAGCACACGTTTCTCTTGGCGGACGCCTTGTGGTGCCTCCGACACACACGTTACATCCGCATAGAGGACAGCATTTTCCGCCTGGGCCACACTGTCGGTCCCTTTGACATTGGTCTTTACACGGGTTGTTGGGGTCAGGGGGGATACAGGCAGCAAGTGGACATGGCGCCTCTGTCATGAAATAAGACAAATTGTACGTTTTATGTGGCTTGATTAATAGATAGTTGGACTATTGGTTTGTGGTTCGCGTTAGTGTCTCACATATACTTGCTTGTAAAGTTGACCGACATGGAGTGATGGACTTTTAGCCAGATACATACCACTGACCATTCCTTATTTTAATTTGTAATTATACATAGTATGAATCAATGGAAAAATGGTCCAATCATATATCTAGCCAACTTGCATACCGTACAGTTGATCAAATGAACCGTACACAAAATTAAGTGTGCAAGCAAAGCAAAGCAACTGTCATTGATGGCTTGCGTCAAAACGTTGCGTACGCAGTTACAACGTCAGTCGCGGTAAACTAAAGGATCACAAGGTATTCCAGTGGCATTTTGAAAAGACAAAATTTGTATTGCGGAGACACATTTTGCCCGAAGGAATAGCAACTGAAATATGGTGAACTAAAGGGATTACTTTTTTCTAGGGGATGATACTTGGACAAATCAAAGAGAAAACTTTATCAGGCCTAAGGGATACATTCATCTCTGTCGGTGCATTTTTACAAACAAGAAGGAACTTTGTTCAGTAAACTGATCCCTTTGGTTACCACTGCTGATTTATCCCTTTGGTTTGAAAAAGAAAATGTTGTGGAACCGCGTCTACTGTTACGATACACATCTGCAATGTTTATACAACAGTTTCACATCATGATCTGTGTTTGCTTCCTGTCATTTTTGTTTGTTTGTTTGTTTTTTTTCTAACTTTATTTTGTGCTCACCAGTAGTTTACATTTCTTCAATAATGAAAATGTTGACTTACCTAGAAGGATAGCCATTGCCAAGTGTGCATGAAGAGCCAGCATCTGTATCAAACAGTTATGATTGATCGTTCATGTTAATGGAAAAACAGAAAAACAAATTATTCATTTTAGAGAGAGAAAATTAAAACACGGAAAGATACCACAGGCACAAACAGACGTGCGAGCTCATGCCGACGCACGGTCGCACATACGCTGACGCACAGACACATGCACGCATACACAAGAGAGCGTAGATGCACGCGCAAACACACGCGTACTCACACACAAACACAGACACACACACACACACACACACACAAAACACACACACACACCAGTACACACATCAGCACACATATACCAGCACAAATAATTATATATACGCAAGCACGCATGCACACACACACATAAACACACACACACACACACACACACACACACACACACACATACACACACCAACCCCCACTCGAAGACCAACCCCTAATTTCAGACAGAATGAATTCTGCACGCCGCAAGTCCACTGTGGGTAGCGGCCAACCTCAGGACCGTCCGATCACCGCCAGCAGTTAGGGACTCGGCCTCGGCCATGTTTCTGGATGTGACAATGCTGACAATGCTGACAATACTGACAATACTGACGCCACTAACACTACCACAGACACTACCACGTCAGGGGCTAAGGTGGGCACTGAGTCGCAATGTAGGCTGAAAATACTAAACTGGAATATTGGTGGCTTGTTCTCAAAACTAGTAAACACTGATTTTATAGATTATATAACATCTTTTGATGTTGTTTGTTTTACAGAAACGTTTATAGAATACAACATAGAACTAAAAGTTTTCTCAGATTTCAGTGTTTACTTTGCCCCTGCAAAGAAACTCAGTGATCATGGTCGATGTTCAGGAGGAGTTATGGTCCTGGTGCGAAAATCTCTCTGCTCGTTTCTCGAGCAGATTGATGTTCCACATGACCATACAGTGTGTTAAATATGAAAAAACAGTTACTCAATGTTGACAGAGACATTGTTATGTTTTTTATTTACGTACCTCCATACGGCTCTACATACTATAACACTCAAGACTCAATGGATGGTATTGACTTAGTTGAACAGTGCTTGTCAGACATATGGGAAGTACGAGATGACTTTCATGTATTTATGTGCGGAGATTTCAATGCACGGACTGCTTGTTTAAATAGTTGTTATCTTCAAACAGACAGAAACAGTAACAGTAGAGAAGAAATCTATGAAAGATCATCCGAGGATGACGTGGTAAACTCATTTGGTAGAAAGTTAGTTGATCTTTGTCAGATGTTTGACTGTTCAATATTAAATGGAGCCGACTTTCTCAACGCTGAGGGCAGTATGACATTCATTTCTCAAATGGGAAGCAGCCTCATCGACTATTTCTGTGCCTCAAACGAACTGTGTTCCCAGAATGTGTTTCTTTCGCTGAACGTGGAAAACAGGCTTGAATCTGATCACCTGCCAGTCTCACTGACTGTACGCATGACACAAACAGACCGAGAGCGCCCACGTGAAAGGAAAGAGTGTGTGGAGAAAATAGTCTGGGACGGGGAAAAAGTACCACTATATTTAGATGCATTAAATTCCGGGGAATCCATTTTGAAACTTGCACGAGCTACAGCGGAAATAGAGTGTGATTTTAACCGGGCACTCGGTTTGTTTGTAGAATGTTTGCAGTCGGCTGCAGACTGCATGAAAAAGAAAGTGTTAACAGGGACCCCCAAAAGACAGAACGAATGACTGATTTGACTTTGAGTGAGTACAGCTTAAAAAGAAGACGAAGTCCACACTGCGCGCCTTTCGTCGGAAGAGAACCGATCACAATCGTCAGCATTTTGTGGAGGTCAGGCGCCAGTATTGGAGGTTACTCACAAACAAAAAACGGGCTCACAAAAAAGCAAAAGCAGAACTGTTAGCAAATCAAATAACTAACTCAAAAGTGTTTTGAAAAGAAAGAAATACCTGCTTAAACAAAAAAAATATAAACAAGCAGCTAGTCAGGTAATTACGAACGATGAATGGTTTAACCATTTCAAAGAGGTGTTCAAGTGTGATGAACCCCCGTTAGATGTATCGGAAACCCCCGATATTGGCGCCTTACCCGGAATAGAGGAGCTCGATGAACCAATTACCGAAGAGGAGGTGCGATCAGCATTGAGACGCTTAAATGTCGGTAAAGCCAGCGGTGCGGACGGCATATCAGCAGAGATGCTTAAATCAGCGTCAGAATTATTGATCAGTTTTCTTACAACATACTTTAACACTTTATTTAAAAATGGTACATACCCAAGTATGTGGAAGGAGGCTATAATAATACCCATTCACAAAAAAGGCGATCGCGAGTCCCCTCAGAACTACAGGGGAATCTCCCTCCTTAGCCTGATTGGGAAATGTTATGCATCCGTACTTAATGACCGACTGTACTGCTGGCTTGAGGACAACCATAAGATCTCTGAAACACAGGCAGGCTTCAGAAAAGGCTATAGTACAACAGACTATATATTCTGACTGTACGCTGCTACCCAGAAATATTTGAGTAAACCTGCAAAGCTGTATACTTGCTTCGTGGATCTGAAGCGTGCCTATGACTCAGTGAGACATTCAACCCTTTTGAGAGCTCTAATGAAATCAGGCGCTTCAGGCACCTTTTATTAAAGCTATTATGGCCATGTACGATTCTTTGAAAGCATGTGTGCGTGTACGAGATGGTCTTACTGACTGTTTTGACTGTCCCCAGGGTTTAAGACAAGGTTGCGTGGCCAGTACCACATTTTTCTCGCTCGTTATTAACGAGCTAGCTGAACAGTTATCTATAGATGGAAAACATGGCATTCAATTGTGGTCAGGACTAGCGGAATTGTTTGTTTTACTTTTTGCCGACGATTTAGTGTTACTTTCATGTTCACCATCTGGTCTGCAAAATCAGATTAATTGTCTAGTTAGTACTTGTTGTAAACTAGGGCTGCAAATCAACTGTGACAAAACTAAAGTCATGGTCTTCAGGAAAGGTGGTTTCCTGAGTAAATGTGAAAAATGGTTTATTGGAAGCGAACAACTCGAAGTAGTAAACAGTTACGTTTATCATTTAGGTTTTACTTTCACAACCACAATGAGTACCTTCCAGAGCGCAAAACAGCTAGCCGTTAAGGGAAAGAGAGCGACCACCGATATTATTAGAGCCCTGCGGCGCATTGATGGTATGACAAAAGAAACATTTTTCAAACTCTTTGATTCAGTCGTACAACCAACACTTGTATGCTTCTGAAATATGGGGCCTCCTCCACGACGATAGTCCCACTGAGAAAGTACACCTGTACGCCTGTAAAAAGTTTCTTTCTGTCCCTGTCCGAACCCCCACTGACATGGTATACGGCGAGCTTGGAAGGTACCCACTGTTGGTGAATTGTTGTATGAAAACTATACGTTTTTGGCTTAAGATTATTAAGATGGATACCGACCGCTTACCAAAGCAAGCATATCTGTTGTTGTCAAATTTAGATAACAACGGAAAGCTAAATTGGGTATCAAAAGTACGAGCCACTCTAGAGAATACAGGGTTTAACTTTGTTTGGATGAACCAAGGAGTAGGGAATGAAAGGCGATTTGTGTCTGAGTTTAAGCAGAGACTTGTCGATGTTGTTCGTCAAGAATGGTTCGCCGGCCTCAGGGACAGTCAGCGTTATCGGCTGTACACAACGTATAAGTTTACTCTGGAGCCTGAATCGTACTTTAAAGATATTCGAATAAAATGTTTCAGAGATACCCTGGTGCGCTTTAGGCTCGGAGTAAGTGATATCCAGACGCACAGGAATCCTTTTATTCGAAGCGTTACTGATGGAATGAACGACTGTCCCTTTTGCCCACAAACTATCGAAGACGAAGCTCACGTTGTGTTTCACTGTCCAAAGTATATAGACTTGCGTCCGGATTTTGGGGCAACTGTAGATAACAACCGTGAAAGTGTTTTACTCACTCAGTTGTTATCCTGTGAAAATGCACCTAGAACGAGACAGTTTGCATGGTTTCTTTTTAAATGTTTCGAGAGACGAAAAAGAGAAACAACGATATGTCCCAATGATTGATTGATTACTTTTGTGTCACATAATACTGTCTTTTTATAAAAACTGTCTTTTCAACTTGGAATGTCAATATACCCCAGGTAATATTCTTGTTGTATTGAACTGATATATGTATATGCTCTCCATGTGAAAATGGCCGAAGTGCCAACATCAATAAAAACTCTTGGCTTGACTTGACATACACACACCAACACACGTACGCTCACACACACACACACACACACACACACACACACACACACACACACACACACACACACACACACACGCACACACACACTTACCAAAACTGGCAGAAAATAGTATGTCCTCATGGCCTCTGGTATATTTCGCGTCTTGTCACCTTCAGAATTTCCACTATAAAAAAGCGCCTGCAGTTCACAAAGTCTGCTCAAGGTTTTCACTGCACATGTCATGACTTTTATACAAGGCAGATGAACTCATCCCCCAACCCAGAACTTCCGAGCTCCGAGAGGAACAGATTCTCTCTGGCCCCTGTGTACACTGGGTCAGTAAGAATCTATGCCGCTTGCTTGGCATTTATCTGTTAATTTACATTTCATAAACACCAGACAATTGGACATCCAGCTTAAATAGCTTCTCATTGCCCCTTGCGACCGCAAATAAAAACCTGGCACTGTAACTTGTGGTGACAAGATCTAGTAAACATCCGTCAGCGAAACAATTTTATGTGTATACCCCAGAGCGTGTGAACGCTTTCGACCAATCAAATTGGCGTTCCTTAACAACCGTGTCCTTCCTGTGCCACAGCTGTGCATTATTTACGTATTTTATATTTCGATCACGATGCACTGAAAAATAAAGTTGGCTTGCATGAAAACGACGTTCTTCAAAGGCTCCAGGAGACGCAGGGTTAATGTTTCGCAGTTTGACCTTTATAAATGGCCTTAGTAAGTATTACAATCATGCTAGACAAAAGGAATAATTTAATTGTGGAATTTGAATGTCGTAAAATGCAATATTTTGTCTCTTTTGTTACGTAGTACATTTACCCCTAGCGAGTACCAGGACAGTTGAAACTTCTGCTGTGTGCCTACACACATGGATTGGGCAAAGGAGGCCGTAGGAAAATCTTATAGGCGACATTGAGAACCCGTTGTATGGGCGAATTCAAGCAATGAAATTTTTTCCAGTAGCAGATCGCTTTAAAGTTCATAAGGGGCAATTCACAGGCCGCATTATACAGAAGGAACTTTGGACATCAAACTGCGAACTTTACACATGATGCAATCTCGACACACTGTCAGGAAACAGATACTTGGAAAACCCATGTTCTGAAGAACGCGTGTCACTCACGACATAATACGTCGACTTGTGCTGTAAGCGCTGCATACTTATATATATTTAGAGAGAGAGAGAGAGAGAGAGAGAGAGAGAGAGAGAGAGAGAGAGAGAGAGAGAGAGAGAGAGAGAGAGAGAGAGAGAGAGAGAGAATGGACATGATATTGTTACGTTTGTGGTTGTGTTATTCTTTTGAGAGCATGTGTGTTGATCATAAGAAAGATACTATATTTAGTAAGAATTGTGTATCTTTTTAGCAGGATTCATTTTCTATTGCTTGGAGAATTGCGATCGATTTCTGTTGTGTAGCTAAAATGACGCGTCTTTTCGTTTCATTGTTGCAGTAGTCCGACCTCGTTTGACCTACAACATTAGGAAAAGGCGCGATTATTCTAGTTACCTCAGATATGACGTCAAAGTTGTTGGGTACATTTCGTAACATTGTATCGAATCCGCCTAGATGTTAGTCGAAGGCTGTAGTGAGTTCTAGGGTGTTTTTCTTTAATGAATATTAATACGTTTTGGTTACGTTTTCTTTTCTGATTGGTTGTGTTGTGTGAATTTGCTGGATTGTTCTGGAAATCTGTAATAATATAAAAGACGGTGTTAGGAAATATGTGTGTACATTGTATGAGAGACGCAGTGTGTCAAAGTGTTGATGCATTGCAGAGACAGTGTATCAGTGCATGGATGCATTTGTGGATGCATTGTGCCGAGATTGCATCGCTGCAAATAAATATTGTTGGAACTGTTACTCCAGTTTGGTCTACAACCTTGTGCCACGTGTGACGACTTGCAGCTGAGTGAATTTTTTTACAATAACCCTATCTGCGTGCGTCTGGTGTGATTGTATCATACTGCGACTACGACTATCACGTAACAGATATGGGGTACGACAAAGTGTGTTTTAGTTTCTATCTTTTTTCCTTTCTTGTTCCGATGTATCCCACTCTTAAGTCTCACAGCTCAATTTCACTAGGAAAGTGTAATAAATAGGCGGAACAACTTCGGGACGGTTTATGCTACTGTTTTGCTCTGCTTTGCTTTGCGAAACAACAATACGCTTAGTCGGCTCATTATCTATCGAGGGACCTCACGAGCGTAGATGAAAATAGAAAGATAGAGAGGTGGGAAAGAGGGGGATGCGAGGGAATTAGAATTGGTAATTATGTCACAGGCGCGTGATGACGTATCCCGACACATAACAAATGTACGTGTCCTTGATAGCACACTGACTGTTGTAAATATGCTGTGTAAGCAGAATACAAATTAGACGTTAGCGAATGTGTGTAAAATGGAATAACGCATGACACATTGCAAACACACACACACACACACACACACACACACATACACACACACACATGCACACACACACACACACACGAAAACCCACGCACACATACACACACACGCTGACATACACACAAACACGCACGCACGCACAACGCACACACACACACACGCACGCACACACACACACACACACACACACACACACACACACACACACCAGAGCACACACACGCACACGAGCGCACACACATACATACACAAACATGTAAGCAAGCACATCAATTTTTTTTTTTTTTTTTTTTTTTTTTGCTTTATTCCGCTTAATATTTCAATGGTAATAATTTATGAACAGAAATACCAAAACAGATAGATGCTCTGAAAGTCATACCAGTAAATGTGTCAAACATTCTAGACGTGCCTCGTCTGGAGACACGGCATTATGCCGCGTATCTTTTACGGCACGTCTGAAATGTATTAACCTTTGGCTGTTGGTAGCGGTTTTTGTCGCGATGATTCCTTCATCGCCACAAAACCGCTACCTACAGCCAAGGGGTTAACCCTGATTTACCACAACAGAAGAAAGGTCGACTATGACAGTTCAATGTTGGTGACTGATTAGCTTGACTGCCAATCCACTCTGGAACTACCCAAGAACTGCATATTAAAATAGTCGATCTGTCTTCTGAACTGGTCTTCACAGGACAACTCTAAAATGATAGAATGTCGACATTAGGGCTCAATGTTTCAAAGATACAGTAGAACTATTTTGACTGACCACCTTTTTGTGCAGAAAAAAGAAAAGTGGTCCTAAAAGACGGGTGCTATCTCAAGAGAAGTTCTGAGGGGCGAGAAATGTCTTCTGTCATTGAAGACTATCATCTAGGTGGCTGTAGCTAACTAAATGATAGTCTTTTAGTGATCTCTCGTTAAGGTGGTTGCTTTAAACATGTTCTGTTGAAAAGGTACATGTGTGACACGTTTCCCTTTTTTAACATTTTTAGTCGAGTTATCTTTCATTGTGGAGTTCAGATTCCCACGCAGAACCTCTACAAGAAGACGTGTTGCTTGCAGGTACTACCTCAGCCTTCAAAACGTTTCTTGCTGAAATTCAATAAGAAAAGTATTGCAATCAAAATAACGTTACAATGATGCATGAACATGTTTAGATACAGCGTCTTTGATCAAGGCATAAGCGCTCTGTTGCAGATATAATTAAACTGAATTTTTTTTTTTTTTTTTAAATATATATATAGATATATATATATATAATTTTTCATTCAATTCTGAGAATGCTGTGCTAATGCCATGGAATTCCAGGCTGGTAAGCTTGCATTGTGTCATCAGGACATCAGCTGTCCTTTTTGTGATTCTAACGTGAAGCATTCATGTGGCAACTAAGCTCTTTTTGAAAATTTGCAAGATAGGTCTGATAACGATCCGACCTATGAAATGAAATGTGCCATTTTTCATACTTGCCGTTGCTACTCTACAAACACAGGATAATAATTGTAATACTAATGGTACCAAATTACACAAAGAAAAATTAGGAGACATTAAACATGAAGGGACATTAATCAAAATTCATTCATTCATTCGGTCATACAAAATCAAACGAAAAACAGAAAGTACACGCAACGCGCGCACACACATACACACGCGCGCGCGCACACACAGACACGCGCTAATGATAACTTGATCTATATACAAAGCAAATCATTTGGATCATAGTGAAAATTCACTTCAGACAGCAAAAATATATTTGGATTATAATAGAAACTTGAATTATGTAATTAGGCGATTATTATTAGTATGGACCAACCATACGGCAGCATGCACTGATTATACGATAGGCACATTTTTGATACGGATACTTGTTGTAGATTATGTATCAGCAGACAAGTACTTGAGGAGGCAATCCTTGAAAGAGGAGAGGGAGCTAGCGTGTGTTATACATGTAGGCAGTTTGTTCCAGAAAGATGCGCCTGAGAAAGATACACTGGTTTTAAATAGATCTATCCTGGGGGGAGGTGTAATAAAGTTTCGTCTTGAAGTAGAATAACCTGAACTTGCCTTGGTAAAGAGCTTACATAAATATTCTGGGTAAATCTCATTCCAGATTTTATACATAACCACACCCTTGTTTAAAAGGGGATGCTTGCTAAGAGGAAGCATTTTCAGTTTTTCAAGTCATTCGTCAGTTGTCAGGGCTGAATCAGGCAGGATATGTTTCGCTGCTCTCCGATACAGGGAGTTAAGTCTCTTCAAGTGTACGTCACTGCTGCCATCCCATATCGTGGACGCATAATCGATGTGGGATTTGACATGTGCATTGTAAAATAACTTGCGGGCATCAACATCGATAAAGTACTTCAACTTTGAAAGCATAAAAACATTTCTGGCAACAGTTTTACATATAGCATTTATGTGCGATTGCCACTTCATCTGGTCATCAACAATTACACCAAGTAATCGGTGTTCCGGCCGTGACCTTAGTGACGATGTCATTATGGATAGTCAGGCTGAGTGTAAGTGGCTTGAGCTGGTGCTTCTGACGGGTTGCTATAGTCATGCATTCCGTTTTGGAAGGATTTAAAATCATTTCATTTGTTTGCGCACCAAGTGGAAATTTCGCTCAAACCCTGCTGCAAACGGCCATTTAAAGAATCAATACTCTTGTCGGGGGTGTGAACTGTGGCGTCATCATCGAATAAATCACATGAAATTTTGTCGCTAGTCAAATGTAGCGGCAGGTCATTTATAAAGAGGCAAAACAGAAGAGGCCCTAGGACTGAACCCTGGGGAACTCCCCGTGTTACTAATCCGCTTGAGTAGTATGATCCATTGACCATGACGCGTTGCCAGATATGAGCCAGAACGAGCACTCTAGCGAGCAGATTTCGTGTAGAAGAGTGTTGTGTATTCTTCATGAACTATGCTTGTGAGTTGGTGTGATGGATTATCTGTAGAGCTCTGAACAACCAACTATGCTTCACTCGTGAGTTGAACATTTTCTCAATATATTTCTTGACATGTTATCATGTGTTTGTTACTGTGTTGGTGACTGCCTTGTGTGTAAACAGTCTGTTGTGTGTGTTGAGAACACAGATTTTGTCTATTCTTCTTGCATCAGGCCAGATATAAAACTTTGAGTGAGTCACATGAAAGAAAAAAGGTGTCAGTGTGCAAATTTATTTCTCATCTCCACTTTTAAAAAACATGAAGTAATTCGGTTCAATGGTTCAAGAGTTATAGCCTTTTAAAGATAAGAGGTGTTGCGCCTCAACAGTCTGGCAAAACAGCTGCGGCGCTGGGAAATGCAACATTTTAACACCTGTGGCGGCGAAAGGGAAATATATATATAATTTTTCATTCAATTCTGATAATGCTGTGCTAATGCCATGGAGTTCTAGGCTGGTAAGCTTGCATTGTGTCATCAGGACATCAGCTGTCCTTTTTGTGACTGCATCGCTTATTAGATCTTTTGAGCCTTCCACTGAACACCTACAACATAAAGCAGTAGGGACTACCCAGGCGCCCCGCCATCCGCTGGAGAATATCTAGTCCTCCCCCCCCCCCCAACCCCCGAGGGGGGATGCTACAAAATATTCCCAAACAGATATTGGACCTGCTGAGTAGATTAAAAGTTTTTTTTTAAAGTAAAGAATATATATATATATCATTGTCGTCCAGTCGCTCCATTTTCCGACACTTTGATTGGTCAGCATCTAAAAATTGTAGGGGGTTTAATGCCCCATTGCCTACCTCCTAGAACCATTTGCCGTACCTGTAATGTTTAATCAACTGGCCAATCAGCAATTCTAGTATCGCTCACGAATCTGTCTTAGGTTTTTCGTCTGAACGCTTAGTTCAGGGCTGTCCGGCACCTTACATCATAAATAACCGGAAAACACAAAGATCAAATGGTGGTAGACGATGGACGATAGGGAAATTTAAAAATGTACCTTATTTTGGCATGACCCAAGCGGTGAGCACACTACACACGTGTTATATATGTAGTGTCGCAATTCAAACTCTGAACCGAGACAGCTCGAAACTTTCCATTGTGCTTGTCAACGCGTATATAGAAAGCAAAGTCTGTTGCCACTCTTGCAGTAAGAGAGAAAGAGAAAGAAATATATTTTTAAAAAGCGACATATCTATGACATTTCAGTTTTTGTTTAAAAGATCGAGTCATTGTTGAATGCGTCTATGAGCTCAGTACTAGTTGGCGAAAGATGCCAACAATACATGCTTCATGTAGGAAATCTGACCTACTGTATATCCAGTCGCTTGCGACGCAAAACTGCGCTCAAAATTTAGAAGTTGTATCACTTGAACCCAGTGAGACAAGTCCGCACTTCCTTGCTACAGATTTTGAAATTGTAACTGACTGCTTAGAAGCAGTACCGCTGGTAAACGTTTCAAATTCCGGCGGCAAACGTCAAGCACATTTGCACGGCCGGGCATGTTAGCCTATGCATAAAGAGTCGCGTCCCCTGTGTATTTCACCAAAAAATATCAGTCTGACGTCAGAATTATTTGGCGTTTTACTCCTGACGTCAGACACTAATTTAGACTGAACGTAATTTAGACTGAACGACAATGGCATTAAACCTTCTGTTGGGTTACTTCTCGGGTTACATCTTGGTTAGTAGACCTCTGAAGCTGATTATCAAACCAACGCGCCTTCGGCGCGTCGGTCTGATAATCATCTTCGTCGGACTACAATACCAAGATGAAACCTTCGGAGTAACCCAACACAGACGATTCAATTATAATTAATGTTACGCATAAAATGGAAAATCAACCCCACATCATATGTATGTGTATAAACTAGTAGTAAAATAACACGTAATTACACATTCAAACACTGTACAAAACATATGTTAAGAG
This sequence comes from Semisulcospira habei, assembly GCA_036245525.1. NCBI lineage: Eukaryota > Metazoa > Mollusca > Gastropoda > Semisulcospiridae > Semisulcospira > Semisulcospira habei. The sequence goes on from BTPG01000006.1 coordinate 129,864,300, forward strand.
CCCCCATTCTTTTGCTCCAACCCCTTTCCCCCAACACCTTACAAACATACACACCTAGGCAAACAGCAGATGACAAATAAGACAAAATTAATATCATATCGCTGTGGCTGTCGGTAGCGAACCGACAATCAAAGGGTTAAATATGCTCGGAGTTAGTGGCACGAAGGTTTGCTCTTCTTTCGTGCGTTCGTCAGTCTGTTCGATTGTTGGTTTCTTTTTTGTGTTCCATTGTTTGTTTTCCTTTTAACCCCATACCTTCGAAGTTGTCGCCTGACGACTAAGTATCAGTTGCAAAAGATTAAACGACCATAATAATTCAAGGGTAGTGCCAGATAAGCTTGGCGCCTGATGGCGCCAAGCTCATCTGGCACTACTGTTGAATTAACATAGTGAATCCATCTCCTGCTGTAGTGCGTCGGGGCTATTTGGTTAACGTATAAAAAGGAACGGGACTATATGTCTTTCTGTATGAATGGCAGGCTAACTATTATAACTACAAATTCTGAAATAGAGGACGTTTCATTACCTTTCGTAATATGAATCCATCAGCCTTAGATTGGATTGCGACATAGGATGCACCCGTCGCAGTCCAGGCAGCACTTCTGGGCCCTCGGACACTGAGAGTCTTTGGTACACTGATGTTTGGGGCAGATGGGATTGGTTGGGACTGTACATTTCTTGAGGACCATGGGGCAAGCACCAGGCTCTGGAAAAACGATTGAATACGATTATAGTACAAGCAGGTTTTAGATGCGTGCTGGTCTTTGTCTTTAGAGCTTACGGCCCAGGAGCCAGTTGCATGAGTGAACTTAGTCCTGCGCCAGCCACGAAGCAGGGTGCTCCGCTATAATTATAGCGGATCACCTTGTTTAGTGTCTGTCGCAGGACTAAGTTTACTCATGCAACTGAGCAGAGGGCCATAAAGTCCGCAAGCACAGACCAGCACACGGTTATGAAATTGACAGTCCTCGGTATTGTCTACGTCAAAATAAGAAGTTCAGGTATATAATCACGGGCAGAAATCGAATCCTGGCAGCCGAAAAAAAATAGATAAGGAAAAGGGTAGTGTAGCAAATAGACTGTAATTGTTTTATCTTACATCTATAGCCAGGAGAACTTAGCCTGACATAGAACCAAGAACCCTTGCTCACTGCGAATATTCCTTTTTATGTGTGTGATTAGTCGTCGTAATCATTGTCATCATCACCTTTTGTCAGTATTTTGTTTTTTGTCTACCGTATTGCAAATACGGTAGACTTTAGGATGGGCTCGTCGGAGCGCGTTCCGTAGAATGCAAAGGACATAACAGGCGGGCGGGGCTCATGGTGGCCTGAGGACATTGGGAGTCATTGGTACACTGATATATGGGGCATATGGGATTGGTCGGCATTTTACATCTAGCGAGGGCCATGGGGCAAAGACCAGGCTCTGGAAAAATGAGTAATAAGATTGTAGTACAATTTGATGCGTACTGGTCTTTGATATATAGCGGATCACCTTGCTTAGTGGCTGGTGCAGGACTAAGCTTACTTGTGCTTACTTATGGAACTGAGCCCACGGCCATAAAGCACAGACCAGAACACAGTTATGAAATTGACCGTCCTCGGTAGTGTCTACGACAAAATAAGTAGTCCAAGAATAATCACAGGTAGACATAAAAATCCATGCAACCAGAAAACAAATTGGATGACAAAAGGGGATAGCGATTAGTGTAACAAATAGCCTGTCATTGTTTTATCTTAGATCTATGGCCGGGTTAACTCAGGCCGCCATAGAACCAAGCTGCCTTCGCTCACTGCAGATATTATTTTTTTATATTATGTGCTGTCGTCGTAAACACCAACATCATCTTTATCATTATCACATCCACAACTGTCATAACAGATCTCTTTCCGTGGTATTTACACGGTTAATTACTGAATTTGACACGAGACCAAGCGACCAAGCGAGCATACAACAAAGCTAGCTTAGTGACTGTGCTTCAATCACTCTGTTCGCGCCGAATCAGACATTACCTACTAAAGGTAAAAATGTATTCGTTTTTGTTTGCGGGAATCAAAGGTACACGACAGTCACCTGCACGAAATCCAATATTCAACTGTCAACAACAATAATCCTTGAATAAAATTGCGCATCTACAAAAGTCGCTGGACCAGGCAATGAGCCACACTGATTACCTCCCTCCATCTTCCGCGAACGTTCGTGCGGCAGCGGATCGAACTAGGTAACCAGTGTGACTACCAACCGATCAACCATTCGAATAGTGAACTGAAGAACAAAGAAAACATACTTTCGATACGTCCCAATCCCATCTGAAGAGTCAGCATCTGCAAAGAAAAACAGACACAGAGATGCACTTTGTGCGCTGGTCTCTAAATCTCGATCTTCCAAAATCACAAATCGCTACACCCTTGTGCGAGTCGTGACGTTCAAATTTACATACTAGCATGGCGTATTGCTTCAGTCCGCCACTATCTGACGCATGAATCAACAAAATACTTGTCTGCGCTTTTGTTTTGTCTAAATTAGATTATTGCAATGCTCTTCTGGCTAACTGGCAAACTCCAGAAAATTCTAAACGCAGCTGCTAATTTGATTCTTAGAGTCCCTAGATCAGATCATATCACACCCCCTGTCTACTCTTCACTGGTTACCTGTAACAGCTAGGATTTAGGTGGGTTTTTTTTTTAATGCATGCATGACTCACAGCTGTATTACCTGTTCTTGCCCACACTACCTTGCCTCTCTTCTCCAGCTGTATATCCCCTCAAGACAGAATTCGCGCTCTGCTGCCGACTCTCGAGTCCAACGTTCCCCTCTCGTCAAAACAAAGTCGTTCGCTGAGAGGTCATTCAGATACCAGATCCCAGTTGTTTGGAATGACCTCCCACGCAAACTGAGATAGATGATTCGAGAGAGGCATTCAGGCAAGCCTTAAAGATTTTTTTCTGTCTGCTACAACTGATCTTTGTCACAGTGACCTGCCAATATGTTGAAGTCAACTCTAGTAGTAGTAGTGTGTTTGTGTGTGCGCGCGCGTGCGTGACTGCGTGTCTGAGTCTATAAGCCAAGCACCTCCTCCAATGAATGATATGCATTTTTGAATGGCGATGGAGATTGCTTATTGAGTGCGCTGTACTTTTGTTTTAAATTATTTTATACTTTTTGTCAACTGCGTCTTTGTGATTAGTTATGATTGTGCAATTAGCTTTTGTTAAGCGCCTAGAGCTCAAATTTCTGAATTTAGGCGCTATACAAGTATTCACTATTATTATTATTATTATTATTATTATTATTATTATTATTATTATTATTATTATTATTATTATTATTATTATTATTATTATTATTATTATTATTATTATATTTGTGATCTTTGCAGCAAGGACTGCCAATCCCGCATTGGCCTCTACAGTCACAAAAGATGCTGCTTCAAATCCAGCTGAGCAGGCAATCAGATCAGAACAAGTATAGGATGCATTGTCTTTGGTCGATTCAGACCGACAGAGGCCCATGCATCATTATTATTATTATTATTATTATTATTATTATTATTATTATTATTATTATTATTATTATTATTATTATTATTATTATACTCTTAATAATTACATAGTGATGACGTGTATAAATGTGAAGTAGAGACATGGGATATAGAGACGGAAAATAGGAATATCACACACACAAACACACACACACACACACACACACACACACACACATACACACACACATACACACACACGCTCGCGCGCAAGCACGCACGCATACATACACACACAGTCATACGCATAGTTACACCCATGTACAAATACGCATAAAGCAAACACACCCATGCACACACGCAAGCTCACGTGTTTGTGGAATGTACACACGTACATAATTTATAATAATAATAATAAGAGGTCTTCCAAGCCCAGGTGGGAGGCAGCTCGCAGATTTGCAGCCTTGGCTACTTTGGACTGGGACGTAGACACCCTTGTTGGAAATATAAAAGAGGTGTTACTTTCTACAGCAGAAGAAGTGCTGGGGAAGCAGAGGAAGCGCAAACAGCCCTGGGTCACCGATGACATCCTTGATCTCTGTGATGAGAGGAGAGCCTGGAAGAAAAAGAGAGGCCAAGACCTCACATCAGCAAACAAGTACAGACTTGTCAACAAGAAGATCAGGAAAAGGATGAAAGAAGCCAAAGAAGATTGGATTGAAGACCAGTGTCGTAGCGTGGAAGAGGGCATGGCAAACGGCAACAGCAAGAAGGCTTATGAAACGCTAAGGACCCTCACCAAGACTCAACAGCGAACAGCCACAGTCATCGAAGACAGCAGCGGCCAACTCCTTACGGAAAACACTGCTGTACTAAACAGATGGACTGAGTACTGCCGAGACTTGTATAACTACAAGACTGAGCCAGACACCAGCATCCTCCAAAACAACCAGGCTGGGGCCAGGAAGGCCGAAGACCTGCCAGTGTTAGCTGAAGAGGTAGAAACAGCCGTACGCGGCCTGAAGGGAGGAAAGTCTCCAGGTGTAGACAACGTACCTGCTGAACTGTTGAAACATGGAGGAGAAGTAACAACGAAGGTACTCACTACACTCTGTCAAAAGATCTGGGAGCAAAAGAAATGGCCAGTAGAATGGACACAGTCTCTAGTGATCCCGCTCCCCAAGAAAGGAAACCTGAAACAGTGCCAGAACTACAGAACTATCAGTCTGATAAGTCACCCTAGCAAAGTAATGCTTAGAATCATTCTCAACCGCCTCAAAACTTTCGCCGAGGAACTGCTGGCAGAAGAACAGGCTGGCTTCAGAGTTGGAAGAAGCACTGTAGAGCAGATTTTCAACTGCCGCGTCCTGATCGAGAAACATCTGCAGCATCAGCGCGAACTCTACCACAACTTCATTGATTTCAGGAAAGCATTTGATCGCGTCTGGCACGACGGACTCTGGCAAGTCATGAGATCGTTCAACATAGAGGAGGGGCTGATCCAAATGATAGAAGCGCTTTACAAGAACGCCTGCAGCGCGGTTCTACTTAACAATCAGTCAGGCGAGTTCTTCAGGACGACGATCGGTGTCCGTCAAGGATGCCTGCTCTCTCCTGTCCTTTTTAACATATTCCTGGAGAAGATCATGCAGGAAACCCTCCACGACCACCATACTTCAATCTCTATTGGTGGCAGATCCCTGTGCAATCTTCGATTCGCAGACGACATTGACCTCATGGCAGGCAGCAATAGTGAGCTTCAAAACCTGACAGACAAACTTTCAAGTAGCGCAGGGTCTTATGGCATGGAGATCAGTACGGATAAAAGCAAAGTGATGATCAACACCACAAGCGACAGCAGCAGCAACATTCACATGAACGGCCAGAAGCTAGAAGAGGTCAATAGCTTCAAGTACTTGGGAGCCACCCTGTCCAAAGACGGTAGTTGCATAGCAGAGATCCGTATCAGGATAGGTACAGCAACATCCGCAATGGCCAGGCTGGACAGGATATGGCGAAGTAACTCCATCAGCTTCACCATCAAGTACAGGCTTTACAAGTCCCTCATAGTGTCTATTCTACTCTACGGCTGTGAGACTTGGACACTGCTTGCAGACTCAGAAAAGAAAATCCAGGCCTTTGAGAACAAGTGCCTGAGGAAGTTGCTCCGCATCTCGTACCGCGAGCACAAGACCAACGAATATGTACGGGGCATCGTCACTTCCCTGGTGGGCCCACATGAACCCCTTCTGGCAACCGTGAAACGGCGCAAGCTTGCTTGGTTTGGCCACGTGACCCGACACAACACCTTGTCCAAGACTATCCTTCAAGGCACTCTCGAAGGAAGTCGTCGGCGAGGTCGTCAGAGAAAGAGTTGGGTCGCAAACATAAAAGAATGGACCGAACTCGAGATGCCAGACTTGCTTGCCACCGCCCAAAATAGAACTCGGTGGAGAGCACTGTCTGTTGCTGCTGCCTTCCAGTCCCCCTAACGCCCAGTTCGGGCAAGTGACTGATGATGATGATGATGATGTTTCTTACTAAAATTGTCAGAACACAGTAAGTCTTCATGGCCACAGAATAATTCCGTTCGTCACCTCAAGGTTTGGGACACTGAAAACTCTCAAAAGCATACGCAGTTCAAAAACTCAGTTCCGGCATTAGTTTAAATAAGTGTTTGTGTCGTGAGCTTTTATGCAAAGCAGACGACTTCATCCCTCAGCCAAAAACCCCTTAACTGGTGGCGCATGGTGCACAACTGCAAGAGACATAACCCCTCATGATAGACCTTCGCAGTCGCGGGGGCTCAAGAGGATTTATGTCTCTTGTTAGTCCTCTATGTTCTTTATACCTAGTTCCACTTTATCTGCGTTCTTCTCGCAAATGTCGATCAGTGTGCAGTCAGACGCGCAACAGACCGACCCACGTCTTGGCTGAAATGTCACTCATTTAGAGCGCGCAATACCGCTCGACCAATCAGCACGTTGCAGAACCATAGGTGCTTCCGGATGCCACCGAGCTCCGTCAAAACAAATCCAATTGATAGACGCGTCTGTCTTTTCTGTTCCTTTCGCCGATTTCGGCGGTAATGGAAACACTGCTGTGATGAGGTATGTACGTCATAGTCCCGATACCGTGATCGATATCCAGATGTGCGCGCTTTTTCCATTCCCGACGCCTTTTACTCACGACTGCAGACACTAAAGAGCGCATTAAAGCTTGCGGTCGGCCACATGATCAGTTGAACCCTGAAGGATTCACAAGAGTGAGACATCACTAAATTTCTCCTTTCCGTGTTCTACTATATTCTTCATAGTCTAACTTGATCTCCTGTATTTATATTTGGTTTGCTACATTGCACTGTAGATCTGTCAGTTGTGTGTGCAGCATTTGTGCTTGTACGCTGACTCCGTATGACTGAGGTGAGAGACACTTCGGTGATGTAAACAGACCAGCACTAGTGGCAGTTCTCAGAAGGAAAGAGAGATGTTTTTCAGATAGACTGAAATCTTCAGATTTTTCTTCTGCTAGTGGCTGGCGTGCACATAGAAAGATGTACTATGCTTGCACAAAAAAATTACCTTAGAGACCAGGTATGCCCACATTTAGGTAGGATCATCCATACTTTCAGACTGTAAACACATAAAAACCGTTATTACCTTTCGAAAGAGTACACAAAAATGTGTGGTCATGCAAAATTTCAAAACTCTACCTTGTACAGTGTATAAAAACAATCTCAGTTTGGCGAAAATGAGACGATTTGTCCATTTCATAAAAATGCTACGTTCTCTTGGCTTGACTTCGCGAACGAAGATTTGATAGGGGTTGCCCACGACGTCTGCAGGCCTCCTCGTGGCTGCGGAGGCCAATCCGGGACAGGCAGGTTCGACCGCAGAGGCTGCAGGGGGAGGTCTGGCCAGGGTTCTGAGTTGCGGCATCTCTGTTTTTTCTCCTGAGCCGCTTGTCCTTAAGGCTAGCTCTGTGAAAGTCCTTAAAGGAGTCGGCTGCCTTGTAAATGGTGGAGCGCCAGGTGTCACGGTCCGCAGCAAGCGAAGACCACTGGCGGTGGTCGATTTGGCAGGCACTAAGTGACTTCTTGAGACAGTCTTTGTATCTCTTCTTTGGTGCCCCTCTGTCTCGGTGTCCAGTGGCAAGCTCGCCAAACAGGGGGATCTTGGGTAGGCGATGACCCTCCATCCTGGAGACATGCCCCGCCCAGCGGAGCTGCGTCCGCAGCAGCAAAGCCTCGATGCTCACAGTTTCTGCCTGTTCAAGGACCTCAACGTTGGTGACATAGTCACTCCAGTGAATGCCCAGGATGGTACGCAGGCAGCGCTGGTGGAAGCGTTCGAGAAGTCGTAGTTGGCTGCGGTAGAGGGCCCAGGACTCGGAACCATACAGCAGGGTGGTGAGGACCACAGCTCTGTACACGCTGATCTTAGTGCCTGTTTTCAGCTGTTGATTGTGCCACACCCGTTTGAATAGTCGCCCGAAAGCGCTGTTCGCTTTTGCCAGCCTGCTGTCAAGCTCCTTGTCCAGCTTGGCGTCCGATGTGATGATGCAGCCAAGGTAAGTAAACTGGTGCACTGACTTTAGTTCAGACTCGCCGATGGTGATGTGGGGAGGGCGATGCTCTACCGTTGGTGCCGGCTGATGAAGAACCTCTGTCTTTTTCAGACTGACCTCGAGTCCAAAGAGCTGGACGGCGTCTGCGGAGTAGGACGTGGTGCGCTGCAGAGCTCTTTCTGTGTGTGCAACGAGGGCAGCGTCATCAGCAAAAAGCAGCTCACGAATCAGTTGGTCTAGGGTTTTGGTGTGGGCCTGCAGTCGTCTGAGGTTGAACAGGCTGCCATCGAGACGATACCTGATGTACACTGCATCGTCATCGTCGAGGTCCACTGTGGCCTGCTTCAACATCATGCTAAAAAATGTGAGAGGCGTGCCGCACGCATCACATTGGCTAGAAGTGAGACTGTTGGTGGGGGATCAGCTAAGACGGGACAGCCAGACGCTCCAGGATCTGCCACATGCCTTGCCTGCTCACAGTGTCGAACGCTTTTGTTAGGTCAACAAACGTTATGTACAGCCCTTTGTTCTGCTCGCGGCACTTCTCCTGAAGCTGTCTCAGCACAAAGACCATGTCGGTGGTGCTCCTGTTGGCTCTGAAGCCACATTGGCCCTTTGGGAGGTGGTCTTCAGCGATGGCAGGTACCAGCCGATTCAGGAGCAGCCTTGCAAGAATTTTCCCAGCAATGGACAGCAGGGTAATTCCACGATAGTTGGAGCAGTCAGACTTCTCGCCTTTGTTCTTGTACAGGGTGATGATGACTGCATCACGGAGATCTTTTGGTAGTGTTCCTTCCTCCCAGCAGCATAGACAGAGGTCGTGGAGCTTGTTGTGCAGTGCTGGGCCTCATGTTTCCAGATCTCTGGCGGTATTCCATCAATGCCTGCTGCTTTGCCACTCTTGAGCTGGTGGATGGCTGTGAGAGTCTCTTCAGCGGTGGGCGGTTCGTCCAATTCAACCTTTACTGGGAGGTGTGGGATTTGGAGGATGACTGCTTCTTGAACAGTGCGCTCAGCGCTGAAGAGGCTCTGAAAGTGCTCCGACCAGCGGTTCAAGATGGAGGTATTATCTGTAAGCAATGCCTGTCCATTAGCGCTTCGCAGGGGACTCTGTACCAGGTGCCTGGGGCCATACACTGCTTTCAGTGCTTCGTAGAAGCCCCTGTAGTCACCGTTGTCAGTGCAGAGCTGGGTCCTCTGTGCGAGTCTGGTCCACCACTCGTTCTGGAGGTCTCTGAGCTTGCGCTGGAGACTGCTGCAGACGAGGCGGAAGGCAGACTTCTTCACAGGGCAGGAAGGCTGGGCTAGGTGTGCCTGATGGGCGGCTCTTTTTTTTTTTTTTTTTTTTTTTTTTTTTTTTTTTTTTTTTTTTTTTTTGCTAGGAGTTCCTGGATCTCTACATCATCATCATTTTCGTCAAACCAGTCTTTGTTCCTCTTTTTAGCGAAACCCAAGACTACTGCAGAGGATTTTGCAATAGCAGTTTTCAGTTGTTCCCAGAGTGTTTCAGGGAAGGAGTCTGCTGGGTCCGCTGTGTCTTTGAGCCTGCGCTGTAAATCTGTCTGAAAGGCAGCTTTCACATCGTCACGCTGAAGGCTGGCAACATCAAGCTTTTTCTTGGTGGGCCCCCATTTCTTGGGTTTTGGCTTGAAGTGGAGTCTGAGTTTGCAGAGTTTTATAGTGTTATGTTTTCTAGAAAAATCAAGCAAAATCGTACAATACAGCCAATCAAAACACAGTACGTATCTAAAACTCAAAGGTACATTCACACTGGAATATTCTATAAACGTCTGGCTACTATTCAACATCTATGTTAGGAAAATCTCCGGCGCGCCATGACGTCACATAAAAGTAAGCCAGACAGGTCACGACCTTGCACGCTCTAACTGGTAAACACGCGAACAGTGCATCAGCACCGAAAGCCAAGCGACACGCGCGCAGTAAACAAATGAATATCCGAGCGGCTTCTAGACTCTTCCTGACTCAACTCCGTGCGGCAACAGATAATCAACACCGCACTATTCGTAAACGAAAGTGAAATTCACTGAAAAGGTACGTGATTCGAAATCATGATAGCTCAAATAAACATCAGATCGTTTCCTACGATTTATGCACGCACGCTCTAACAGAACAACACAACCACAATCGTAACATTACCCCCCCCCCCCCCCCTTTTAGAACGAAATTTCACAAAATTTCTTCTCAAATCCAAAAATACGGTTGTGGCTGTGTTAAACTACACAGAACCTTAAACAAATACAATTTCACAACAAATTAAATCAAATTAACCACTAAAATAATTAACTCACAATTCTTTTAAAATGTCCCAAATGAAAATATGCTCCTTTAAACTGTCCTGATCACAAACATGTCCCTTTAAATATTCATGGACAACAAAATGTTTCTTTAAAACTGTTCTGCACACAATCCGTTTGGATGTTCTGCGAACCCTTGATTAAACTAAAAATGAATGTCAAAATTCACTCCTGGAACAATGTCAAATCATGGGGTACAGTTCACAGTTCAAACAGTTCAAAGGTTACTGGTCCAGGGTCGAACACTGCCGGCTTACGGAAAATATGATAGTCCAAACACACCAAATTAGATTTTTCCGGTTTCTTCGCGATGACCACTGGCGATCTGGAATCTATGATGACTCCCAGGTCCGGTGTATCCGCAACATTCTTCCTCGTTCCATCTCTCATTTTGCGAAGCCAACGACACGGCTCGTCACGAAATGGCGCGTTCGATGTCGGACCAATCTCACGCTGGACGGTGTCCGCAGTCTCAGAGTCAGGCGGAAATCGATGCCCGAACTCCATAATTTGGACTCTCAGCTTCTCCTGTTTTACCTGGGCCAAGTGTCGTCCATACTGTACGTCCTCCACACCCTCCTGGTGGTGGAGTTCGCCAAAGTCAAACAGATTCTCATCTAGTCTTTCGGTGTCAACAGTCAGAAGCACTGATGCGGCGTGTTGCGGTTTACACTGACGACTTCTCTCAGTATACTCCGTTAGTGAATTCACACGGTCAGTATTCGTTCTGTTGTCGACTTCAGCTCTGTAGTCTTCGACATCAACCACTGTGTCAGACACGCACGGCTCAGACACGCACGGCCCTCTATCCAACATGTCCAGCGGCAATCGGCGAATTTCAGTGTCGTGTTCATGCCGCAATCTGTCAAGCCGGTTCTGATGATTGACCTTCAGGTCTTGCTCCCGTTCATGTCGATCCTGCCCTCCATCGAAATCTTCGACGACCTTTTGACTTTTATGTTCATACACCAGCTCCTGGTTATCTCTCTCCTTATCCTCTTCCTGCAGCTTCAACATCTCCTTTATCAAAGGAACCCCGTCTCGCTCGAATCCCTCGTTCTCCCTGCCTCCCGGCGACCCAGTTCGACCACCCTGGCGGCGCTCGACATCGTGCCGCCGGCTGTCCAACTCCTGTGCTTGTTTCTGCCGCAGACGGTGGACAGCTGCTCGTTGTTCCACCTTCAGCATTTCTCGATCGCTGGCCACGGTCGCGTCCATCTGGTTCTGTTGTTGTTCTAGCACCTTGCGCTTCTCTTCTTCCATCGTGTCTCTAATCATCATGGATGTTTCTACATTGTCAGCCACTTTTAGAGGGATGGTGTGGTGGCTCTTCTCTTCCTGACCTCTCGTAGTAACTGTACAGGTTTCAGGTTTCCACTCTGGATCTGGATCGTCTGCGTTTCTGGCACCATCAATGTTTCCGATGATAAGGTCGTAGACTGGTGTTTTCACGCACAACGCCTTCACTTCTCCTGTCAGGTACGGAGTGTTGATACTGACCTTGGCAAGGGAGGTGACTCTCCCACTTTCGGTCAGCCAAGACGAGGGTTGTCCACTCATGTAGCTTCTGGTCTTCAGCTACTAAATCATCTCTCACGATGACACAGTTACAACCAGTGTCTCTCAGCACTCTCACTGGTGTGTCGCGGACAAATCCTGACACCACCGGCATATTCGGCACTTCATTTTCAGGCAGCGCGATGTTTGAGACTGGTAAGAATGTAGTCCCATCGCCGACTGGGATGCGTCCATTCTTTCGGAAAGATTCAATCAGCTCTGGTGTCGCCTGCTTGTTTCTAGCTTCACAGTCACTGGGTGACGTCACGTCATTTGCTAATACAGTAGCGGCTCTGTGTTGAGACGTAGTACTACTTCTGCCTGCTATCCCGCGATCTTGGTTGGATCTTCTGATGTTGTCGCCTCGAGGAACATCTTTAGAAGGACACCGTATCGCTTTGTGACCTTTCTTTCCACAGAGAAAACATGTCAGGTTCTCCACCGGCTTGTATTTCGGGGTATCTCTGACATCGTCGATTTCTTCTGCTGGTGCAGACACACGTTGTGGTTTACTGGACCCAAACTTCATGTTGTGAGCGTCAAGGTATCTCTGAGCGAAGTCTGCCAGGGCCTTCAGGGACTGGTTCTTTTTCTCCCTGAGGTGGGCGGCCAGGTCCTTAGAACATGCGTTGAAAACTTGTTCTTTGATGATAAGGTCACACAGGTCTTGGTACTCTCTGTTTAGGCCAGCCAGCTCTATCCATTTCTCCAGGTAGCTTCTGATTCTTTCAATGAATAGGCCGGGTGTTTCTCCTTCTTCAGGTTTGCAATTCCGAAATCGTCGCCTGTAACCCTCTTCAGTGAAGTCGTACTGTCTCAGCAGGGCGGCTTTCAATTGCGTATAATCTTCGGCTTCTTCTCTCGGCAGGCGGGTGTAAAATTCAAGTGCTTTGCCAGTTAGAAGTGCACTCAGTTTGATAGACTAAGTCTCTTCTCTCCAGTTATTACTGCTTGCGAAGCGCTCGAATCACTCTAGGTAAGCGTCCATCTTATCTGAGTTTTCAATGAAAGGTGGAAGCTTTGGCGCACGGGCTGTTTGCTCTCTGCTGGCTAAGGCTGTTGTTTCAGAAACCCTCTGGCTCTGTGCCTCAATCTCCATCTGTTTTAAGTGAATTTCATGTTGTCGCTGCCTCTCCGCTTCTTCTCGCTGTTTCTCTGCTTCTTCTCGCTGTTTCTCTGCTTCTTTTCGCTGTTTCTCTGCTTCTTCTGCTTGAATTTCGAGTTTCCTGATTTCCCGTTCCTTAACTCTTTCTTCTCTCTCCCATCTCTTCTCTTCTTCAAGTCTCTTTTCTCTTTCTCTCTCCAGTCTCTCCTTTTCTTCTCTCTCTCGTTTCTTTTTCTTCTCTCTCCAGTCTCTCTTTTTCTTCAAGTCTCTTTTCCCTTTCTCTCTCCAGTCTCTTCTTTTCTTCTTTCTCCTCTCTCTCATTTACGAACTCGAGGAGTTGAGCTCCTTCGAGTCCACATTCCTTTCCAATTTTCAGGAATGTCTCCATTTCCGATGTCACCATCTCTGCTTTTCACTGCTGGCTGTTTTCTCCTGCTACCCTTTCCACTGAACCAACTGAAGGAGATCTCGTCGGGGTCGCCAAAATGTTACGTGGTAGAATCGTGGTCGTAGTATGATATCACACCAGACCGCGCACACATAGAGTTCTTTTAAATAAACCTCATTCAGCTGCAATCCGTCAACCGTGGCAGATGTAGACAATACTGGAGTAACAGTTCCAACAATATTTTATTACAGCGATGCGATCTCCACGAAATGTGTTCACAAATGCACCAACAATAGTACAAAGTCTTCTCAGCTTTGACACAATGCGTCTCTCATACAATGTACATCACCATTCACTGCATAACTCCGTTACTGACAATGAAGCACGATATCTTGTGTACTCTCTCGCAATGTCAATACACTCTTCGATACACTGCAATTCTACAACTGAACACTGTACCGAAGCTGTTACATCGCAATTATACAACTGAACAATGTACACAGGTGCTTCCTAGCACGACTCTTTTATAGTGTTATGTTTTCTAGAAAAATCAAGCAAAATCGTACAATACAGCCAATCAAAACACAGTACGTATCTAAAACTCAAAGGTACATTCACACTGGAATATTCTATAAACGTCTGGCTACTATTCAATATCTATGTTAGGAAAATCTCCGGCGCGCCATGACGTCACATAAAAGTAAGCCAGACAGGTCACGACCTTGCACGCTCTAACTGGTAAATACGCGAACAGTGCATCAGCACCGAAAGCCAAGGGACACGCGCGCAGTAAACAAATGAATATCCGAGCGGCTTCTAGACTCTTCCTGACTCAACTCCGTGCGGCAACAGATAATCAACACCGCACTATTCGTAAACGAAAGTGAAATTCACTGAAAAGGTACGTGATTCTAAATCATGATAGCTCAAATAAACATCAGATCGTTTCCTACGATTTATGCACGCACGCTCTAACAGAACAACACAATCACAATCGTAACATTGATGTTCTTTTGCGTGGTTTGTTTGATTGGTCGTTAGTTTGCTTGCATGCTTTGCTTTGCTTTGCTTTTCCTTTTGCTTTTCTGTGGGTTTTGTTGTAAAGCAACAATACGATTAGTCAGGCGATTTTCTCCGGAGGGACCTTGCAAACGGAGATGCGTACCTATAGAAGGATTGAGAGGTGGGGATCTTGTGATGACAGGGTCATGCGAGGGAATTAGAATGTGTTCGTGTGACTCGCGATAACACTTCCTTTCCCAAAAAACAAATTCAATAAAGTCTGGACATAACAAATTCGCAGGGGACCGAGATTTTGTTTTTCTTGTTATAAGTGGAAATTGTTATTTGAGAAATGTCAGACTTTCTAAGGTAATAATCTCGACATATTGACAAAGGCTTGTTTTCAGCCTAAGTACATTCACGTATTTTAATGTTGAATCCCTTAATTAGAGTAGTTGGCAATTAAAACGACATATATTTTTAACTAAAATTTCTTTTCGTTTTATGTTTTAAGTAAAATAATCATGGGGAGGAGAGAGCGGGGGGACTTTAGTCAAATCAGCTACTCAGACCAAAACGGTGACTGCCAAGCGTGTAAAATGCAAAGAAGTACCCAACGGAGAAAGAAACACGCTTAGAAAAGACGGGTACAACACAATTTATTATATTTCAGGTAAATACCCTTTGTCAAAATACCGCCGTGAGATGGCCTTAGTTGCCTGCTCGGCGTTAAACCCAAATAACTAATTTGTCAAAATAGACAAACAAACAAACAGAGAGATTAGCCGCTACTTATCTTCATTTGCAGAAGGAATGTGGCCAGCTACTGTCCAGAATGGTGTCCATCCTGAGCCTAATGTCATGTTTGCGGTGTAGGCGCAAGTCGCAAACAAATTGCCAGATTTTAATGTTATAAGCAAAGTTTCAGATTCTTAAAATAAAGTTCTACACATGCCTTACATATACATCGTTAATGTAGATACATTTGATTAACACGTTTCCACTTTATTTAAAAACATAAAATAATACAAAGTGGGTTTATTTATTTTTTTTGTTTTTTTTTTTTTTTTTTTTTTTTTGGGGGGGGGGGTGTTTTTTGGGCGTTTTTTGTTTTTGTTTTTGTTTTTTTTTTTTTTTGGGGGGGGGGTTTGTTGTTTTTTGTTTGGTTGGTTTGGGTGTTGTTGTTTTGTTTTGTTTTTGTTTTGTTTTTGTTTTTTTGTTCTTTTTTTGGGGGGGTGTGGGGGTGTTGTGGGGGGGGGGGGGATTGGGGGGACGTGGATTAGGCGTTCACTCTCGAACCAACCCGAGACTCCTTTTTGGCAATGTGGATGCGACTCACCTTGAGCCTCAATAATAATTTTACTTTGGTTTCACAAGTATTATCGTTATTGATCACTCCAGTAAATAAGCACTCTTCTGTATGTTCGAACAAACATTAAAACGACCTGCTCTAGGGTGGGCCTTCGCCGATACCACGGACCCCGTTCTCAGTGTTCTCTTACTTTAGACTTTTCTACCCTTCTTTTCACAATCCATCTGAGTAGGCACACGTAACGGTGGCTTTCTATTGCTTCTGCTTCTGGTACTCATAGGGTGGGTGCGGGGAAATTCTCCTGCGTAGCAAAGGAAAAATATAGCAGACCGGTCTTCATTGTACCACATTTGTTAGAATAGTTCTTTTGCGCAACATTATTGTCAGACCTATTAAGAACATTTATAAGGAAATTATTGTAAACTAAAAAATGTTATTGCCTGGAGCAGGTAGCTTTTGTACAACAACCTAGCTATCGCTGATACATCATACTGATTATGGGGGGGGTACTGTTGTCTGGCTTACGACATTAAAATGTACAATCGTTTCGTGCCTTCCATACAGTACAGACGTCAGACGAAACCCATGAGATAAACTTTTTTCAGATTAGTCACTGTAAAGGGGCGGTTCTGGGTGGGGATTCCAGGGGTTCTGGACCCCCTCCCCCACCCACCCACCCCCCATTAATTCTTTAAAATGCTATAACAAAGTCCCTTTATGGAGTGTTTGGACCACCCACCCACCCACCACCCCCCCCCCCCAACCCCACCCCTACTCCCGTTGTTTGATATTTCGGTGAGTGGTGAGGGTTTTGACACACGCATCACCCCCACCCCTCCTCCTCCAGCCATCAACACCCCCCTGTTGTTTGATATTTTTCGAACGGTGAGAGACAAACGCTCTGCCCCGTTGTTTGACATTCACCTACTGGAAGGAAGGTCAGGGTCGGAAGGGTTTTTGTGTCAGGCTGAAGGTCCCAAATAAAACGTTTTACCACCCCGGCCCGCCCCCTCCCCCTTTCCCTCCCACCCCTTAGGTAAATAATGCTGTGTCAGCCTCCGCCTGCGAGGCAAAACCCTCCTATACCAGCTAGTGATTCCTACACCAGTAAGTGTACACGTTTACAAGAAAAAAAACACTGGGGTCAACCTTAAAAGAAAGATAATTAACTGCATATAGTTCAAAGATAAACCCAACGAAGAAACAAGCACGCTTAGAAAAGACAGTTACAACTTTCTCCACGCACTGATAATATAAATAGCAAAGTGTTTTCGTCTTTGTTTCTCTATTTTGAAAAAGTTTATATTATCACTTGTGTTGAATATCTTTTCTAAGCGTGCTTCTTTCTTCGTTGAGGTTTTCTCTGCATTTGGGTCTGATTTTTTTTACTACAGTTCGTATGTCCTATCAACAACCATAGTTCCTGCCGCTGATCACAGCTAACCTTTGTACAAGACTACGATCAAAATGCTCATGACTTCTGGATGCAGGAATGCACGTGAAAGAGCGATATTACGAGACCGTAACGTGACAAGGCAAAACGCACGAAATGTCTGAAAACACAGTTTTAAGTAGTCTAACAAAAACACGCCAATTTTGTGGAAAATGGAGCATTCTCCTGTTTCCTTTGCTGTTTATGACGTAAAGGATTGATATATGCGGACTCGGCTGCGCCGCGGGGACTGAAAAAAAATTGTTATATTCAAAAGTTTGTTATATCCGTACTTGTTATAAGCGGAGTAAGCGGTTTAAGAAGACAGAGAACAGATTTGGCAGGGACCTCCCCAAAAGCATTGTTATATCCGTACTTGTTATAGCGGAGTAAGAATAAGAATAAGAATAAGAGTACTTTATTATCTCGAAAAGAGAAATTCGCTTGTGGTACATTTATCAGTAACAAATAGTACAACAAGACATAAAACATTAGAATAATTATGAACATTTTCTCCCTGCACTTGCACAGCTACAAATTCCAAATGGATATAAAGTAAACACTACAAAATCTTTACACATAACTCTTACACATCTCACACAAACATCTTTTATGGACTGAACTGAGCGGCACTTATACATTCACACCCACCTCTACATATGCATACATAATACGCGTGTTAGCGGTTTAAGAAGACAGAGAACAGATTTGGCAGGGACCTCCCCAAAAGCATTGTTATATCCGTACTTGTTATAGCGGAGTAAGCGGTTTAAGAAGACAAAGAACAGATTTGGCAGGGGCCTCCCCAAAAGCATTGTTATATCCGTACTTGTTATAGCGGAGTAAGCGGTTTAAGAAGACAGAGAACAGATTTGGCAGGGGCCTCCCCAAAAGCTTTGTTATATCCGATTTTTGTTATATCCGACCTTGTTATAATCGGACTAGACTATACATGTGTCCTTGCTAGGCTTTGGGGTTTTTTTCCCCATAGCGACACACTTGCGGCCTTGCGACTGCTGTAAATGTGTACATTAGATGCAAGTGAATGTGTGTGAAATGAAATAACGTATGACACAATGCACACACGCGCGCGCACGCATGCACACACACACACACGCACACACACACACGCGCACGCACACACACACTGACACACTCCACACACACACACACACACACACACACACACACATACACACACAAATACACACACAAACACACACACACACACACACACACCTGTCACGTATATATGCAGACGCGCGTCCCGGCTATTCACCGTTACTCCTACATTCCCCCCCCCCCTCCACCCCACACACACTCCCCCCCCAACTCCCCCCCTCCCCCTCAACATTCCCGCCCCGCCCCGCCCCAGTCCACGCCGACTACCCCTCCCCCCCCCCTCACCCCTCACAACACACATACACACACAAACAGACGCACACCGTCACCCACTACAACAACCACCACGACGCAACACGAACACACACACACACACACACACACACACACACACACACACGAAATGCATACACAAATATGCAAGCAAAGCTAGCACATAATTTCTACTCTACTTTATTCTACGTAAGAATCGAACATAACGATGTGCACACAGAAATACTAAAACAGATACATGCATACGAAGAAATCTAAGACATGTGTTATACACGTATCAGCACATTTCAGACGTGCATCATCCTGATACGCGGCAAAAGCTGCCGGATGCACTACGTCTGGAATGAGTTAACCCGGATGGGCCACAACAGAGGAAGGGTCGACCATGATACTTTAAGGTTGGTATCAGACTAGTTTGGCGCTCATGAACATATAGTCGGTCTGTCTCCTGATATCACCTTCAGAGGACAATTCACAAATGTTACTAACAAAGCGTGCATTTTTGTCCCTACTGACAAGCAAAAGAAATGCGACATTTTTATATGCTGATGTGTTTCCGATGATTCCAAAAATGTCGCATTTCTTTTGCTCGTCAGCATATATCCCCATAACCTTTTTTTTTTCGCAGCAAAACCTGGTTCTGATGATCTTCCGTTTTGACACGTCTTTAAAGACCGTCATTTAGGTGGCCCTAGCCCTAGCCGACTAATCGATGGACTTCAATGACTCCCATAATGGCTCTTCAATGCCAGGTGACATATTTTGTCCTTCAAGACTTCCCTTGAGCACCTGTCATTAAAGATCACTTTTTCTTAAAATGAAAAACGCGGTTGCTCAAAACACGTTCTACTGTACGTTACTTTTCATCGTTATGTTCAGATTGTTAAGCAGAACATCTACACGAGGATTTGTTGCTCACAGGCACTTCCGCAGCCTTCGGCAACACCTTTTCCTGGAGGAATACAATACGAAAAGAATTACAACCCAAACAAAACACACGTTATGCATAGGCTACACATCTGTGTATGTGACTATCGGTGTAAGCGCACTCAAGTAGATGAAAAATGATACAAATTTTGTTCTCACTTTTTGGCACATTGGTTTGGCGTTCTTTCGTTCGTTCGTTTGTTCATTCGATCGTTCTTTGTTTTGATCGTCCTCACTTAATTCTTTCGTTCTTTCGTTCCTTCGTTTCATCCGGTTGGCGTTCTGTTGTTGTTGTTTTTTGTTGTTGTTTTGTTGTTGTTGTTGTTTTTTGCACAAGCTTACCACAGTGACACAAGTTTATATGTTCTGAACTTAAATAGGAAAAACGGAAGCTGAAGACAATTTATTGTTGTCAAATTACCTGATTTCTATCCTCAGGGCTGATGTTATGTACTATGTGTTGTCTGATAACATACAAAATCGCAAAATGACTATAATAGCCTTACATACGTGTTTAGGTGATACTGAGAATCTCACTCGAGTGGTTTTAAAACCTTATCCGGCGAGCGAAAGCGAGTAGGATAAGGTTTTAAGACCACGAGAGTGAGATTCTCAGTATCTCCTAAACACCGATGTAAGAATCTATTTCTTACTCACCTGTCTTTGCAGTAATCTACAGTGATCTGGTTTTTGGCACACGCATAGCCACAACAAAGCCGCCATCGTGTCTTGGCGAAGATATTGACTGTACACTTACCAAGGGGAATTACTCAGCGCTGGACAGACAAACATGCCTCCGCCTATCAGGCACCCACTCACTAGCCCACAGAAAAATACGCAGGTGTAGAACAATATAAGTTATTGGTAGCAAGGGTTTGCTACACGGACCCTTGTAGGCCTTCGGGAGATCAAAGGAACCATTGTACCCCGAAGGCCGAAGGCCTGAGGGGTACAATGGTTCCTTTGACCTCCCGAAGGCTTACAAGGGTCCGGGCGGCAAGCTACTGCTACCAATAACGTATTTGTTTTCATTCCTCTACTATTTTCCTAAAAGAAATCAAGAAGACATCTTCCGACCTGGATCACCTCAGACATGACTGACGTCAAAGGAATATATATTTATACGCAATAATACTTATGACGTAATTTAAAATATTTCATGACGTTGCGTCTTCAGTACTGAGTGTGCATGTTGTTTCGAACAACATTAAGTAACTTTTACTTTAGAACGTTTTGGTGATCTTTTATCAAACAAAACTCGCATCCAAGATGCGTCATAAAGAGGGCTACAAGAAGTCAGCCATTTGTTGCTACAAGGGTTTTTATAGCCCTGTGATGTGGTACAGTTTGCGCTAAAGGGATTGGTCGTGTGACTTAGAGATGAAAACAATATAAGTTATTGGTAGCAGGGCTTTTCTACACGGACCCTTGTAGGCCTGAGGGAGGTCAAAGGAACCATTGTACCCTGAAAGCCAAAGGCCTGAGGTTACAATGGTTCCTTTGACCTCCCGACGGCTTACAAGGGTCCGTGCAGCAAGCCCCTCCAACCAATAACGTATTTGTTTTCATTCCTCCACTATTTTCGTAAAAGAAATCAAGAAGAAATCTTCCGACCTGGATCGCGCCAGATATGACTGACGTCAAAGGAATATACATTTATACATAATTGATTTATGACATAATTTAAAATATTTCATGACGCCGTCTCCAGTACTGAGTGTGTTTGTTGTTTCAAACAACACTAACCTTTTACTTTAGAACGTTTTGGTGATCTTTTATAGAACAAAACTCGCATCCAAGATGCGTCACAAAGAGGGCTACAAGAAGTCCGCCATTTGTCGCTTCAAGAGTTTTTGTAGCCCGGTCATGTGGTACAGTTTGCGCTAATGGGATTGCTCGTGTGACGTAGGGATGAAAACAAGACGATCATATACATCCCTATATGTCAGCGCTTTAGGGATCAATATGATCGCTTTGTTCCATATCTGCGTATTTTTCTGTGGGCTGGCGATTGGGTGCCTGATAGGCTGGGGCAGGGGATCTAACTGTTTGTCTGTTGTCACAGAGTGCCTGTTCAGGGTTAAATTACTGATTAGGGTTAACATGTGGGGGCAAAGCCCAGGCGCGTGATAAATGGGCACGCTGAAAAGGAATCCCGGCGTACGTCGGTAGAATAATGTGTGAGCCAGGTTAAATGGACATCGGTATATGTCAAGGTGTCCAAAAGGCCGGAAGAAGTCAGGAGTGTCTTGTGAGAGAATATGTCAAATAGACATTAATAAATGTTTAAGTGTCTAGGCATGGGTATGGACGGTCCACGTGGTAAAAATAATGTGGGACTGTGGATAAGTAGAAGTAAAAGTTGAATTAGGCAGAAGTATATAAGGAATGGTCGGTGGGCGTTTCGCGGGCCCCCCCCCCCCCCCCCCCCCCCCCCCCCCCGTTGCTGAAGTGACACGTTGTGGTACCCTCTAGACAGCGCACCGACCATTACCATGTTTTCAAGACAACGCCTCGCATTGTTGGGTGAGTGGACTTAAGCTTTTATTGTATCAAATGCCAGAAGTAAATATGGTGATGTAAACTCCTTCACTCTCCCCTTATGTCTGAGAATGCTTGAAGTGTGAATGATCCTGTTTGTAATTCGTAATGTGCTTTGATTGTCAGCGTTAAACGTTGTTTTGGTTAGTTGTTGTGATGTTAGCTGTTGTGTGATTAGTTGTTGTATGTGATGTTTAGAGAGGTGCATGAGTTAGCATGACGGAAGCCTGATTAGTGTCCTCAGCCACCGTACCTCTCAGATAAGCGAGTCTGCCCTATTTCTGATCGTACAACTAATTGACACGTATAGGTCAGCCTGATTGGCGATGCTTCTTGTATTCATGCAGTAGCGATCTGATAAGGAGATACGTGCTCCAGAATCCCCAGGAGCGTGTTAGACCATTTAAACACGTTGATTAAGCGATCCTTAAACGGCTGAGTGATACTGTCTAGTGCTGAGTAATTCCCCTTGGTATGTGGACAGTTCTACCAGCGCTAGCCTCACCTATCTGGTTTGTGAGTAAAGATGTTAACGTAATTTACTTTGTAATGTGGCGTCAATACTTTTGGATGCCGGACAAATATTCCAACGTGATGACGTAATTGCGCAAAATATGACGCCACAATCCCAGTCGTCACATAAAATGACGTCATTTGACGTGACGTTAAAGTAGGTCAAGTTTCAATGCCGCGTGTACACGCAACTTTTTGTTGACCAGACTTTCTACAAGACAATTGTGTGCACACTTGGCCGTTCACGCACCAGGGCGGTAACACACTCGAGTTTACACGTGTGTGATACAGCTTTTCCGCTCAAAGGCAGCCAAGAAGGAGGTGGGTAAGAAATATATTTGTGTTTATTGTTCTTGTTGCAGGCTACGTAATAACGACAAATGAAGGACTTTTCATACTTTTAGTCAAATGAATCCATCAGCCTGAGAACAAGAGAGGATTGTCACATGTCATGCACCCTGCGCAGTTCGGGCAGCACTTCTGGGCTCCTGGACACTGGGAGTCGTTGGTACATTGACGCCTGGGGCATTTGGGAGGGGCGGTCGTGACTGCACATAGCTGAACCACGATGGGGCAAGCACCGGGCTCTGGAAAAGTGAGTGAATAATAATGTAGTACACGCAGGTGTTAAACGCGTGCTGGTCTGTGTTTTTGGAGCTTACGGCCGACGGCCGTAAGCTCCAAAATCACAGAACAGCACACAATAAAGAAATTACCAGTCTTCGATATCACCTAAGTTTGTTTTTTTTTTAAGTCAAAGTAATCACGGGTAGAAATCGGATCGCGGCAATTGAGCGAATTCCAGGCTGTAGAAAGGTGATAGAGACTGGCGTATACGGGGGGCTTCTCATACATTTTGAGACCAAGCGTTGTCTTACATTTCCACCAAACTGAACAAGAAAATATGTTATGTCACTTATAGAGCAAAATATCACGTAAGTCATGGCAAAATCGTATTTTCCAACATTGCTGACACCAGAAGCACAGGGGAATCCATCATAAAAAAATTTCTGATGATGCCAAGAGTGTTACAAAGGTAAAAATACGTCTGTTACATGTGTTGTATTGGCAGACAGTGAATTTCCCCATGAGGGATTAATAAAGTATTATTGTATTGTATTGTATTGTATTGTATTGTATTGTATTGTATTGTATTGTATTGTATTGTATTGTATTGTATTGTATTGTATTGTATTGTATTGTACTGTATTGTATTGTATTGTATTGTACTTTTAGCGGTTTTCCAGATATAGCATTTCTTCGATCGTCACTTTTAGACACTGCTTCAAAACATGGCCCAAACCTTGACGTTTTCTATATCTGGATGTTGAGCCTTCGTAATAGAAAGCGTATCACTCTAAATATGGGCCGCGCAGGTACTAGCCAATCGGCATGCTGCTAAACCTACCGCTGCTCCATCTAAAACAACAGTTGGTAGGTGGATAAAACATATTTCTTCAAGAAATTCTGGCTTCTAAGTGAGCCAGGGGGAATTTGAAAAACACGAAATATTTAATAAAAAGTTAACTCCTTGTGTCCAGGCAGTCGTCGACGTAGACCCAATATTTAGCCTTACAGAGGTTGGTGAACATAGTAGGTACATTTGTCATCTGTCTACAGAGCCTTGCCCAAAGGACTTACAAAAAGAAGGTCTGTACGTATTGGGGTGCGCATTTTGTACACTTAACAATGAGAGGGGTAGCAAGGGGCGTTTTATCAAACCTCACGTGCAAAAGTACCCAAGACGCATAAATGAGATAGTTACATGCAATTTTGAATGTATAATTTTGAGCCCAACAAAATGGCCCCAGTTAAGGCCAGGGTGCATAAAGGCGGGCCTTATCCTAAAAATTGCAAGACATCACTCTCAAACTGAAGTGGTGCAGGCTGTCTTTATCGATACTGACGGAGCTGTTCTACAAATACCATACAAGACAGAAGACACCATCAATACCAAGTAGTACACACTATGTACTTGCTTGTGTGAACTGATTCTAGACAAATGCAAATACAAACTCTGGGATACCCAGAATCAAACGTCTACATGAAAGCGCACCTGACCACAATTAGTGGCTGGTATATGAGTATCTTTAATAGGAGAATTCCAGACTTTACCACGACATGCAAACTTCCATGATCTGACTCTATTCATTTCTTCTTCTTCCCACACTTCAAGAAGTGACTTACTGGAAGCATTTTAAACAACCTCGGAATCGCCATTTTCGAGAGTCTGTCATTCACCTACTCCCAAAAACGAATTCTTTGGAGTATTTCTGGCGTGGGCAGAACGACTAAACAAGAGTGTGGCGGTAGAGAGGAAGTGGTTCTGTCAGCTCCACTAGAATATAGTCTTAGTTATGAGAATAATGTCAAAAATTTATTATCAAAATATCTTAAAACACCCTCGTGGGTGACTGTCTGTCATTGTTTTATCTTACGGCTAAGAGTCAACTGAAGCTGTCAGAACCAAGAACCGTGTACGAAACGACACAATCAACGTCATCAGTCATCAACATTTTTCTGTATACAACTTTTGTATAATTTTCTTTCGTCCGTTCGTCGACATCATCATCTTCTTCCTGCCTCCAATGCTTACTTTCGACTGGCTGACGAACACAGCGCGCCCTCCGACAGTCTCCGTCATCACAGTCTCGTTCAACGCACACTTGGCCAGCTGGACATTGCTGTAGAAAAGACAATCGAGTTTTACATTATCCCATGGTTCAAGACATTAGGCGGCGGGAGTACAAGGAGGTGAAGGCGTGTCAGACAGGGAAAACTTTATAGGTACAGTTAGAGGTAGTTCTGGTGTGATCGGAAGGAAGATATGTTCGAAAGATAAATACACACACAACGAACACACGCGCACGAACACATACACACACACGCGTGCGTCTGTGTGCGTCTGTGTGCGTGTGTGTGTGTGTGTATGTGTGTGTGTGTGTGTGTGTGTGTGTGTGTGTGTGTGTGTGTGTGTGTGTGTGTGTGTGTGTGTGTGTGTGTGTGTGTGTGTGTGTGTGTGTGTGTGTGTGTGTGTGTGTGTGTGCCTCATCTAGTCTCAACTCCGGTCTGCAGTTCACCTACCTTAGTAGCACAGGTTTCTCTTGGCGGACGCCTTGTAGTGCCTCCGACACACACGTTACATCCGCATCGAGGACAGCATTTTCCTCCTGGGCCACACTGTCGGTCCCTTTGACATTGGTCTTTACACGGGTTGTTGGGGTCAGGGGGGAGACAGGGAGGAAGTGGACATGGCGCCTCTGTCATGATATAAGACAGAAAGTGTACGTTTGTATGTGGCTTGATTCCGAAATAGTTGGAATATTGTTTTGGTTATTTTAGTGTCTCACATATACTTTCTTGCAATGTTGGCCGACATGGAGTGATGGACTTTATCCGCCAGATAATCCATTCGGTATTTCAGTTTGTAATGATTCATTTTATGTATCAATGAATAAATGGTCCACTCATATATTGCTAACTTACATACCGTACAGCTGACCTGCCGACCAAATGAACCATACAAAAATGTAAGTATGCAAGCAAAGCATCTCCCTGTGCGCAAAGGCCATATGGCCGACGTGGCCGCCGTTGGCCATCGCACGGCCATATGCGGGCCAACGGCCTGATGGCTTTTTGGGCATTGGGCTGTCATTGAAGGTAAGCGGGAACATGTTACAGATGCAGTTCCAACGTCAGTCGCGGTAAGCTAAAAGATAACAGGGTATCCCAGTGGCATTTTGAAAAGACAAAGCATGAATGTCTCTCAGTATTGCGGAGCCACATTTAGCCCCACGGAACAGCAATTGGAATTGGGTAAACTAAAGGTATGACTTTTTTCTTTGTCAAAACGAAGAGAGAACTTTATCAGACCAAAGGGTATCATTCATCTCGGTCGTGGCATTTTTACAAACAAGAAGGAGACCTTTTTTTTCCCTCAGTAAATTTATCCTTTTTGTTACCACAGCTGATTTATCCCTTTGATTTAAAATGAAAATGTTGTGGTACCGCGATTACTGTTACGATACACATCCGCAACGTTTATACAACAGTTTCACATCAAGATCTGTGCTTGCTTCCTGTCATTTTTGTTTGTTTGTTTTTGTTTTTTCTAACTTTATATTGTGTTCACCACTAGTTTTCATTCCTTCAATAATGAAAATGTTGACTCACCTAGAAGGATGGCCATTGCCAAGTGTGCATGAAGAGCCAGCACCTGTAGCAAACAGTTATGATTGATTGTTCGCGTTAATGGAAAAATCAAGAAAACAAATCATTCATACTAGAGAGATAAAATTAAAACACGGAAAGATGTCACAGGAACAAACAGGCGTACGTGCACATGTGTACGCACACACCGGCACTGAAGCACACACACGTACACATGCACGCACACGCACGAGAGCACAGATGCCTGCGCAAACACACGCGTACTCACACACACACGAATATATACGCAAGCACGCACGCACACATTCACTCACACACACGCACGCACACACACACACACACACACACACACACACACACACACAAAATATATATATATATATATATATAATATATATATATATATATATATATATATATATATTTTTTTTTTTTTTTTTTTTTTTTTCCTCCCTACGTCACACGACCAGTAACTTTAGCGAGAAAAACCGTACCATGTGACTGTGATATAAAAAAAAAAAAAACCTGTAGCGAAAAATGACGGACGTTTTGTAGCCCTCTCGATGACACATCTTGGATGCCAGTTTTGTTCTATAATAGATCGCCAAACGTTCTAAAGTACAAAGTTACTTAGTGTTGTTCGAAACAACAAGTACACTCAGTACTGGAGACGGCAACGTCATGACATATTTTAAATTACGTCATAAGTCTATTATGTATAAATGTATATTCCTTTGACGTCAGTCATGTCTGGCGTGATCCAGGTCGCAAGATGTCTTCTTGATTTCTTTTACAAAAATAGTGGAGAATGAAAACAAATACGTTATTGGTCGGAGGGGTTCGCTGCACGGACCCCTGTAGGCCTTCGGGAGGTCAAAGGAATCATTGTACCCCTCAGGCTTTCAGGGTACAATGGTTCCTTTGACTTCCCTCAGGCCTACAAAGGTCCGTGTAGCGAACCGCTCCGACCAATAACTTATTATATACACACATACACACACATATATACACACACACGCGCATTCTTTTTTTTCTTGGCTTGACTTCGCGAACGAAGATTCTATAGGGCTTGCCCACGTCGTCTGCAAGCATTTTCGTGGCTGCGGAGGCCAATCCGGGACAGGCAGGTTTGACCGCAGTGGCTGCAGGGGAAGGTCTGGTCAGGGTTCTGAGTTACGACAACTCTGTTTTTTCTTCTGAACCGCTTGTCCTTAAGGTTAGCTCTGCGAGAGTCCTCAAAGGAGACGGCTGCCTTGTGAATGGTGAAGCGCCAGGTGTCACGGTCCGCAGCAAGCGAAGACCACTGGCGGTGGTCGATTTGGCAGGCACTAAGTGACTTCTTGAGACCGTCTTTGTATCTCTTCTTTGGTGCCCCTCTGTCTCGGTGTCCAGTGGCGAGCTCGCCGAACAGAGTGATCTTGGGTAGGCGATGATCCTCCATCCTGGAGACGTGCCCCGCCCAGCGAAGCTGTGTCCGCAGCAGCAAAGCCTCGATGCTCACAGTTTCCGCCTGTTCAAGGACCTCGACGTTGGTGACATAGTCACTCCAGTGAATGCTGAGGATGGTACGCAGGCAGCGCTGGTGAAAGCGTTCGAGGAGCCGTAGTTGGCTGCGGTAGAGGGCCCAGGACTCGGAACCTTACAGCAGGGTGGTGAGGACGACAGCTCTGTACACGCTGATCTTGGTGCCTTTTTTCAGCTGTTGATTGTGCCACACCCGCTTGAATAGTCGCCCGAAAGCACTGTTCGCTTTTGCCAGCCTGTTGTCCAGCTCCTTGTCCAGCTTGGCGTCTGACGTGATGATGCAGCCAAGGTAGGTAAACTGGTGTACAGACTTCAGTTCGGACTCGCCGATGGTGATGTGGGGAGGGCGATGCTCTTCCTTGGGTGCTGGCTGATGAAGGACCTCTGTCTTTTTCAGACTGACCTCAAGTCCAAAGAGCTGGGCGGCATCTGCGAAGCAGGACGTAATGCGCTGCAAGGCTCTCTCTGTGTGTGCAACGAGGGCAGCGTCATCAGCAAAGAGCAGCTCACGAATCAGTTGGTCTAGGGTTTTCGTGTGGGCCTGCAGTCGTCTGAGGTTGAACAGGCTGCCATCGAGACGATACCTGATGTACACTGCGTCGTCATCGTCGAGGTCCACTGTGGCCTGCTTCAACATCATGCTGAAGAAGATGGTGAAGAGGGTCGGTGCCAGCACGCAGCCTTGCTTCACGCCGTTGCGAATGGGGAATGGTTCTGAGAGGTCACTGTTTAGTCTGACCTGGCCTTGCTGGTCCTCGTGGAGCTGGACGATCATGTTGAGGAACTTTGGGGGACAACCTAGTCGCTCCAGGATCTGCCACATACCTTGCCTGCTCACAGTGTCAAACGCTTTTGTTAGGTCGACAAACGTTACGTACAGCCCTTTGTTCTGCTCGCGGCACTTCTCCTGAAGCTGTCTCAGCACAAAGACCATATCGGTGGTACTCCTGTTGGCTCTGAAGCCACACTGGCCCTCTGGGAGGTGGTCTTCAGCGATGGCAGGTACCAGCCGATTCAGGAGCAACCTTGCGAGAATTTTCCCGGCAATGGACAGCAGGGTAATTCCACGATAATTAGAGCAGGCAGACTTCTCTCCTTTGTTCTTGTACAGGGTGATGATGACTGCATCACGGAGATCCTTTGGTAGTGTTCCTTTTTCCCAGCAGCAGAGAAAGAGGTCGTGGAGCTTGTTGTGCAGTGCTGGGCCTCCATGTTTCCAGATCTCTGGCGGGATTCCGTCAATGCCTGCTGCTTTGCCACTCTTGAGCTGGTGGATGGCTGTGAGGGTCTCTTCGGCGGTGGGCGGTTCGTCCAATTCAACCTTTAGTGGAAGGTGTGGGATTTGGAGGATGACTGTTTCTTGAACAGTGCGTTCAGCGCCGAAGAGGTCCTGAAAGTATTCCGACCAGCGGTTCAAGATGGAGGTATTATCTGTGAGGAGTGCCTGTCCATCAGCGCTTCGCAGGGGACTTTGTACCAGGTGCCTAGGGCCATACACTGCTTTCAGTGCTTCGTAGAAGCCCCTGTAGTCACCGTTGTCAGCGCAGAGCTGGGTCCTCTGTGCGAGTCTGGACCACCACTCGTTCTGGAGCTCTCTAAGCTTGAGCTGAAGACTGCTGCAGATGAGGCGGAAGGCAGACTTCTTCACAGGGCAGGAAGGCTGGGCTAGGTGGGCCTGGTGGGCGGCTCTTTTTTTTTTTTTTGCTAGAAGTTCCTGGATCTCTACGTCGTTTTCGTCAAACCAGTCTTTGTTCCTCTTTCTAGCAAAGCCCAAGACTTCCACAGAGGATTTTACAATAGCAGTTTTCAGTTGTTCCCAGAGTGTTTCAGGGGAGGAGTCTGCTGGATCAACTGTGTCTTTGAGCATGCGCTGTAAATCGGCCTGAAGGGCAGCTTTCTTGTCGTCACGCTGAAGGCTGGCAACATCAAGCTTTTTCTTGGGGGGGGGGGGGGGGGGGGGCCTTTCTTGGGTTTCAGCTTGAAGCGGAGCCTGAGTTTGCAGCGAACAAGGCGGTGATCAGTGTGGCACTCTGCGCTGGGCATCACTCTGGTGAGGAGGACGTCACTGCGGTCCCTCTGACGCACTAGGACATAGTCGATAAGGTGCCAGTGCTTGGAGCGAGGATGCATCCAGGTGGTCTTTCGACTGTCCTTTTGCTGGAAAGTAGTGTTGGTGATGACAAGTTGCTGCTCTGCACAGAGCTCCAACAGTAGGCGACCATTGTCATTGCAGTTCCCAACGCCATGCTTGCCGAGGACTCCTTACACGCGCATACACCAGCACATACACACCAGCACACCCGCACACTCTCTCTCTCTCTCTCTCTCTATATATATATATATATATATATATATATATATATATATATATATATATATATATATATATATATATATATATATATATATATATTATATATATATATATATATATATATATATATATATATCTTTTTTTTTAAATCCTTACCAAAACTGGCAGAAAAATATATGTCCTCATGGCCTCTGGTATATTTCGCGTCTTGTCACCTCAAAAATGTCGACTATAATAGCTCTGAAAAGCGCCTACAGTTCACAAACTCTGCTCATGGTTTTGACTTCTCTTGTCTTGACTTTTATACAATGCAGATGAACTCATCCCTTAACCCTGAACTTCCAGCTCCGATAGAAACAGATTCTCACTGTCCCCTGTGTACTCTGGGGCAAGTAAGAATCTTTGCCTCTTGCTTGGCAGTTACCTGCTAATTTACATTTCATAAACACCAAACAATTAGACATCCAGCTTAAATAGATTCTCATAGTGGGTCCCTGCAGTAGCAGGGGCCCATGAGAATCTGTTTAAGCTAGTGCTAGATGGCGGTCGCACGAGAACCTGTACATCTCGTTTGGTGGAGGTCTGTCGTCATGCATTATCCATCACGTCTAAAAACGGAGGATATAAACTTGAAGTGTGTACATCAAAACCTTTGCATTGTAACTTGTGGTGACAAGATCTAGTAAACATCCGTGAACGAAACAATTTATGTGTATACCCCAGAGCGTGTGAGCGCTTTCGACCAATCAAATTGACGTTTCCTTATCACCCGTGTCCCTCCCATGCCACAGCTGTGCATTATTTACATAATTTATATACCGATCTCGATGCACTGGAAAAAATACGAGTATGTTGGCGTGCATTAAAGCGACGTGCTTCAAAGCTCCACAAGACGCAGGGTTAATGTTTCGCACCATCACACGCACCAAAGCACACTCACGCACACGCGCGCACGAAAGGTCGCGCACACATGCACACAAAAATATGTGAGCAAGCACACCGTTTTTGTTTTCTGCTGTATTCCGCACAATATTCAAATGGCAATTATTTGTAAACATATACCAAAACAGATACATGATCTGAAAGTCATACCAGGAAATACCAGTAAACGTGTCAAACATTCGAGACGTGCTGCGTCAGTATCTGCGGCATGATGCCGCGTAGACTGATGCGGCATGTCTTGAATGAGTTAACCCACTGGCTGTCGGTAGCGGTTTTTATCGCGATGATTCATGCAAGAAGCATCGCGACAAAACCGCTACCGACAGCCAATGGGTTAACTCTGATTTACTACAACAGAAGAAGGGTCGACCACGATAGTTCAAGGTTGATGACAGATTAACTTGGTTGCCAATCCACTCTGGAACTACCCAAGAACTATCATATTAAACTGGTCGATCTGTCTCCTGAACTGGTTTTCACATGAAAACGCTCAAATAATAGAATTTCTACATTATAGGTTCAATGTTTCACAGATACAGTAGAACGTGTTTTGAGCGACCGCCTTTTTGTGCAGAGAAAACAAAAGTGGTCCTAAAAGACGGGTGCTCTCTCAAGAGAAGTTCTGAGGGGCGAGAAATGTCTTCTGTCATTGAAGACTATCATCTAGGTGGCTGTAGCCACCTAAATGATAGTCTTTAATGAACGGTGATCTCTCGTTAAGGTGGTCGCTCTAAACATGTTCTGTTGAAAAGGTGCACGTTTCCCTTTTATAACATTTTTACTCGAATTATCTTTCATCGTGGAGTTAAGATTGCCACGCAGAACCTCAACAAGAAGACGTGTTGCTTTTAGGTACTGCCTCAGCCTTCAAAACGTTTCCTGTTGGAATTCAATAAGAAAAGTATTGCAATCAAAATAACGTTTACCATAATACATGTGTATGTTCAGAGATAGCGTCTTTGCTCAAGGTATAAACGCTCTGTTGTACAAAGAATTAAACTGAGAAAAAAAAATATTCATTAGTGTTACACATAAACTGGAAATTGCCTTTGACCCACATAACATGCATGTGTCTAAACAAGTAGTAAGATAACACGTAATTACACATTCAAACAGTGTACAAAACACATTGATTAAGAGCCCCCATTCTTTTGTTCCCACCCCCACCCCCCACCCCCCACCCCCAACACCTTACAAACATACACTCCCAGGCACACAGCAGATGACAAATAAGACAAATACCCTATCGCTATGGCTGTCAAAGGGTTGAGTTTGCTCGGAGTTAGTGGCACAAAGGTTTGCTGTTCTTTCGTGCGTTCATTGTCTGTTCGATTGTTCGTTCCTTTGTGCGTTCCTTTGTTTATTCCGTTAACCCTTTTAACCCAATACCTTTGGAGGTGTTGCCTAACGACAGTTGCAGGATATAAAACGACCAGAATAATTCAAGGGTAGTGCCAGGCCAAGCTGATCTGGCACTACCATTGAATTAACAAGGTCAATCCATCTTCTGCTGTAGTGTCGTCGGGGCTAAATGGGTTAACGTACGAAAAGGCACTGGACTATATGTGTTTCCACAGGTAAGACAGGCTAACGGTTATAACGACAAATGGAGGACTTTTCATTACCTTTAGCAATACGAATCCATCAGCCTGAGATAGGACTGCGACATAGGACGCACCCGTCGCAGTCCAGGCAGCACTTCTGGGCCCCCCTACACTGGGAGTCTTTGGTACACTGACGTTCGGGGCAGACGGGATTGGTCTCGATTACACATCTCTTGGCGAAGAGGGGGCAAAAACCAGGCTCTAGAAAATGCGTGAAAAAGATTGTAGTGCGAGCAGGTATAAGACGCGTGCTGGTCTTTGTTTTGGGACCTTACGGCCTAGGGCCGTAAGGTCCAAAAACACAGACCAGCACACAAGTAAGAAGTTGCCAGTCTTCGGTATTGTCTGTGTCAAAATAAGAAGTCCAAATCTATAATCACGGGTAGACATGGAATACCGGCAGCCGGAACAAAACTTGGATGAGGAAAAGGGATAGAGATTACTATAGCAAACAACATGGGTTTGTGTTTTCTTACACATGCTCCTTCTTTGCTGCCTTTGAGCGGAAAAAGCTGTCTCACACGCGTGTGACACACCTTGGCTGTATCGCACGTTTGTGATACAGCCCCGGTGTGTGAGCGGCCACAAGTGCACAAATTGTCTTGTACGAAGTCTGGCAAACAGAAAGGTACGGACACACAAGATATTGAAACTTGACCAACTTTTAGCTCACGAGCATTTACATCATTTCAGAGTGACGACTGGCACTCAAGCGTCACGTATTGCGCTATTATGTCATCATTTAGAAACATTTGTCTGGCATCCAAAATATTGTCGTCATATTACAAAGTAAAATGATTACGTCAAGATCGTTGCCAGGACAAACGGCGTCTTTGTTGTAGCTAGGCGTGTGCCGAAAACCAACTCACATCAGAAAGAAAAAGGTTAGTAAAAAATAGACTCTGACATCGGTTTTTAGGTGATACTGACAACTTCACTCTCGTAGTTTTAAAACCTGAACCTGTTTGCTTTCGCAAGTAGGATAAGGTTTTAAAACCACGAACGTGAGATACTAAGTATCACCTAAACACCGATGTCATAATCTATAATTCTATGTCTTAGATCTATAAAAAATAAAATAATAAATAAAAAAATAAATAAAAAAAGGGTTGCCACATTCCTTCTGCATCTGAAGATAAGTAGCAAATAATGTCTCTGTTTGTTTGTCTATTTTGACAAAGGGTATTTACCCGAAATATTAATAAATTGTGTTGTACCGTTTTTTCTAAGCGTGTTTCTTTCTCCGTTGGGTACTTCTTATGTCTTAGATCTATAGCTGGGCCAACTCAGGCCGACGTAGAACCAAGTAGCCTTAGCTCAATGCGAATATTAGTTTTCATATGTGTATTGTCCTCGTAATCATCATCATCATCATTATCACCACCACCACCATCATCACAATCATCAGCATCATCATCACCATTTATGAGTATCTTGTCTTTTGTTTTATTTTGTGTAATTGTTTGTTTTTCTTGCTGTATTTTCTTTGGCCTCAAAGCTTACTTGTGAGCGGCTGACGAACACAGCGAGCCCGTCCGCAAACCCCGTCATCACAGTCTCTTTCAACACACACTTGGCCATCTGGACATTGCTGTAGAAAAGACAAAATAAATTTTAACATTATTTATGGGTACAAGAAATTCGGCGGGAGAAGTGGGTGAGATAGTGGGAGAGGGTTATGACAGGTAGTGGTAGGGTAGACGGGGGAGATAAAGAGAGAAGGAAGGCGGAACGGTTGCTAAATAGACAGAATTGCACTGTGTGCATGTGCGTGCGTGCGCGCGCGCACGCACGCATTCACGCACACACACTCACACGAGCGTCCACCTACCTTTGTAGCACATGTCTCTCTAGGTGTGCCTCCGATACACACGTTACAGCCACACAGAGGACAGCATTTTCCCCCAACGCCACATTGTCGATCCCTGCTGCATTCATTGTGACACGGGTTGTTGGGGTCAGGAGGTGCACACTTTGCAACAGGGCACTCATCTGTAAAAAAAAAAAAAGATTTTTTTAAAAATTATTATTCTGTCGTATAAATAACAAAATATTAAACGATACACTAGTCAGACGGGACGTGGTGGGGTGCTTTGGGAGCGTGTGTTGACCGGTGATGTTTGCTGTATTCACCCGAAAACGTAAGTCTTAGATAATATATGTATGCTTGAAAATGCTTATTTTGCTTCTTTCGGGATAAGGAGTGGATGAGTTCATTATACAGCTTTATACCTCTTCAAATTTTATAACTTCAACAAAATTAAATCATTGTGGTGGGAAAATATCAATGATCAAAACCTGTAAGTCTACGTCAACTATACTCTTGGCTTGACTTCGCGAACGAAGATTTTATAGGAGTTGCCCACGACGTCTGCAGGCTTCTTCGTGGCTGCGGAGGCCAATCCGAGACAGGCAGGTTCGACCGCAGTGGCTGCAGGGGAAGGTATGGCCAGGGTTCTGAGCTGCGGCATCTCTGTTTATTCTCCTGAGCCGCTTGTCCTTAAGGCTAGCTCTGTGAGAGTCCTCAAAGGAGACAGCTGCCTTGTAAATGGTGGAGCGCCAGGTGTCACGGTCCGCAGCAAGCGAAGACCACTGGTGGTGGTCGATTTGGCAGGCACTAAGTGACTTCTTGAGACAGTCTTTGTATCTCTTCTTTGGTGCCCCTCTGTCACGGTGTCCAGTAGCAAGCTCGCCGAACAGGGTGATCTTTGGTAGGCGATGATCCTCCATCCTGGAGACATGCCCCGCCCAGCGGAGCTGTGTCCGCAGCAGCAAAGCCTCGATGCTCACAGTTTCAGCCTGTTCAAGGACCTCGACGTTGGTGACATAGTCACTCCAGTGAATGCCCATGATGGTACGCAGGCAGCGCTGGTGGAAGCGTTCGAGGAGTCGTAGTTGGCTGCGGTAGAGGGCCCAGGACTCGGAACCATACAGCAGGGTGGTGAGGACCACAGCTCTGTACACGCTGATCTTGGTGCCTGTTTTCAGCTGTTGATTGTGCCACACCCGCTTGAAAAGTCGCCCGAAAGCGCTGTTCGCTTTTGCCAGCCTGCTGTCAAGCTCCTTGTCCAGCTTGGCGTCCGAGGTGATAATGCAGCCAAGGTAAGTAAACTGGTGCACTGACTTTAGTTCAGACTCGCCAATGGTGATGTGAGGAGGGCGATACACTGTCTTGGGTGCCGGCTGATGGAGGACCTCTGTCTTTTTCAGACTGACCTCGAGTCCAAAGAGCTGGGCAGCATATGCGAAGCAAGACGTGATGCGCTGCAGGGCTCTCTCTGTGTGTGCAACGAGGGCAGCATCATCAGCAAAAAGCAGCTCACGAATCAGTTGGTCTAGGGTTTTCGTGTGGGCCTGCAGTCGTCTGAGGTTGAACAGGCTGCCATCGAGACGATACCTGATGTACACTGCATCGTCATCATCGAGGTCCACTGTGGCCTGCTTCAACATCATGCTAAAAAAGATGGTGAAGAGGGTCGGTGCCAGCACGCAGCCCTGCTTTACTCCGTTGAGAATAGGGAATGGTTCTGAGAGTTCATTGTTGAGTCTGACCTGGCCTTGCTGGTCCTCGTGTAGCTGGACAATCATGTTGAGGAACTTTGGGGGACAGCCAAGTCGCTCCAGGATCTGCCACATGCCTTGCCTGCTCACAGTGTCGAACGCTTTTGTTAGGTGGACAAATGTTACGTACAGCCCTTTGTTCTGCTCGCGGCACTTCTCCTGAAACTGTCTCAGCACAAAGACCATATCGGTGGTGCTCCTGTTTGCTCTGAAGCCACACTGGCCCTCTGGGAGTTGGTCTTCAGCAATGGCAGGTACCAGCCGATTCAGGAGCAGCCTTGCAAGGATTTTCCCAGCAATGGACAGCAGGGTAATTCCCCGATAGTTGGAACAGTCAGACTTCTCGCCTTTGTTTTTGTACAGGGTGATAACGACTGCATCACGGAGATCTTTTGGTAGTGTTCCTTCCTCCCAGCAGCAGAGAAAGAGGTCATGGAGCTTGTTGTGCAGTGCTGTGCCTCCATGTTTCCAGATCTCTGGCGGTATTCCATCAATGCCTGCTGCTTTGCCACTCTTGAGCTGGTGGATGGCTGTGAGGGTCTCTTCAGCGGTGGGCGGTTCGTCCAATTCAACCTTTACTGGGAGGTGTGGGATTTGTAGGAATACTGCTTCTTGAACAGTGCGCTCAGCGCTGAAGAGGCTCTGAAAGTATTCCGACCAGCGGTTCAAGATGGAGGTATTATCTGTGAGGAGTGCCTGGCCATTCGCGCTTCGCAGGGGACTTTGTACAAGGTGCCTGGGGCCATACACTGCTTTCAGTGCTTCGTAGAAGCCCCTGTAGTCACCATTGTCAGCGCAAAGCTGGGTTCTCTGTGCAAGTCTGGTCCACCACTCATTCTGGAGATCTCTGAGCTTGCGCTGGAGACTGCTACAGACGAGGCGGAAGGCAGACTTCTTCACAGGGCAGGAAGGCTGGGCTAGGTGGGCCTGATGGGCGGCTCTTTTTTTTTTTTGCTAGGTGTTCCTGGATCTCTACATCGTTTTCGTCAAACCAGTCTTTGTTCTTCTTTCTGGCGAAACCCAAGACTTCTGCAGAGGATTTTGCAATAGCAGTTTTCAGTTGTTCCCAAAGTGTTTCAGGGGAGGAGTCTACTGGGTCCGCTGTGTCTTTGAGCCTGCGCTGTAAATCTGTTTGAAAGGCAGCTTTCACGTCGTCACGCTGAAGGCTGGCAACATCAAGCTTTTTCTTGGGGGGCCCCCATTTCTTGGATTTTGGCTTGAAGTGGAGCCTGAGTTTGCAGCGGACAAGGCGGTGGTCAGTGTGGCACTCTGCGCTGGGCATCACTCTGGTGAGGAGGACGTCACTGCGGTCCCTCCGACGCACTAGGACATAGTCGATAAGGTGCCAGTGTTTGGAGCGAGGATGCATCCAGGTGGTCTTTCGACTGTCCTTTTGCTGAAAAGTAGTGTTGGTTATGACCAGTTGCTGCTCCGCACAGAACTCCAACAGTAGGCGGCCATTGTCATTGCAGTTCCCCACGCCATGCTTGCCGAGGACTCCTTTCCAGGCTTCAGAGTCCTGGCCCACTCTGGCGTTGAAGTCGCCAAGGATGATGACTTTGTCGTCTGCAGGGGTACTCTGTAGGAGGCTGCGCAGGTCAGTGTAAAACTTGTCCTTTTCAGCAGGTTCTGCCAGGAGGGTTGGGGAGTACACACTGAGAAGGGTGACGTGTTGCTGGTGTCTCAGTGGGAGGCGCATGGACATGATGCGGTCTGAGTGGCCCGTTGGTAGGTTTTCCAGCTTAGTCGCAAATACCTCTTTATACCTCTTCAAATTTTATAACTTCAACAAAATTAAATCATTGTGGTGGGAAAATATCAATGATCAAAACCTGTAAGTCTACGTCAACTATACACAGTAATGCATTAAAACACTATGTGCTTAACTCATTCATCCCGACGGCCGTATTTCCCAAATTTTGGAGGCGTCATCTAACGACTATGCATGTTGCACTACTGACGCGTGCCTCCACATCCGGCATCTGGATGTAGTTTCCGGTGACGCGCGATATGGTCAGCGTCTGTATGTAACTACCGGACTCGCCGGGCAGCCCTAATCAAGATAACGGGCCGGCCTCCGGAACTGTTACTATATGGGAAGTGGATGGCATCTAATTAACGGGACCATCGGAACGTGGAGACGCTCTAATTCACGTAACGGCACCGGCCCTAAACGAGGGGCGGGTCCTAAGTGGGAAGATGATTGATAAGGGCAAGGGTATATACAACGGGGGGGGGGGGGGGACAGAGAGACACACACTGAGAGACACAACGAGAGAGGGGACACAACGAGAGGAGAGTGAGAGGAGAGTGAGAGAGATGGACAAAAGTAGAAGAGAGAGCAAATAGTGAGAGAACGACCGAATTGTAGTCTGTGGTTGGTCTTGCCCAACCCCAGACAATGCTCTTTAGATTGAAATAAACACGAGAGAAAACCATCAGTGGACTTCAGTTGTTTTACGTGTTCATAGTGCAACACGTAACAACCAATTTTGGTGCCGCGTGACCAGGATGTCAGAACGGGTTTAGCATAACCATCGCAGGATGTCAGAACGGGTTTAGCAGAACCATCGAAGGATGTCAAAACGAGATGGAAGACAGAACAATCGCAGATTCCAATAACGAGATGGAAGACAGAACTATCGCAGAGGATGGCAGAACGACGCTACGTCAAAAGTACGACGACGCCGAGAACTGAAGACGCCGAACGAGAGGCAGAAAGAAGATCGTGAAACGAGCGTGAAAAAAGACTGAGAAGGAGCCGGCCACAGACGAAACGACCTCGGGCCACAACCACCGTCACCAACGCTGGACAAACAGGTGAGTGACCTTTTTGTGTCATCGCTACAGTTTTGATTAAGGGCCAGCAATATTTTGTAGTTATAGTGAAAATGGCAGAAGAATATGTAGGAAGACCACACCCATTTGACCCGGTGTTGACCGCATTATGTAGTCAGATAGAGGGGATGTCAT
This sequence comes from Semisulcospira habei, assembly GCA_036245525.1. Lineage (NCBI taxonomy): Eukaryota > Metazoa > Mollusca > Gastropoda > Semisulcospiridae > Semisulcospira > Semisulcospira habei. Next base: position 129,903,925 of record BTPG01000006.1, read on the forward strand.
CCGCTGTTAATGCACAATCCATTTCACAGCTGATCCCCACCTTCAATGGAGATCAGAAAAAGTGTGCAGAATGGATGACAAAAATAGAAAAATATGCTGCACTTGTGAATATAGTCGAGAGGAAAGCCTTGGTCGCATATCAGGCGAGTAGTGGGGCGGTGAGCGACTTTATTGGTCGGTTCATTCAAACCAACGGGAACAATAGTTGGGAAGAACTGAAAAAACAGCTAACGGTCCGATTCGGAGAGTTCAGGGACGAACAGCATGCACTGACCCTCCTACAGAAAGCCCGACAGGGGAAAGATGAAAGCGTTCCATTGTTCGCAGAAAGATTGATATCGTTAGGGGAGGAAGCTTTTCCTGACGAGGATGGTCCAATCAAAGACAGGCAATTGATAGCCTGCTTTATAGACGGACTTACGCATGACCACTTAAAAATGAAAGTCATGCGGGAAGCGCCAGCCACGTTAGAGCGAGCCATAAGCATAGCCGTAACAGAACAGAATTTTCGGCAAATGTTTGATCTTAGAGTGAAACAGAAAAGTACTGTGACCAAATCCACAGTAGACCAGTATCGCAGGGATAGGGAAGAACCCATGGAAGTGGATCACTCTAGAGATAGGGGGTGTTTTCGATGCAGTTCACCACGCCACAAGGCACGCGATTGCAAGGCTAGGCGGATCAACGCAGTCGGTCAGCAAAAGTCGTCTTTGTCACAGCAAAGGTATCAACACGCGCGGTGTTGGCGATGCGCGGGTTACGGCCACCGACAAAGAGAATGTAGGGCTAGGATAGGACAGGAGCGACAGGAAAACTAGAACGTTCTGCACCACGAGAAGCCGGTGAGCAGAACGGGGGAAACAGTAGATCCTTTAGCATCAACTTAGCGGGGAGTCCAAAATGCATAGTCTTTAATAAACACGAGAGAAAACCATCACTGGACTTCAGTTGTTTTACGTGTTTATAGTGCAACATGCACCTGTCGCAGAAGATGGATCGACCATGACAATTCAAGGGCAGTGCCAAATTAGCTTGGCGGCGACAGGCGCCAAGCTAATCTGGCACTACCCTTGAATTATCATGGTCGACCCATCTCCTGCTGTAGTGCATCAGGGCTGAATGGGTTAATTATTCTAAATTTCATCTGAGTAGCCTTTTTTCTCTCATTGTTAATTATTATCCTTCAGTGAAAAACGAACCCAACAGAAGTCTTTCTTCCAGAATATAATACGCATGTGCAGTTGTGAATCAAAAGAAAGTGTCACGTACGGACAATGACGTACACATCATTTACGTCACTATATCTCTGTCCCCTCTGTCTATCGTGTTCCGCGCTCATGCGTTCCGGTCTGTTCTGCGTCTACACGGCCTCGATCTGAGTATATGGTTCCAGTGAGAATGCTTGTAAAAATCGGAACTATACTTGGAAAGCACATTTTAGCTTATATACGAGAGACTTTGGGATGAAACCTTCATTTTGTTTTAAAAATACAAGATTATAAGTAAGGAAGATTATTTCAAACGCATATTCTTAGGAGAGTGCGAATCGTCATAACCGTCATAACAGATCTTCCCGTGGTATTAACACAGTGAGTCACTTAATTTGGCACGAGAGTGACAACGCGAGCATACAGCCGCTATGTTTCAATGGGTTCGCGCCAAATCAGACATTACGTACTGAAGGTAAAAATAGATTAGTGACTGTTTTTTTTTTTTTTTTGGTTTGTTTGTTTGCGGGAATCAAAGGTACACACACACAGTCATCTGCACGTAATCAAATATCTAACCTATCAACAACAAAAATCATTCAATAAAATATCGCAAATGTAAGCTACACAAGTCGCTGGATCAGTCAGGCAAATAGCCTCACTGGTTACCTCCCTCCATTTGCTGCGAACGTTCGTGCGGGAGCGGATCGAAGTATTTAACCAGTGTGACTACCAACTGATCAACCTTGAGAGTCCGAAATAGCTCAGGCGGTTAAACGTCGGAGCAGGAGAGCGAAGGGAATCGCCGGGTCGTGGGTTCGAATCCCGTCCCGGCCCCGGTAGCTGGACTCACAATCCAGGGGGAAAAAACGGATTTGTTTAATAGCATGTCCGTTGAAAGGTCCTGGTAAATCAAAGTGGCACAGTTGGAGTGCGCCTGAGTTGATCAGTGTTCAGGTCGTACTCCATAGGCAATAGATTTCCCTGTCCCCCATAACCCGCTCGTCAGGGCCGTCCATGATCACCTCGGTGCTGTGGACGTTAAACCCGAACTAACTAACTAACTGATCAACCATTCAATTAGTCAACTAAATCTAAGAACAAAGAAAACATAATGACTCACTGGTAAGGGCTGGGGAGACAGACAGTCCACCTCCCATCTGGAGAGCCAACATCTGCAAAGATAAAGAGATCAAAGAGATACACTTTTGTGCGCTGGTCTCTAATTCTAGAACTTATGGTTTACAAAATCACAGGTCAAGCACACGAGTACGAGTTGTGAAGTTCAAATTTACATACTAGCACACATTCATAACAATGACGTGTGTGTATACATGTGAAGTAAAGACATGGGTACAGAGACGGAAAAGACACACGCAAAATAGGAATCTCACACAAAACAAACACACACACACACACACGCACACACGCATGCGCGCACGCACACATCCACACACACACACACACACACACACACACACACACACACACACACACACACACACACTGAATCACATACACATAAAGTAAACACAATTACGCATGCACACACGCGTGTGGAATGTATACACATACATATAAAATCAATTTCCCTTACCAAAACTGGTAGAAAACAGTAAGTCCTCATGGTCACAGATTATTTCCGTTCGTCACCGCAAGGTTGCGACACTCTCAAACTCTCAAAAGCACATGAAGTTCAAAAACTCACCTCAGGCTTTTAAGTGTCGTGAGCTTTTATACAAAGCAGACGAACTCATCCATCAGCCAAATATCCCCTTAACTTACGGCGCATGGTAAACAGCTGCAAGAGACATAAACCCTCATGAGACATAGACCTCGGCTGTCGTGGGAGCTCATGCGGATTTATGTTTCTTGTTAGTCCTAGTCCCATTTGAATCTGCGTTCTTCACGCGAGTGGCGGTCAGTGTGCAGTCAGACGCGCAATTCGTGATCATTTGCAGCCAAGTGTTGTAAGTCCTTACTCCTCCGAGAGACATAAACATAAGTCGCTTCAGTCTAGCCGGGGCCGCATGAGAATCAATGCCGCTCGTTTGGTCGTAACTTGTCCGTCAACAAAACGTGGACACAGAGTGGGGTCAGCAAGAGGCATAGATCCTCATAAGCCCCCGCAATTGCGGGGGCTCATGATGATCTATGTCTCTTGCAGTTGGATGGCATTCACTTTTTCTCGTCGATGAAGGATAAAACACGCCCGCACTTTAACTTGCTGTTATCCAGGGTGGAAAAACGGATTTGTTCAATAGCATTTCCGTTGAAAGGTCCTGGTAAATCAAAGTGGCACAGTTGGAGTGCGCCTGAGTTGATCAGTGTTCAGGTCGTACTCCATAGGCAATAGATTTCCCTGTCCCCCATCACCCGCCCGTCAGGGCCGTCCATGATCACTTCGGTGCTGTGGACGTTAAACCCGAACGAACTAACTAACTAACTAACTTGCTGTTAATGGATTTAGAATCCGCTTGCGACGCGAATTGTGTACAATCCGGTGTGTCAGTATGGCCGTGAACGCTGTCTACCAATCAAATTGACGTTCGGTGTCTCCGCCTTCATCATGTGAATTTGTTTACTCTGTGAAAACATTGCACTTAAAAACTCAACGCGTAGGTTCGTTCACTTCAATATTTCAAACGGCTCAAATTTACGTAAATTTGTCCGATCGAGACGACACTGCACTAAAAATCGTTGAGCAGTTTAAATACTGAATTTGTGGCGATGCTTTTTCCTCTTTATAAATTGCAACTGTGCAGACTTTTAAACTTTTTTTAAAACTGCATGGCGACTATGTTTAACGCAATATAAGGATTTATTGTGATCTGCTTTCTCCACGCACATACAACATAAATAAGCGGTTGAATACAATTTATTAAATTGAACTGAATTGCATTTTATTGAATTGAACTGAAGTGTGTACCTGTTTGTCTATTTTGAAAAAAAAAATCTCTTCTGTCTTGTTGAAGCGTTTTTTTCTCTGCATTTTTACACGCTTGGCAGTCACCTCTTCGGTTTGGATGTCGTTACATAGCAAATGCCAGTATGTCCAATTTTGAATAACAATGAAAATCTCGGGGAGGGGGGAGAAGGGGGCTTCCATATTTAGCACTTCCAGTCACTTACTTAGCGCACCCTTCTTTCCTATCTTCTTTTTGTGTGTGTGTGTGTGTGTGTGTGTGTGTGTGTGTGTGTGTGTGTGTGTGTGTGTGTGTGTGTGTGTGTGTGTGTGTGTGTGTGTGTGTGTGTGTGTGTGTGTGTGTGTGTGTGTGCTTCGATCAAACATGATCTATGATCATTGGTCGATACTGCACAATTCTCTCCCCTGACAGTGCTTTTACAGTACTTTACTTTGTAATCTTCCAATGAAAATCTCGCTTTTCTCCATAATGGGCCTCCTGGTGTTTGCCATCGATCGGTAGCAGTCTCTGTCAAGAATCTCTCCGAACAGGTCAGCATCAACTCAGAGAAAGTTCTTGTAGCTAGTTGGGTCTTCTCGGTTCAGCTCATGCAGGAGATGATCATACTGTCCAAAGAGGGCCCTGCGGGCCAGCCAGGTCCTGAACCAAACCCTTCTGCGAGCTGGACGCCTCCTCCGCCTCGGTCGCGGAATATCTGGTAGCTGCTGTGCCGCGTCTTCTTCCGTCTGGGCTAGTTGAAGGAGCACTTGTAGAAATTGTTGATATAACTGCAATCTGTTTCTCTTGTATGCCATGGTGTCTGTCTGGATGTCAGTTGTCGTATGATGATACATTGAGATTTGCAGGATTATATATTTTTGGCCCAAACATCGTATGGACTCGTAACTAACTCGTATCTATTCGTCACAACAGGTAAACCGGCCGTAACTAACACGTAAAAGGTTCAATGAATAGTAACATTCCGTAATGTACTCGTAACAATCCGTAAAAAGCTCGTAAAATGCCCGTAAGTTGCTCGTAGTTATCCGTGACAACTCGTAACAACTCGTGGAATTTTGCCGTAAATACATCGTAATACCTCGTAATAATCCGTAATTAAACCGCAAATGGCTCGTATTAAATCGTAACCACTCGTAAATAGGTCGTAAAAGTAGCCAAATCGTAAGGATCCGTAAGGATCCGTGCCTTTGTGCGATCCGTAAGGACTCGTAAGAAAAATTCGTGTATGTGAAGGGGTTGCTCAACTGCAGTAACTTTTGACAAATAACCACCAGATGTGTGTTGGGTGTAACCCCTTCGCTGCCACTGGACGCAGATTAACCTTTTCGAGACGTGCCGCACCCGGTTTCGCGGCTTTACGCCGCGAATCCGGGTGCGGCACGTCTCGAAAGAGTTAATGTAATTCAACGCAAAAGAGCCTCAGCCACACAAGGAACACGATCGCACGGTGATATTAGCAAGAGGCATAAATCCTAATGGGCCCATGCGCCTGCGGAGGCACATGCGGACCTGTCTCTTGTAACTGGGCCCTGTTCACTTTTCCTCGACAGTTAAAGGGTTAACCCCATCTTTCATACAGTGTCAGTTACTGCTCAGAGCAACAAGGGAAGCATGTTAGTAATGGCGGAAAATTGCCCTGTTTTCAGGGAAATTATAATATTGCCGTCAGAAAGGGGCAATAAATATTAAATATTGTGATTTAACTCATTCAGCCCGGACACACCACAATAAAACATGGATGAAGCATGATAGTTCAAGGGTGGTGCCCGAATAGCTTGGCGCCCATAATCCCAAACTATTCTGGCACCACCCTTGAACTATCATGCTCGATCTGTCTCTAGAATTGTAATGCAGTCCTTCAGAGGGCAACTTCAAAATTTGGGGATTTCGGTAATCGGGTAGAACGTGCTAAAACAATTGTAGCAGTTGTGACAAGATCAGCTGATTTGGGAAATGTCACATCAAGCCATCAGTCATTTGTTGTGGTCAACGTTGCAGCAGATGTGACACAATTATTGCGCTGCGGGATTTCCTGATATGTATTGGTTGCAGGTTGTTTTGTTGTTTTTTATGTTCTTTTGCGTGGTTTGTTTATCTGACTGGTTTTTTGGTTGCCTGCTTGGTTTGCATTGCTTTGCTCTTATTCTTCTAAAGCAACATTAAGATTACTCGGGCGATTTTCTCCTGAGGGACCTTGAAAGCGGAGATGCAAACAGAAGGATTGAGATGTGGGGATCTTGTGATGACGGGGTCATGAGAAGAAATTAAAATGTGTTTGTGTGACTCGCGATGACACTTCCCCTCCCAAAGCAAATACATATGTCCTTGGATTTGTTTTGTTTTTTTGTGTGTTTTTATTTAGTTGTTATTTTTGTTGGCGGCAGTTGTTTGTTTATTTGTTTGCTTGTTTGCTTGTTTGTTTGTTTTGTTTTTGCTTTCTTGGTTTGTTTGGGGTTTTTTTGTGTTTATTTTTTTTTTTTTGTTTATTTGTTTTTTGTTTGCTTGTTTGGTTGATGTTGTTGTTGTTTTTTTGGGGGGTTGGCAACATGCTCGTGGCCTTTCTACTGTTGTAAATATATAGTGTATGCAGCACACAAATAAACGCACATGAATATCTGATAATGTGTAGAATGAAATAATGTTATAATGTATGACACAATACACACACACACACATACACACACGCACGCGCGCGCGCGTGCTTGCACAAACGTACACATATGCATAATACAACAGGTAGGCAAAACTAGCACATTTTTTATTCTCTACTTTATTTTGCGCAATAATCAACAGTAATAATCTGCATACATGAATACCAGAACGGAGACATGCTGTGAAAATTGCACTGAGAAGAAATCTAAGACATGTGTCACACACATATTAACACATTCCAGATGTGCCGCATCATGATACGCTGGATAAGATGCGATCTGAATAGGGCAAATATGGAATGAGTTAACATGATACCCCACATCCGAGTTAGGATCGATCATGATAGTTCAAGGTTGGGCTCCAACAATCCTATAATGTTCGAGATGTCTCTTGAAATGATCTTCAGAGACAATTCACAAATTTTACTAACAATTTACTCAATTTATATACTGCCAAGCAAACGGAATGCGACATGTTTGGAATCATTGGAAACACTGAACTGTTTCCGATGAGTCCAAAAATGTCTCATTTCTTTTGCTCGTCAGTATAATTATATGCATATAATTTTCTTTTACTTTGCACAGCAAAACCGGTTCTGAGGATCTTCCGCTATGATATGGTATGAAAGACCATCATTTAGGTGGTCCTAGCCCTAGCGCTAGTCCTAGCCCTAGCCACCTAAATGATGGTCTTTAAAGACCTCTCATAACGACTTTTAATGCCAGGTGACACTTTTCGACCACCTTTTTTTTTAAGGCGGTTGATTAGATAGGCCCTGCTGTACGTTACTTTTCATTGTTATGTTTAGATTGTTAAGCAGAACCTCTACACAAGGATTTGTTGCTGACAGGTACTGCCGCAGCCTTCAGCAACACCTTTTCCTACAGAAATAAAATAGGAAAAGAATTACAACCCAAACAAACCACACATTATGCACAGGCTACATGTGAATTAGGTGTAAAGGTGCTCTCATGTAAAAGAAACTGATACAAATTGTGTTCTCACTTTGTGGCACAGTGGTTTGGCGTTCTTTCGTTCGTTCGTTTGCTCATTCGATCGTTCTTTGTTTTGATCGTCATCACTTAATTCTTTCGTTCTTTCGTTCCTTTGTTTCATCCGGCTGGCGTCGTGGTCTTTTGCACAAGCTTACCACAGTGGCAGAAGTTTATATGTTCTGGACTTAAATAAGAAAAATAAAAGCTGAAGCTGAATAACTTCTTGACAAATTATCTGTTTCAGGGTTGATCTTATTATGACTGTACTATGTTTTGTCTTGGGTTTCGCCAGAAAGAAGAACAAAGACTGGTTTGACGAAAACGATGTAGAGATCCAGGAACACCTAGCAAAAAAAAGAGCCGCCCATCAGGCCCACCTAGCCCAGCCTTCCTGCCCTGTGAAGAAATCTGCCTTCCGCCTCGTCTGCAGCAGTCTCCAGCGCAAGCTCAGAGATCTCCAGAATGAGTGGTGGACCAGACTTGCACAGAGGACCCAGCTTTGTGCTGACAATGGTGACTACAGGGGCTTCTACGAAGCACTGAAAGCAGTGTGTGGCCCCAGGCACCTGGTACAAAGTCCCCTGCGAAGCGCGAATGGCCAGGCACTCCTCACAGATAATACTTCCATCTTGAACCGCTGGTCGGAATACTTTCAGAGCCTCTTCAGCGCTGAGCGCACTGTTCAAGAAGCAGTCGTCCTACAAATCCCACACCTCCCAGTAAAGGTTGAATTGGACGAACCGCCCACCGCTGAAGAGACCCTCACAGCCATCCACCAGCTCAAGAGTGGCAAAGCAGCAGGCATTGATGGAATACCGCCAGAGATCTGGAAACATGGAGGCACAGCACTGCACAACAAGCTCCATGACCTCTTTCTCTGCTGCTGGGAGGAAGGAACACTACCAAAAGATCTCCGTGATGCAGTTGTTATCACCCGTGTACAAGAACAAAGGCGAGAAGTCTGACTGTTCCAACTATCGGGGAATTACCCTGCTGTCCATTGCTGGGAAAATCCTTGCAAGGCTGCTCCTGAATCGGCTGGTACCTGCCATCGCTGAAGACCAACTCCCAGAGGGCCAGTGTGGCTTCAGAGCAAACAGGAGCACCACCGATATGGTCTTTGTGCTGAGACAGCTACAGGAGAAGTGCCGCGAGCAGAACAAAGGGCTGTACGTAACATTTGTCGACCTAACAAAAGCGTTCGACACTGTGAGCAGGCAAGGCATGTGGCAGATCCTGGAGCGACTTGGCTGTCCCCCAAAGTTCCTCAACATGATTGTCCAGCTACACGAGGACCAGCAAGGCCAGGTCAGACTCAACAATGATCTCTCAGAACCATTCCCTATTCTCAACGGCGTAAAGCAGGGCTGCGTGCTGGCACCGACCCTCTTCACCATCTTTTTTAGCATGATGTTGAAGCAGGCCACAGTGGACCTCGATGATGACGATGCAGTGTACATCAGGTATCGTCTCGATGGCAGCCTGTTCAACCTTAGACGACTGCAGGCCCACACGAAAACCCTAGACCAACTGATTCGTGAGCTGCTTTTTGCTGATGATGCTGCCCTCGTTGCACACACAGAGAGAGCCCTGCAGCGCATCACGTCTTGCTTCGCAGATGCTGCCCAGCTCTTTGGACTCGAGGTCAGTCTGAAAAAGACAGAGGTCCTCCATCAGCCGGCACCCAAGACAGTGTATCGCCCTCCTCACATCACCATTGGCGAGTCTGAACTAAAGTCAGTGCACCAGTTTACTTACCTTGGCTGCATTATCACGTCGGACGCCAAGCTGGACAAGGAGCTTGACAGCAGGCTGGCAAAAGCGAACAGCGCTTTCGGGCGACTTTTCAAGCGGGTGTGGCACAATCAACAGCTGAAAACAGGCACCAAGATCAGCGTGTACAGAGCTGTGGTCCTCACCACCCTGCTGTATGGTTCGAGTCTTGGGCCCTCTACCGCAGCCAACTACGACTCCTCGAACGCTTCCACCAGCGCTGCCTGCGTACCATCCTGGGCATTCACTGGAGTGACTATGTCACCAACGGTCGAGGTCCTTGAACAGGCTGAAACTGTGAGCATCGAGGCTTTGCTGCTGCGGACACAGCTCCGCTGGGCGGGGCATGTCTCCAGGATGGAGGATCATCGCCTACCAAAGATCACCCTGTTCGGCGAGCTTGCTACTGGACACCGTGACAGAGGGGCACCAAAGAAGAGATACAAAGACTGTCTCAAGAAGTCACTTAGTGCCTGCCAAATCGACCACCACCAGTGGTCTTCGCTTGCTGCGGACCGTGACACCTGGCGCTCCACCATTTACAAGGCAGCTGTCTCCTTTGAGGACTCTCACAGAGCTAGCCTTAAGGACAAGCGGCTCAGGAGAAAAAAACAGAGATGCCGCAGCTCAGAACCCTGGCCATACCTTCCCCTGCAGCCACTGCGGTCGAACCTGCCTGTCTCGGATTGGCCTCCGCAGCCACGAACAAGCCTGCAGACGTCGTGGGCAACTCCTATAAAATCTTCGTTCGCGAAGTCAAGCCAAGAGAGAGATGTTTTGTCTGATAACTTACAAAAACGCAAAAGGGCTATATATGTGTTTCTTGTTCTTGTTGCGTTTTATGCGTGACAGGCTACGTAATAACGACAAATGAAAGACTTTTCATACTTTTAGTCAAATGATTCCGTCAGCCTAAGCGAGGATTTTCACATGTCCTGCATCCTGGGCAGTTCAGGCAGCACTTCTGGGCTCCAGGACACTGGGAGTCGTTGGTACACTGACGGCTGGGGCATTTGGGAGGGGCGGTCGTGATCACACATAGCAGGATCCCGATGCGGCAAGCACCGGGCTCTGGAAAAGTGAATGAATAATAATGTAGTACACGCAGATGTTAGACGCGTGCTGGTCTGTGTTTTTGGAGCTTACGGCCTACGGCCATAAGCTCCAAAATAACAGACCAGCACACAATAAATAAATTACCGGTATGCGATATCGCCTAAGTTAAAACAAGACGTCAAAGTAATCACGGGTAGAAATCGGATTGCGACAATCGAGCAAATTCCAGGCCGTGGAAAGGTGATAGAGACTGGCGTATACGAGGGGCTTCTCGGATATTTTGAGACCAAGCGTTGTCTTACATTTCCACCAAACTGAACAAGAAAATATGATTTGTCACTTACAGAGCAACATATAACGTAAGTCATGGCAAAATTCGTGCTTTTTTAGTGGTTTTCTAGATATAGCATTTCTTCGAACGTCACTTTTGGGCACTGCTTCAAAACATGGCCCAAAACTTGACGTTTTCCATATTATGGATTTTGAGCTTTCGTAATAGAAAGCGTATCACTCTGAATATGGGCGGCGCACGTACTAGCCTATCGGCATGCTGCTAAACCTACCGCTGCTCCATCTAAACAACAGTTGGTAGGTGGATAAAACATATTTCTTCAAGAAATTCAGGCGTCTATATGAGCCAGGTGGAATTTAGAAAACACGAAAATTTTAATAAAATATTAACTCCTTGTGTCCAAGCAGTCGTCGACGTAGACCCAAGATTCAGCCTTACAGAGATTGCTGAACATAGTAAGTACATTTGTTATCTGTTGACAGAGCCTTGGCCAAAGGACTTACATAAAGAAGGTCTGCACATATTGCGATGAGCATTTGTTACATTTGACAATAAGATGGGTAAGGTGCAGTTTGCCAAACCTCGCCTGAAAAAGTACAAACACTGTGATCCAAGACACCTAAATGAGATAGTTGCATGCAATTAGTTTTGGGGGTATAATTTTGTGCCCAACGAAAATGTCCAGAATAAGGCAAGGTGCATAAAAGCGGGACTTACCCTAAAACTGCAAAAAGACTTCACTCTCAAACTGAAGTTGTGCAGGCTGTTTTTATCAACACTGAATAAGCTACTCTATAAGTACCATACCAAGACAGAAGATCAATACCATCAACCATCAACACCATCAATACCAAGTACTACACATACTCTGTAATTGATTGGGTAAACAGATTCTAGACAAATGCAAAAACAAACACTGTGATACCCATAATCAAATTCCTACATGAAAACGCACCTGCCAACAAGTACAAGAGTATCTTCAATAGGAGAAATCTAAACTTTACCACGACATGCAAACGTCCATGGTCTGACTCCATGCATTTTCTTCTTCTTCCCACACTTCAAGAAATGGCTTACTGGAAGCATTTAAACACTTGCTCAACCCTCGAAATCGCCATTTTCCAGTGACTGTCACCTACTCCCAAAAACGACTTCTTTGGAGCATTTCTGCCGTGGATAGAACGACTGAACAAGAGTATGGCGGTAGAGGGGAAGTTGTTCTATCTATAAGTCTTAGTTGTGATGATAATGTCCATATTTGTTAAGTATCACAATATCTGAAAACACCCTGGTACGTATAGCAAGTGGGTGCTTGCCTGTCATTGTTTTATCTTACAGCCGAGACAACTCAGCCCGTCGTAGAACCTAGAACCCTTTGCTGATTGCGAATATTGTTTTCGAATATGTGTGTCGTCGTCATCATCATCATCACAATCAACATCATCAGCTTGTACGAGCTAGACTACAAAATCAACGTCATCATTCATCAAGCATCTTTCATTATGTAATTTTGTGTATAATTTTCATTCTTCCGCTCGTCGACATCATCATCTTCTCTATGCTTTCAATGCTTACTTTCGACTGGCTGACGAACACAGCGGGCGCTCCGACAGTCTCCGTCATCACATTCTTGTTCAACGCACAATTGGCCAGCTGGACATTGCTGTAGAAAAGACAGTTAAGTTTTACATTATCCGACCATGGTTCAAGACATTAGAGGGCGGGAGAAGAGGGTGGGGAAGGCAGGCAATGTCAAGCAGGTAAAAGGTACAGGCAGAGGTAATTCAGGTGTGAGCGGGATGAAGAAAGATAAAGACACACACAACAAGCGAACGCGCGCGCGCGCACACACACACACACACACACACACACACACACACACACACACACACACACACACACACACGCACACACGCGCAAACATCTAATCTCATCTCCGGTCTGCAATTCACCTACCTTAGTAGCACACGTTTCTCTTGGCGGACGCCTTGTGGTGCCTCCGACACAGACGTTACATCCGCATAGAGGACAGCATTTTCCGCCTGGGCCACACTGTCGGTCCCTTTGACATTGGTCTTTACACGGGTTGTTGGGGTCAGGGGGGATACAGTCAGCAAGCGGACATGGCGCCTCTATCATGAAATAAGACCAAAAGTGTATGTTTGTATGTGGTTTGATTCTGAAATAGTTGGACTGTTGTTTTTGGTTCGCGTTAGTGTCTCACATAATTATATTTGATGGTAAAGTTGACCGACATGTTGTGATGGACTTTAGCCCGATAATCCACGACTGACCATTCGGTATTTTAATTTGTAAGTATTTATTTTATGAAACATTTTTTTTAATGGCCCACCCGTATATGAAGCCAACTTGCATACCGTACAGCTGACCTGCCGACCAAATAAAGCGTACACAAATTTAGGTATGGAGGCAAAGCAATTGTCATTGAAGGCAAGCGTAAAACTGTTGCGGATGCATTTCGAACGTCAGTCGCGGAAAAACTAAAGGATCACAAGGTATCCCTGTGGCATTTTGAAAAGAAAAAGTATGAATGTCTCTCTGTATTGCGGAGCCACATTTAGCCCGAAGGAATAGCAACTAAAATTGGGCAAACTAAAGGTATGACCTTTTTCCTATGGGATGACACTTTGACAAATCGAAGAGAGAACTTTATCAGACCAAAGGGATACATTCATCTCAGTCGCGGCATTTTTACAAACAAGAAGGAAATTTTTTTCAGTAAATTGATTCCTTTGGTTACCACCACTGATTTCGGTTAGTTTAGGGTTTAACGTCCACGGCACCGAAGTGATAATGGACGGCCTTGACGGGCGGGTTATGGGGGACAGGGAAATCTATTGCCTATGGAGTACGACCTGAACACTGGTCAACTCAGGCGCACTCCAACAGTGCCACTTTGATTTACCAGGACCTTTTAACGGACATGCTATTGAACAAGCCCGTCTGTTCCCCCTGGAGTCCAGCTACCGGGGCCGGGACGGGGATTCGAACCCACGACCCGGCGATTTTCTTTGCTCACCACTGATTTATGCCATTGATTTGAAAAAGAAAATGTGGTGCCGCGACTACTGTTAACACATCCGCAACGTTTATACAACAGTTTCACATCAAGATCTGTGCTTGCGTTTTGTCATTTTTGTTTGCTTGTTTTTGTTTTTACTAACAGTAGTTTTCATTCCTTCAATAATGAAAATGTTGACTTACCTAGAAGAATAGCTATTGCCAAGTGTGCATGAAGAGCCAGCATCTGTAGCAAACAGTTATGATTGATATGTTCATGAAAATGGAAAAACAGAAAAAACAAATCGTTCATTCCAGAGACAGAGAAAATTAAAACATGGAAACACACACACACACACACACACACACACACACACACACACACACACACATATACATATATATATATCTCTCTCTCTCTCTCTCTCTCTCTCTCTCTCTCTCTCTCTCTCTCTCTCTCTCTCTCTCTCTCTCTCTCTCTCTCTCTCTCTCAAAATTCCTTACCAAAACTGGCATGAAATAATATGTCCTCATGGCCTCTGGTATATTTCGTCTTATCACAGAATATTCGACTATAGTAGCTCTGAAAGGAGCCTGCATTTTACAAACTCTTCTCAAGTTATTCACTTCGCTTGTCATGACTTTTACACAAGGCAGATGAACTCATCCCCCAACCCAGAACTTTCAGCTCCGAGAGGAACAGATTCTCTATGGCCCCTGTGTACACTGAGGTCGGTAAGAATTTATGCCTCTTGCTTGGCAATTATCTGCTAATTTACATTTCATAAACACCAAGCAATTAGACACCCAGCTTAAATAGATTATCATGGGCGCTTGCGACCTCAGGGGCCCTTGAGAATCTATTTAAGCTAGCGGTCGCACGAGAACCTGTGCCCCTCGCTCGGTGGAAGTCTGTCGTCATCTATCCGCCATCTCGTCTCGAACAGAGGGTTTTAAGTTATAATCATGTAAATCAAAACTGTGCACTGTATTCTGTGTTGACAAGATCTAGTAAACATCCGCGAGCGAAACAATTTTATGTGTATACCCCCGGAGCGTGTGGACGCTTCCGACCAGTCAAATTGACGTTTCCTTAGCAACCATGTCCCTCTCATGCCACAGTTGTACATTATTTACATATTTTATATTTCGATCTCGATGCACTTTAAAAAAATATGTTGGCATGCATTAACTCATTCTACCCCATCACCGAAATCCCCAAATTTTGCCGTTGTCCTCTGAAGACAGCACTCTAGTGCAGCACACAGATCGACCATGATAATTCAAGGGTGATGCCAGAATAGCTTGGCGCCCATAGGCGCCAAGCTATTCTGGCATCACCCTTGAACTATCATGGTCGATCTTTATCTTGCTGTGGTGTCTCTGGGGTAGAAGGAGTTAAAGCGACGTGCTTCAAAGGCTCCAGGAAATTAAGGGTTAATAGTTCGCAGGTTTTCCTTCAGTAATGTTCTTAGTATGTATTGCAATCATGCTGGACAAAAGGACTAACTTAACTTATGGAATTTGAATGTTGTAAAATGCAAGATTTTTTTTTCCTTTGTTGCGCAGGAAATTTAGCCCAGCCCCGTACCAGGGCAATCCAAACTCCTGCTATGTGTGCGTACTCACATGGGGGGCAAAGAAGGGTCGAAAAGTCTTAATTGATAACAGACGACATTGAGAACCCGTTGTATGGGCGAATTTTAGCAATGCATAGCAATTTTTTCTAGATGCAGATCGCTTTACGGTTTATAAGGGGCAATTCACATGCCTCATTATACAGAAATAACTTTGGAAATCAACATATCAACCATGGAAACTTTACAGATGATGCACTCTCGACACACTGTCTTGCAATAGACACCTGGAAAACGCATGTTCTGCCGCACGCGTGTCACTAACGACATAATTATAACCCGTCGACTTTTGCTATAATCGCTGTATTCTTATATATCTAGCTGATGAACTTATGGTATGAGGCACAACAGAGTGTTTCAGTTTCTTTGTTTTCTTACTTGTTCAGATGTTCGGGAGCCATCTTGTTTGTGCGACCTACCACGTGTTTTTCGCTCCAAGTGTTTTTGTGGTTTTTCGTTGGATGTACTGTGTTTCGTGTGCTGAAAGTCTGCTGAGTATCGTATAAGAGTGCGCTGATGAGGATTGTATGCTTGTGTTTCGTCGGATCTGGTTGCTGTTTGAGTGGTATCGTATTGAATTGTGTCTGTCTTTTGAATTTTGTTTACGTCGCCATTTTGCTTCTTCCGCAGCGTGGGTTTTCGCCGGGTCTCTCCGCCGCCCTGTTTTCATGTGCTGCGCGCTATTGTGTGAAGTGTTTACTGTGTGAGTCTGTTTGCCACCCGCGGTTGCATCTGTTGCTTGGTTGTTGTAAACTCGTTTGTGTTCCTACCGTTCTATAGGTTTACGTGTGCTCTCCCGTCGACATCTCGCCCTCCCCAATTTCGGCGCCATTACACGATCTCGCCGCTGACCGACCGGAAATCAGGTCGCTCTCCTACCACACCGCTCACACACACACACACCGGCACACACACACACACACACACACACACACACACACACACACACACTTACTCACACACACACACACACACACACACACACACACACACACACACACACACACACACACACCATACTGAACCCTCTTCTCGTCTTCCTCTTTCCTGTCCTCACAAACAATCATGCTCATCAGATACACACGCCAACAACTGATATCTCTACGTCGCCACGCCACCTACTGCGCCGCCGGTTCCGCTGACAGTGTTGCAGATGCCTTACGCGGCATCCGATCGCGAAAGAGAGGCCGCAGGGGAGGAATTAGCAAAAGGCGGGACTCACCACAACAAACACAACCACACATTTCTTCCCCTTCTCCTATGCCCTTCCACCCCTTCCGCCTCCCCCCGCCTCCTCGATTTCTCCACCTCCGTTCCTTCTTCTCCCATTTCTTTTCCTCTCTTCCTCATCTACTGCTCCTCGCTCTCCTCGGCCGCCCCCTCCCACCCCGCCCTCCTCCCCCTTCCTCCCCTCACCCCCTCCTCCTTCGCCTGCTTTTTCCTCCTCGTCCCCTTTCCCCCCTTTCTCATCCCCTTCGCCCTCCCCCTCCCTCTACCTCAGCTTTTCCTACTCATCTTCCTCCTCCTCCCTGTCCCCTCCTCACCCTCCTCTCGCATCCTCTTTCTTGCCCGGTTCTTCTTCCCCGTCTTTTCCTCCACCCCTCTCTCCCCCTCCTCCCTCCTTCCCCCCTCCATCCTCTTTCCCCTCTCCCCACCCTCCTCTTCCTTTGTCCTCTTCTTCGTCCGTTTATTCTTCCTCTTCCTCTTCTGGCTCACCCAACCTAAAACTGTGTCTGTTCAACGCACAGTCTGTCTGCAAAGATGGCAAAGCCGACGTGATTTCAGATTTCATTCTAGACAATGACCTAGATGTTGTCGTGATCACCGAAACATGGCTCCGCTCAGCTGGCGATGAACCCATCATCGCCAGCGTCACTCCGAGTGGCTACCGCCTGTCCTCCTTCCCGCGTGCTTCCAGAGGGGGTGGCATTGCCATCATCTACAGGGACTGTCTTTCTGCTCACTTCTCCTTCTCTCAGTCTCTACCTTTTGCTCATCCCTCCTTTGAATTTGTCGAGGCCGTAGCAACACTCCCTGGCCAGTCCCTCATCTTCTCATGTATATATCGCCCCCCTCCAAGCTCTCAAAACAAACTCACAAACTCCATGTTCCTCACCGAGTTCGACCTCCTCCTCGACCGCTACAGCACACGACCCGGAAAACACATCCTTCTTGGCGACTTCAACTTCCACTTCGACAAACCCGACCACCCTGACACAAAACGCCTTTGCACGTCACTTTTAAACCACAATCTTACACAACACATCACTAAACCCAGCCACCGACTTGGCCACACCCTCGACTGGATCATCACCCGCACCTCCGATCAACTCTTCCTCGACTCTGACACCTCTTCTGTGCTTCCCTCTGACAACCTCGCTATTCTCGTCGCCTGCAACCTACCTCCCCCGAAGAAACCCAAGTTCTTTGTCTCTCGTCGCAAACTAAAATCTGTCAACCGAAAGAGCTTCTTCGACGAAGCTGTTGACCTTCTCTCGGACCCCGCCGCCTCTCCTGATCTTGCATCCCATTTCGATTCCTCCCTTCGAAAACTTCTAGACATCCACGCCCCTGTCACCACCTGCTCCATACCCAACCGACTCCCCTCCCCCTGGCTCACTGACGACATAGCTGATGCCAAGCGCGAGCGCCGACAAGCGGAACGCCGCTGGCACTCATCGGACCTCACCGTTCACAGACAGATCTTCCAAACCACCAGATCCAAAGTCTGCAGAATGATCTCGGACTCCAAACGTAAACATCTTCAAAACAAAATCCTGGAATCCACTTCATCCAAAAACCCTCTACGCTACCATGAACACACTCCTAGGCACTTCTAAAGACTCTCCTCTTCCCAACACACACAGCAAAGAAGAACTCCCGTCCGCTTTTTCCACCTATTTCTCTGACAAAATCCAAACTCTGCGCAACACACTCGACACTCTGCCTTCTCCGCCTTGCCTTCCTGACCCCCCCCCCCTTTTCCGGCACTCCCCTCTCGTCCTTCCGCCCCGTCTCTCAGGATGAAGTCCTCAAGACCATAAAGTCCATGACTTTCAAAACCTGCGAACTAGACCCCCTCCCAGCTTCTCTCTACCGGGACGGCCTTCCAAAACTTTTGCCATTCATCACCAACATCATCAACACATCTCTAGAAAATGGCTCCGTCCCCGATATCTTCAAGTCCGCCATTGTCCGTCCTCTCCTCAAAAAACACAACCTCGACCCAAACGATCTCAAGAACTACCGCCCAGTCTCCAATCTCTCTTTCCTTTCCAAACATCTTGAGAAGGTTGTCCTCAACCAGCTCAACCTCCACCTCGCCGACAACAACCTCCTCAGTCCCAGTCTGCCTATCGCAAACATCACAGCACTGAAACAGCCCTTCTACATACCCTAAACGACCTGCTTATCTCCACCGACTCGGGCAACATCTCCCTTCTTACGCTACTCGATCTCTCTGCTGCCTTCGACACCATAGACCACTCTATCCTCCTCCATCGTCTTCACCACTCCTTTGGCATCACTGACTCTGCTCACTCCTGGTTTTTCTCCTACCTCTCCGACAGACAGCAATCAGTCACCATCGACGGCGACTCCTCCAACCCAGTCAGGCTCTCCTGCGGCGTTCCACAGGGGTCCGTTCTGGGTCCGGTCCTTTTCACACTCTACACCTCTCCCCTGTCCAACATCATCCAGTCTCACCACATACACCACCACCTCTACGCTGACGACTCACAACTACTAGACAAAGACAAACTCGACAACACTCAGTCACTACTGACTCGCACGGCTGACTGCTACGAAGACGTGAAAAACTGGATGACAGCAAACAAGCTCAAACTGAACGACGACAAAACGGAAGCCATGCTGGTAGGCACTCGCCAGAAACTTTCCCAGCTCCCCCTTTCTCTCCACCTTCAACTCGACAGCACCCCCATCTCCCTCTCTGACTCGGTCAAGAACCTCGGCGTTATCCTCGTTTCCTCTCTTTCCATGACCAGCTTCGTCTCCGCCACGGCCCAGGCATATTATTTCCACCTCCGCCGCATCAGTCAGATCAGAAAATACCTCACTACCGAAGCTGCCACCAAACTCGATGTCTCTCTCATCTTATCTCGCATCGACTACTGCAACTCTCTCCTTTCCGGCCTTCCTCACTCTACCACTCTCACTCTACAGCGCGTCCAGAACAATGCTGCCCGCCTCGTCCTCAGAAAGAAAAAATCCGACCAAATCACTCCCCTGCTCAAGCTCCTTCACTGGCTCCCCATCCCCCAACGCATCCAATACAAGATTCTGTCTCTGTGCTACAAATCCCTGAACAACTATGCTCCGACCTATCTCTCCAACTTACTTCACCCCTACACTCCTTCCCGCTCCCTCCGCTCCGCCTCCGACCCTCTCCGCCTCCTCATCCCCCGCACCAAACTCAGCACTTTCGGCCCCCGCTCCTTCTCCGTCTACGGTCCATCCACCTGGAACACCCTCCCACTCTCTCTCCGTCAGAAACACTCTCTCTCCTCCTTCCAGTCCGCCCTCAAAACTCACCTCTTTCAACAGTTCTAGCACTATATCACTACACTCCCCACCCCAAGCTAACCGTCGTAATGTATTTTCACTATTTGTGGTACGTGAGTCATTGTCTAAAGCGTGCGCATGCGTGTGCGAGTTGTGAGTGCGCGCTTAGAGTTATAATTATTATAAGATAAGCGCATTATAAATACCGTAATTATTATTAATTATTATTTAAATGTATCCCACTCGTAAGTCTCCCCGCTCATTCTCACTAAGGGAGTGTAATAAACAACTTCGGGACGGTTCATTCTGTTGTTTCGCTCTGCTTTACTTTGTTGATAGTTGCTTGATTGCTTTGTTTCTTTCCGAATCAACAATACTCTTAGTCGGCCCCTTATCTCCGGAGGGACCTTACGAGCGGAGATGAGAATATGCTAGAGGGGTGGGGAGGAGGGAGGGGGGATGCGAGGGAATTAGAATTGGTAATTATGTGACAGGTCGACGTTTCCCATCCCAAAACAAATGTCCGTGTCCTTGATGTTAGCTTGAAAGCGACACAGTTCCGACTGTTGTATAATGTGCGATGTAAGCAGCATACAATTAGACGCTAGTGAATGTGTGTACAAGGAAATAACGCATGACACAGTGCACGCACACACACACACACACACACACACACACACGCACGCACACACACGAAAACACACACACACACGCACATACACACGCACACACACGAAAACACACACACACACGCACATGCACGTACAAGCGTGCGCACACACACATAAACACACACACGCATACACACACTCACACACACACACACACACACACACACACACACAACTACACACACACCAAAGTACACGCACGCACACGCGCGCACACACATGCATACAAAAACATGTAAGCATGCACATAACTTTTTCTCTGCTTTATTCTAAGGAAGTACCCAACGGAGAAAGAAACACGCTTTCTCCGTTGGGTACTTCTTTACATTTGACACGTTTGACAATCACCTTTATGTTTATTGCTTATTTTCGATTCTGCTTTATTCCGCATAATGTTCAAATGGTAATAATTTGTAAACAGAAATACCAAAACAGATACATGCTCTGAAAGTCATACCAGGAAACGTGTCAAACATTCCAGACGTGCTCTATCTGGATACGCGGCATTATGCTGCGTATCTTGTGCGGCACGTCTGGAATGTATTCACCGTTTGGCTGTCGGTAGCGACTTTTGTCGCGATGATTCCTGCAGGAAAACCGTTACCTACAGCCAAAGGGTTAACTCATTCGAGACGTGCCGCCTCGGAGGCTGCACGTCTCGAATGAGTTAACCCTGATTTACCACAACATAAGAAAGGTCGTCTATGATAGTTCAAGGTTGGTGACAGATTAGCTTGTCTGCCAATCCACTCTGGAACCGCCCATGAACTATGGTCGATCTGTCTTCTGAACTGGTCTTTACAGGACAACTCGCAAATGTGAGAATTTCAAAAAATTAGGGCTCAATGTTTCACAGATACAGTAGAACGTGTTTTGACCGACCACTTTTTTTTTTGCCCGAGAAAAGAAAAAATGGTCCTAAAAGACCGGTGCCCCCTCAAGAGACGTTCTGCGGGGCGAAAAATGTCTCCTGTCATTTAAGACCATGTTATAGGTAGCTGTTGCCACCTAAATGACAATCTTTAATCTCGTTAACTCATTCAGCCTGACACACGTATTTACCAAATTTTGGAGGCGTGATCTAATGACTGTACGACAGTTTGCAGGAGATGGATCGACCATGATAATTCAAGGGCAGCGCCAGATTAGCTTGGCGCCGACAGGCGCCAAGCTAATCTGGCGCTACCCTTGAATTATCATGGTCGACCCATCTCCTGCTGTAGTGCGTCAGGGCTGAATGGGTTAAGGTGTTCGCTCTAAACAGGTTCTGTTGAAAAGGTGCATATGTGTCCCTGTGTGCGTGATACGTTTCCCTTTCTTAACACTTTGTACGTTAACTTTCATCGTGGAGTTCAGATTGCCACGCAGAATCTCTACAAGAAGACTTGTTGCTTGCAGGTACTGTCTCAGCCTTCAAAACTTTTCCTGTTGAAATTCAATAAGAAAAGTATTGCAATCGAATTACAGTTCACAATGATGCAGCATGTACGTGTTCAGGTACAGCGCCTTTACTTAAGGCATAACACTCTGTTGTAGATGGAAATAAATTGAAAAAAAAAAACATTCACTAATGTTACACATAAAATGGAAATTGCCTTCGACCCGCATCATATATATAAACACGCGATTACACATTAAAACACTGTACAAAACATCGGTTAGGAGCCCCCATTCTTTCGTTCCCCCACCCCCAACACCTTACAAACATACACACCCAGGCTCACAGCAGATGACAAATAAGAAAAAAAACTTATCCCTTTGGCCGTCGGTAGTCAACCGACAACCAAAGGGTTAATTTTGCTCCGAGTTAGTGGCATGAAGGTTTGCTGTTCTTTCGTGCGTTCGTTAGTCTGTTCGATTGTTTGTTCCTTCATGCGTTCCTTTGTTTGTTCACCTTTTAAACCCATACCTATGGAGGTATCGCCTAACGAGTAAGTACCAGTTGCTGGAGATGAAACGACCATCATAATTCAAGGGTAGTGCCAGATCAGCTTGGCGCCATAAGGCGCCAAGCTGATCTGGCATTGCCCTTGAATTATGATGGTCAATGCATCTCCTGCTGTAGTGTGTCAGGGCTAAATGAGTTAACTTACAGAAAGGCACGGGACTATACGTATTTCCGCATGTGAGACAGGCTAACGGTTATAAAGACAAATGGAGCACTTTTCATTACCTTTAGCAATACGAATCCATCAGCCTGAGATAGGATCGCGACATAGGACGCACCCGTCGCAGTCCCGGCAGCACTTCTGGGCCCCCCTACACTGGGAGTCTTTGGTACACTGACGTTCGGGGCAGACGGGATTGGTCTCGATTACACAAAACTTGGCGGCAATGGGGCATAAACCAGGCTCTAGAAAAATGAGTGAATAAGATTGTAGTGCGAACAGGAATGAGATGCGTGAAAAATCCATCAGCCTGAGATAGGATTGCGACATAGGATGCACCCGTCGCAGCCCAGGCAGCACTTCCGGGCCCCCCTACACTGGGAGTCGTCGGTACACTGAAATTTGGAGCAGATGGGATTGGTCGGCATAATACATCTAATGACGGCCATGGGGCAAAGACCAGGCTCTGGAAAAAAATGAGTGAATAAGGTTGTAGTACAAGCAGGTATCAGATGCGTGCTGGTCTTTGTCTTTAGAGCTTACGGCCTAGGAGTCAGGTGCATGCGTGAACGTATTCCTGCGCCAGCCACAAGCAAGCAAGGTGCTCCGCTATAGAGCGGAGCAACTTGCTTAGTGGCTGGCGCAGGACTAAGCTTACTCATGCAACGTATCCCAGGGCCATAAAGTCCACGAGTACAGACCAGCACACAGTTATGAAATTGACAGTCCTCGGTGTTGTCTACGTCAAAATAAGAAGTCCAAGAACAGTAGTGTCCGGATATAACAAATTCGCAAGGGACCGAGAATTTTTTGTTGTTATAAGCGGAATTTGTTATAAGTTAAATATCGGACGTTCTTATGTAATAATCCCAATTATTTATTTCTTTCCCAGTTCATTCATTTACATGGGCATTTTAATGTAGAATCATTTAATTAGAGTAGTTTGCAATTACCATACGTTAATTTATTTTCACTTTTTTTTTCTTTTTGGCTCACGTGCGAAGCAAAAAGTGAGTCTATGTTCTGGGCCAGTGGTCGTCCGTCCGGCGTCCGGCGTCTGCCGTCCGTCGCCCGTCCGCCGTCGTCCGTGGTAAACTTTAACGATGGCATTTTCTCGGAGACTATTCAAGATAAGTCTTCAAACTTGGCCCAAGGATACTTTGTGACAAGACCTTTCTAAACATACTAATTTCAGTGACCTCTCACAAAGGTCAAGGTCAAAGGGGATCAGGAAATATATCAAAAATAGCTATTTTGGGACTTATTTTATTTCTCTCAAATACTATTCACAACTTCAAACCCAAACTTGTTACAAAGATACCTGATGGTAAGACCTTTATATGCACACTAATTTGGTTGATCCCTCGGAAAGGTCAAGGGTCACCCGAACTCAGGAAATAGGTAAAGAAAATAGCCATATTTTGACAATAAATGTTTTTTTTTTCTCAAGTACTATTCACAACTTCAAACCCAAACTTGCTACAGAGATACCTGATGTTAAGACCTGTCTATGCATACTAATTTGGATGACCCCTCGGAAAAGGTCAAGGGTCGCAAGAGGTCGACAAATGTGTATAAAATGAAAATAATTGTAGTTATTATCAACATTTTTGCAAACATTTCAGTCAAATTTGGCACACAGGTAGCTGATGATAAGACCTTCCTATGTATCCTAATTTAGTCGACTCATCGCAAAGGTCAAGGGTCACGTGGGTTTCACAGATGTGTGAAAACTGATTAAATTTTGAAAAAATATGGATTTTGTTAGTGGAGAAGCCATCCCTTTATTTATTGTCAGACATGTGTGGATCGTTCATACACGTGAGCTATAAGAGCGTTGCCTTTCTTGTTCTTTTAATGTTTCAAGTAAAAACCATGGGGAGAAGAGGGCGGGGGACTTTAGTCAAATCAGCTACTCTCCAAATTGGTGTCCATCCTCAGCCTAACGTCCCTTCTTTGCAGAGTGGGTGCGAGTTGTCTTAGCTTCGATAATGAAATGATTTTTCCTTTTCACTGGCTTGGATAAGTGATTTTTTTTCACACTTGCAGCAAACAGCGGGTATAACAAACTGCCAGGGGACCCAGCTTTTTATGTTAATATAAGCAAAGTTTCAGATTCTTAAAATACACATTATCATCATCACCATTATCACTATCAGCATCATCACCATGTATCAGTATCTTGTTTCTTACTTTTTTCAAAAGCTTCAATGCTTACTTATGAGCGGCTGAGGAACACAGCGAGCCCGTCCGCAATCCCCGTCATCACAGTCCCCTTCAACACACACCTGGCCATCTCGGCAGACCTGTAGAAAAGACACATTAACTTTTAACAAAATTATAGGTACAAGAAATGGGCGGGAGGAGGGTGGGTGGGTGAGTAGGATAGAGGGAGAGGTTACGACGGTTAAGGATAGAGGGAGAGGTTACGACAATTAAGGGTAGGATATGTAGAGGCAGTCGTTTAAGAAAGAGAGAGTGGGACCGGCAGAACGGTTATTCAGCAGACACACGCACGCACACACACACACATGCGTGCGTCCACCTACCTTAGTAGCACAAGTCTCTCTAGGTGTGCCTCCGATACACCTGTTACAGCCACAGAGAGGACAGCAT
This sequence comes from Semisulcospira habei, assembly GCA_036245525.1. Classification (NCBI taxonomy): domain Eukaryota; kingdom Metazoa; phylum Mollusca; class Gastropoda; family Semisulcospiridae; genus Semisulcospira; species Semisulcospira habei. The sequence continues at coordinate 129,929,402 of BTPG01000006.1, forward strand.
TTTCCCCCAAAGCCACATTGTCCATCCCTTCTGCATTCATTGCGACACGGGTTGTTGGGGTCAGGGAGTGCACACTTCGCAACAGGGCACACAGCTATGACAAGAAAAGATTTTTGTTTTGATTGTATCGTATCAAATAATGAACTATTCAGACGGAACGCGGTGGAGTGCTTTAGTAGCGTGTGTTGACCAGTCATGTTTTCTGTATTCACTTGACAACATAACTCTTACATACATATGCTTGAAAATGAATTTGTTTTCAGCCCTACGTCACACGACCAATCTCTTTAGCGCAAACTGTAGTACCACATGACCGAGCTACAAAAACCCTTGTAGCGACAAATGGCGGACTTCTTGTAGCCCTCTTTGTGACGCATCTTGGGTGCGAGTTTTTTCTAGAAAAGATCATCAAAACGTTCTAAAGTACAAAGTTACTTAGTGTTGTTCAAAACAACAGGCACACTACTGGAGATGTCAACGTCATGATATATTATAAATTACGTCGTAAGTCTATTATGTATAAATTTATATTCCTTTGACGTCAGGCATGTCTGACGCGATCCAGGTCTGAAGATTTCTTCTTAATTTCATTTGCGAAAATTGTGGAGGAATGAAAACAAATACGTTATTGGTAGCAGGGGCTTGATGCACGGACCCTTGTAAGCCTTCTGGGGGTCAAAGGAACTATTGTACCCCTGAGGCCTTCGGCCTTCGTGGAACAATGGTTCCTTTGACCTCCCGAAGACCTACAAGGGTCCGTGTATCAATCCCTGCTACGAATAACTTATAATTTCGCCTCTTTCAGAACAAGCAATGGATCAGTTCGCTATCCAGCTTTATGCCTCTCCACAGTGTACTACTTCCACAAAATTAATTCATTGTAGGAGAAATATCAAAATCAAAAATCGTCTCTCTACATCAACCAAAAACAGTAATGCCTCAAAGCACTATGTGTTTAAATATTCTTAATTTCATCTGTTAGGCATTTCTTTCATTTTTAATAATTATTCTTCAGTCATAAACAAACACACCATTGTGAGTGAAAATAAAAGTCACCTACGGACAGTGACGCACACATAAATTATGTCACCATTTGTCTGACCACAGCTGTCTATCGTGTTCCGCGCTTATGCGTTCCTGACTGTTTTGCGTCCACACAGCCTCAGTCTGAGTATAGGGTTTCAATGAGAATGTTTGTAAAAATCGGAAATATATTTGGAAAGCACATGTGAGCTCATATACGAGAGACTGAGCGGAAACTTTAATCTTGATTTTTTTTTTAAATACAGTATATAAAAGTAAGAAGGATTCTTTCAAACGCATATTTCTGGCAGATTGCAAATCGTCAGAACCGTCATAACAGATCTCTTTCCTGGTCCGTAAGTACGGTAAGTCACTCACAATTTGGCAAGAGAGGGAAATCAAGTGACCAAGCGAGCATACAGCCGAGCTAGCTTAGTGGCTGTGTTTCAATGGGTTCGCGCCAAAATCAGACCTCTATAAGTTCTGACGGTAAAAATGGATTAGTGACTTTTTTTTTTTTTCTTTTTTTTTTTTGGGGGGTCGGGGGGGGGTTGTTTGCGGGAATCAAGATAGTCAGACAGTTACTTGCACGCAATCAAATAGCCAACCTATCAACAACAAAATCCTTTAATAAAATATCGCTAGTGTAACAAATCTACACAAGTCGCTGGATCAATCAGGCAAATAGCCACACTGGTTTGTATCCCTCCATCGGCTGCGAACGTTCGTGCGGGAGCGTATCGAAGTGGTAAACCAGTGTGACTACCAATCGATCAACCATTCAATTAGTCAACTAAATCTAAGAACAAAGAAAACATAATGGCTCACTGGTAGGGGCTGGGTAGACAGAAAGTCCACCTCCGATCTGGAGAGTCAGCATCTGCAAAGAAAAAGAGACAAAGAGATACGCTTTGTGCCCTGGTCTCTAATTCTGGACCTTACGGCTTCTAGCCGTAAGATCCAAAATCACAGACCAGCACACGAGTGCGAGTCGTAAAGTCCAAATTTACATACTAGCGCACATTCATAATAATTACATAGTGATGAAGTGTGTATAAATGTGAAGTAAAGACTTGGGATACAGAGGCGGAGAAGTCACACACAAAATGGGAATAACACACACACACGCGCGCGCGCGCACACACACACACACACACGCGCGTGCACACACACACACACACACGCGCACGCACACACACACGCGCGCACGCACGCACACACACACACACGCGCGCGCGCGCACGCGCACACACACACACACACACACACACACACACACACACACAGTCACACACAGTTACACACACAAAGACGCACACAGCCACACACACACACATCATACAGCACACACGCATAAAGTAAACAAACCAACGCACGCACGCATGTACACACGCGTGTGTAACGTTAATACAAATATATAAAATCCATGTTCCTTACCAAAACTGGCAGAAAACAGTAGGTCTTCATGGTCACAGACTATTTCCGTTTGTCACCTCAAGGTTTGGGACACTCTCAAACTCTCAAAAGAACATGCAGTACAAAAACTCAGGTCAGGCCGTTAAAGTGTTTGTTTCGTGAGCTTTTATACAAAGCAGACGAACTCATCCCTCGGCCAAAAACCCCAGTAACTGTTGGGTCATGGCGAACGCTACCCAGCTGCAAGAGACATAAACCCTCATGAGACATAAACCGTGCAAGAGACATAAACCCTTATGAGACATAAACCCCCGCATTCTCAGACATATGAGATATATAAACCTTCAAGAGAGATAAACTCCCGAAGGCTCAGGGGGCTCATGAATATTTATGTCTCTTGTTAGTCATAATGCTCTCTATACATATTTTTGGTCCCATCTGCGTTCTCCGCGCGACTGGCGGTCAGTGTGCAATTCGTGATCATTGGCAGCCAAGTTGTGTAAGGCCTTACACCTCCGAGAGACATAAACAGAAGTCCCCAAACCAAGGGGGATTACTTAGCTCTGGACGTACCAAGAGTTAGACCCCCTGCCCCCTCTTATCAGGCAACCAATCGCCAGCCCACAGAAAAATATTCAGGTGAATAACAAGACGACCATATACATCAACGCTTAAAAGGGCCTTTAAGCGTTGAGTAATTCCCCTTGGTATGTGTACTGTTCTACCAGCGATAGCCTCACCTATCTGGTTTGTGAATAAGCATAAGTCACTTCAGTCGCAGCCGGGGTCGCATGATAATCTATTCTTCTCGTTTGGTCGTATTCTTGTCAGTCCACAAAACATGGATACACGGTGGGGTCAGCAAGAGACATAGATCCTCATGAGCCCCCGCAATTGCGGGGGCTCACGATGGTTATGTCTCTTGCAGTTGGATTGTGTTCACTTTTTCTCGGCAGTGAAGGGATAAAACACCTCTGCACTATAACTTGCTGTGACTGGATTTAGTATCCGCCAGCGACGTGTATTGTATGTGTCATCCGGCGTACTGTGAAGACTGTGAACGCTATCCACCAATCAAATTGACGTTTCCTCAACAAACGGTGTCTCCGCCCTTCATAATTTGCATTTGTTTACTCTGTGACCGCATTGCACTTTAGAACTTTTTTTTACGGTTTTTTTTTTTTTTTTTTTTTTTAACGCAACTTAAGGATTTATTGTGTATAATGAATTAAAAAAAATCCAGTACCATTTTGAGAGTACATAGGCTGTACTAGCCTTCTTTAACCAAGTTTGCCATATCAAGGAGTATTGTGTAATATAAAATAGCAGGATCAGCTAGCGGAAAGATCTTTTGAAATGGAGCAAAGTGTGTCTACAATAGGAATAAAAATCTGTTTTTTCAGAAAGACTTACTCACTTACCAGATAAGTAACGTATTGTGTACTAATTTGTTTGTATATTTTAAAGAAAAAAAAATAAATTAACTTTGTAATTAATTTTGTTTGGTTGCTTGCTTTTGTGTATTTTTTATTTTTTATTTTTTTTTTTGTTTTGTTTTGTTTTTGTTTTGTTTTCTTTTGATTTGTTTTGATTGTTTTTTGTTTTTTGTTTTTTTGTTTTTGTTTTGTTTTTTTTTTTTTTTTTTGGGGGGGAGGGTTTCTTTGATTTTGGTGTTTGGTTGTTTTTTATTGTTGTTGTGGGGGGGGGGGTTGGTTGGTTAGTGTTTTTTGTTGTTGATTTTTTTTTTTTTTTTTATGTTTTGAATGTTTGGTTTGGTTTGGTTTGGCTTGGTTTGGTATGATTTGGTTTGTTTGGTTTGATGTTTTCTTTTCTTTTCTTTTCTTTCTACGCTCAAGCCGAAGGAATAGTACAAGTGAAGAGGATGGAAGGATTAAGGTGGATGAGGATAGAGGGGGGAGCACACGTCAGAGTCAATTAAAAAGTGTATGTGGTTCACCGGCGGTGGCACTTCCCCTCCCTAATCACGTGTCTTTTGTGGAGGTTTTCTGGGGGGTTGGGGGGGGGGGGGGGTTTGCGTGTTTTTTTGTTTTTGTTTTTTTTTTGGGGGGAGGGGGAGGGGGTTGTCCTGTTTGTTTATTTTTTGTGGGTTTTTTTTTGTTTGTTTGTTTGTTTGTTTGTTTGTTTGTTTGTTTGTTTGTTTGTTTGTTTGTTTGTTTGGGGGTTTGTTTGTTTGGGGGTTTGTTTGTTTGGGGGTTTGTTTGTTTGGGGGTTTGGGGGGTTTTGTTTCGTTTTGTTTTTCTTTGGGTGGGTTGTTTGTTTGTTTACAGCGACACGGTATGACAGTGAAATGTGCACCTCATTTTTTATGCAAATAAATTTCAATAAATGTGTCCCATACACAGAATAAACTAGATGTAAATGAATGTACTTGCAGAATGAAATAACTTAGTGCACACGCACACGCGCGCGTGTACGAAAGCACACACATATTCACATCTACACACATACAAGCACACAAGTACCCACGGACACGCAACACACGTGAAGATCCGCCGCGGCATACAATCCAGTTTGACACATGTCGGTTTGTTCTGCCTTATATTTTATTGGTAATATCTTGAATATATAAATACCAAAGCAGATAGTCGAAACTGAAACATTCAGTTCATTTGATTACATCTTATCTGCATAAGGTATCAGTGACTTTAAACACCTTATACGTTCAGCCGTCGGTACTGTAAACAGTACCGGTGGCTGTATGCATAAGGGTTTTAACTCATTCAAGGTTCTCCGCATCAATAGTTGCGCAATTGTCGTCTAGCCTTGCCAATGGCAACGCTATACGACAATTCTGCAACTATTGGATGCGGGGCGACTTGAATGAGTTACGAATAAAACGCGCAGTCGTTTCTTTTACGTCGTCGAGTGTAGCTTGTCAAGCGAACAGCGCTCCAAGAAGATGTGTAGCTTTGCAGATGTTGCCGCAGTCTTCAGAGCAACACTCTGTGTCTGTATAAATAAAATGGCAACGGATCATCATCCCAATAAAAACACATGATGCATACATGCCATATTATCGAGGTTTCGTCTGCAACTAACGACTTCCAACAGCGAACGAGAGCGAACATTTTACATTTACACAAAGCAAACGGTCTTGTCCTGTTTTACTATATTTCTACTGCATGTGATATATATTCTTGTGACTCTGCAACCGCAGGATCCATGAAAATGTATGCCTTTTGCGTGGTGGTTATTAGTGTTCATTTTCTTTTCTCTTCTCAAACAAAGGTTATTCTCGGGGTTTTAACTTACAGGTATATATACATTTGCATTTGTAGCTTGCTGTGACCGTATTTAGTTAACACCCACGAATGACATGTGCATATAACTCAGTGTATATGAAAGCTGTCAACCAATCAAAATGACGTTTCCTTAGCAACTCTGTCGCCGCTTTCCTTTGTCCGCGTATAATTTACATTTGTCGACGATGACTGCTTTGCACTTAAAAACTCAACGCACATTAAAGTTCATATGTGGAAATACACTTTAACATCCAAGAGGAACTTTGGTCATCAAAACTGTAGTCGTGCAAATTTTACTTCTGTCCAAATCTGTGACGAAATATTGCATCACACAATTTTCTGCAGTAACATTTGATTACAATCACCCCTAATTATTTTATCTTTTGGCGCATTGCGCTCGCGCTTGCTGACATTGAAACGCAGCTTAATACTAAACACTGAGACTTTTATCATCTTTTACAACCATAAAATCCAGATTTAAAAATGTGACTGCCCTGTGAGTAAAATGCAAAGAAAATCCCAAGAATGAAACACGCTTTGAGAGGACAGTTGGGACACATTATGCTGTAACAGTCCTTTTTAAACGTATTTCTTATTTTGTGGAAATGTTTCAAACCTACAGCAGTGCAGAATTTGTTCAGTGCTGTAAATGTTTGGGGACATTGCACATAACTCCTATAGCCACAATCACCGGTACCGTAACACATAACTCCTATAGCCACAATCACCGGTACCGTAACACATAACTCCCATAGCCACAATCACCGGTACCGTAACACATAACTTCCATAGCCACAATCACCGGTACCGTAACACATAACTCCCATAGCCACAATCACCGGTACCGTAACACATAACTCCCATAGCCACAATCACCGGTACCGTAACACATAACTTCCATAGCCACAATCACCGGTACCGTAACACATAACTTCCATAGCCACAATCACCGGTACCGTAACACATAACTCCCATAGCCACAATCACCGGTACCGTAAAAGTCGTGTCGCATCCCGACACGCCGCTTATCCAAAAGCGTCACGTCTCGAATGTTAAAACCACCTATCTGTGGTATAAGCCCATCTGTACCTCATACAAAAGTGCACAAGATGAATACTAACCCTTTCCATCATAATACACTATTGCGTGAAATAAATGTGACTATGATAGGTAAAGGGTAGTGCCAGAATAGCTTGGCGCCCAGAAGGCGCCAAGCTATTCTGGCACGACCCTTGAACTAGAATGGGTTGATTTATCTCCTACTCTGTTTAACCCGTGTATCTCCCGGGGCAAGGCAAAAGCTACCCAGCTGCAAGAGACATATACCACCAATAGCCCCTACCGTGTATTTATGTCTCTTTTTAGTCCTGAGTTCATTACGACTAACTCTGTCCCATTCACGGCCATGTTCTTCACGCGAATGTCGGTCAGTATGCAGTCGTTTCAGACGCGCAGTTTGTGATCACTCCATTGGGCATACATACAGTCCCTGGTACTGTTAACAGTGCAGGTGGCAACACACAGAAGGGGGTTAACCCATTAAGCCCCAACGCCGTTCAGCAGGAGAAGATCCGACCATGATAATTCAAGGGTAGTGCCAGATTAGCTTGGCGCCTTATGGCGCCAAGCTAATCTGGCATTACCCTTGAATTATCACGGTCAATCCATTTTCTGCAACTGGTACATTGTCGTAAGGCGACACCTCCAAAGTTTGAGAAAAAGCGGCCGTGGGGTTAAATAGGTAACATTGTGGAGTATTCGCTAACGTCTTATGACAGCAGAAAAATTACCACATGCACAATATTCCAATATTATAAAATTCCTATCATGACTGGAATGGTAATGAATTTTAGGAAGAGTGGTAAACATTGCTGCAAGTGTGACACGACCACCAAGGTAGGATAGGATGATTTTGTGTATTGTTGATAAAGCGCACTGTGGTAGACACCCGTGGATTATGTTGCGCGTTGTTTGACTATTGTAAGGGCCAACGTTTACAACAACATGTTTGAATTTTCGTTCGGGAAGGCTAAACCGGCGTAAGTAACTTGGCACAGCTAACCAATGTGTGAATGCCTTTATGGACTACAATGGTCTGGTAATCATAAAGGTTAAAAATCTGGAACAAGTTATTTTGAAGTTTGTTTTCTGTGCAGATTTTCTGTGATGTGCATTTTAACAAAAGTCTATTACTATAATTATAGTACAGTAATAGACATGATTTTAATCAAATGTGAAACTTTCAGCTGGTACTGAAGTATAGTAAAGCCGTTTAACAATCTATGCATATATAAAGCTTTCGTGAGATTTTCTCCTGCCTCATCTATTGGCCAATTAAAGTTACTAATGTGACAACATAACAATAATGACGAGACGCTAATGATGCTAAATTTATTGTGGAGTTGAATCATACATAACGCAGTAATTTCTAAAGCATTTGGTAGAGACGCCTGTGGTTTCAGAATTTATACTTTTATGTAAATAACATACTCTTTTTTTAAATCATAAGGAACCTTCGGACTAATTAGCACTTTAAAAAGGCGCTATGCATTTCGTTAATTTTGTCATTTTCAAGATTCTTAGGTTTGTGAAAGGGTGAGCCATCAGGTACGTCTCATCCCATACTCTGAATTAGTCTCGACTGGGTATAAACTATAATGTTATAATGTATAATAACTAATGAAGTGGAACATGGACACGTGACGGTATGTTGGTGGTGTAACTGACCTCATCTATGATGTGTTTTCACATTTTATATAGAGGAATGTGGTTTCTAAGATCCCGGTTTTTAATCGTTTATCTACTTCCGAAAAATACTACAATGCTGACTTTTGTAAGAGTTTTAAGTGCTGCTTTACTTCACGTCTTTTTCGTATAAAAATCAGATTTCTTCTAATCTGTTTAACCCTTTGGCTGATGGTAGTTCTTTTTCTCGCCATGATTCCTGCAGTAATCATCGCGACAAAAAGCCCTATCGACAGCCAAAGGGTTAACTTTGTCCACAGATTGTCTGGAGCACAAGGCGGAACCGCTTAGCTGATATTTCGGCATCTGTCACGGTTACATATGTCTTGGTCGCACTTTGTTTTTGTTGTTCATATTGTCCTTTTGTTTTGTTTTGGTTTTTTGTTTATGGTTTCGTTAGGATTGGATTGTTGGATTGGATTGGACTGAACTGGATTGGATTGGATTGGATTGGTTTGGTTTGGTTTGGTTTGGTTTGGTTTGGTTCGGTTTGGTTTGGTTTGGTTTGGTTTGGTTTGGTTTCGATTGGATTGGATTGGATTGGATTCGATTGGATTGGTTTGGTTTGATTCTTTTGGTTTTGTTTTGTTTTTTTCTTTTTGTTTCGTTTGATTCTTTGCTCAGCTACCTTATGATCTGATGGGTGATTTTCTGCGGAGGCACCGTAGAAGCGGAGATGAGGATAGAAGGATAGAGGGTGGGGCGTGCGAGGCTGGGGCAATGAGAGGGAATTAGAATTTGTGACATGTGACGGCCGATGACACTTCCTCTCCAAAAACAAATGCAGATGTCCTTAGTGTTCTTTTGAAAGAGACGCCATTGTGATCTTTCGACGGATGCAAATACGTGGTGTATGCAACATAGAATTAAGACGCAAGTTAATGTGTATAGCATGAAATAACGTATGAAACCATGTGGGCACACACACAAACAAACACACACACACACACACACACACACACACACACACACGCCACACACAAACACATACACATACACACACACGCGCACGCCACACACAAACATACATACACATACACACACACAAACACGCACGCACGCATGCACGCGCACGCACACACACACACACACACACACACACACACACACACACACACACACACACACGCAAGCAAGCAAGCAAGCAAGCACGAACGTTCACACCGTGCATGGACACGCACGTAAGCAGGCACATCATTTATCGTCTAATATATTATTGTTCGTAAGGTTCAGATTATCTTTTTTATACAGAAATAACCAAACTCTTGATTTAACAGAAGAAAGATCTATACTGACAAGAAAAGAAATGCGACATTTTTGGAATCATCGGAAACACTAAAGAAATGCGACATTTTAAAAAAAAAATCATTTAGTGTTTCCTGTGATTCCAAAAATGTCGTATTTCTTTTGCTCTTCAGTATACTTTGATAGTTTAACCCTTTGGTTGTCGGTAGCGGGTTTTGTCGCGATGATTCCGGTAGGAATCATCGCGACAAAAACTGCTGCCGACAGCCAAGGGCTTAACGTTGGTGTCAGGCTACCTTTAGGCGCCGAGTTACTCTGGAACCACCCATGAACAATCATGGTCGATCTGTCTTCTGGAATGTTTTTTCACAGGACACCTCTCAGATATTACAGTGTCGACCTTAGGTATTACAGATACAATGCAACAGAACCAATTTTGAGTAAAGTCTCTTTGCAAGAAAAATAAAATCTTAAAAGACAGGCGTGTACGCAATACGTGTCACTTGTCATTTTAAAGACCATAATTTAGGTGGCTACAGCCACCTAAATGATGGTCTTTCGAGAAGCGTGACTTCTCACAAGAGTAATCGCTGAAAACATGTTCTGCTGCAAACCGCGTATACGTGTTCCTACGTACGTTTTATATTTCCATAATTGTTCGTTTTCGTACGTTATTTTGCCATCGTTGAGCTGAGGTTGGTAAGGAGAACCAGTACACCAAGATTTGTTGTTCACTGGTACTGCCGAAGCCTTCAGAGAAACACTACCTTTTCTTGCAGGAATACAGTGAGCAAAACAATATAATCCAAGTAAAAACTGGCATGACGAATAATTATGGTTTGGACACATTGTCTTTGCTCTTGATGTAATCACTCTGGTGTAAAAGAAAAACAAAACCAAGTCTGAGCACAAGTATACTGACGAGCAAAAGAAATGTGACATTTTCGGAAAATGTCGCATTTCTTTTGCTCGACAGTATATTATTATTTTCTTCCAATGTGTGGCACCGTCTGAGCAAACGCACCAAACTACGCCAAACATCTGTGCTACACATGTTTCACCTAGCTCAGTACGTTCGTTCATTCGTTCGTTCCTTCGTCTGCTGGTTTGGTTTTGTTCGTTCAATAGTCTTGGTCTGTTCACTTGTTCGTTCTTTCGAAAGTTCCTTCGTGCGTTCGATCGTTTGTTTTGTTTATCATTACTTCTTGCGTTTTTATTGATGTTATTTTCGCTTTCACGTTTCACGACGAACCGTTCTTTCACGGATCACGAGGATAAAATTGCAACCACGAGAACCGAAAAAAAATGCCATTCACGAATCACGAAAGCCCCCCCCCCCCCCCCCCCCCACAATCCCCATCCCCCATCCCCCTGCCCCCCCCCCTCAACCCCACCGACAGAAATGCACGCACACATTAACCCTTCACTGCCGAGAAAAAAATGAACACGATCCAATTGTAAGAGACATAGATCCTCATGAGCCCCGGCGACTGCGGGGGCTCATGATGATCTACGCCTATTGTTGAGACCAATTTGTATCCATGTTTCTTGAATGGTTTTGGCTTTTGGTGGTTGGGTGAGGCAAGATATCAGAAACAAACATGTACGTACAGAGTGCGTACAGTCACAGGGAAGGGGTTAAATCATGTAACTACTGTCAAACGCACGAATTGAGAAAACGTACACACACATACGCACACACGCACGCACACACACACACACACACACACACACACACACACACACACACTAACCTCAAACCTCCTACCAAAACTAGCAAAACATAAAAAGTCATGCTCCTAGAACGTCTGTGTCTCCTCAGAATATGCGATAGATTGCCGACAATCATAGCTGTATAACTGCTGAGCTTTTATATTGAGCAAACGCAGCAATCCCTTCCCATTCCACCTGCACGAGTCATAGATTTTCATAGACCCCTGCGAACGCAGGGGTCCATGATAATATATGCCTCTTGCCGTATAGTAATCTGTACCTCTTGCTCTGTAGTAATCTGTGTGCTCGATTCGCAAAATCTGTGTACTTGACTCACATCCCTTTCCCCCAAACGGAGGTAGTTGTTTGGAGTTTAGTATGTAGCTAGCAGCCTTTGCACTGAGACAAGTGTTGTCCACATTCTTTGCAGGTAAATCCGGGAGCGACCTTAATAAAATTGAGTGTACACTCCCTGGTGTATACGACAGCTGTCAACCACAAAATAACCCTGGTTTCCTCAGTACTTTAATCAGTAAATCAACTTCGTGCTCGACTGCAAGAACTGTGATGTGATCCAGCACCGAAACCCGGAGCGCGCGCACCCACGCACGCACACACACACACACACTATATATATATATGTGTGATCTTGTGCGTGCGTGCTATATATATATATATATATATATATATATATATATATATATATATATATATATATATATTATATATATATATATATATATATATATATATATCTCTTTGAGGGAGGTCAAAGGAATCATTGTACCCCGAAGGCCGAAGGCCTGAGGGGTACAATGATTCCTTTGACCTCCCGAAGGCCTACAAAGGTCCGTGTAGCGAACCCCTCCGACCAATAACGTATTTGTTTTCCTTCCTCCGTTTATTGTTTAGAAAAAAATCCGGTTTATGAAGACGGCCGCTTCTGTGGCAGATAGGTGACACCATTGAATATACATGTTCTGCCGGGGATATATAAATATCCCAAAATATACAAATATATTTGTTTTCCTCCCTACGTCACACGACCAGTAATTTTAGCACAAACTGTACCATGTGACCGTGATATAAAAACCACTGTAGCGAAAAATGGCGGACGTTTTATAGCCCTCTCGATGACGCGTTACGACCTCGTTTTCGAGTCTTGATAGCAACTCGGTTCGACAAAATAGCAGAAAAAAACGCACTAAAGTAGTCCTATTTGACGTAATACACATCATCTGCCTTATTTTTTACGACATGAGGAGCCAACTAAACAACATTTCACCACTAATTACATAGCGCAAACAGTAAAAGCTTCCACCGAGACATTTTCAAAGTTCGGGAAACCACGGAACTAAAATAGCTTCCTAGTTGTTTTTTTTTTAACCAATCAGAGACACAATCCGTGCAAACCGGCAAGCCAGGCACTGTCGTCTGCTCAAACACCAACAGGCAAAATGCCACAATTTCACCAAAGCACAGAGCAACAAATTCAAGAACTAAAACGAAAATACACACCCAGCAACACTATACACAAAGCACGCTATTGCCAAATTTTCACGTCACTCAATGCGGGACTATCTGAAGAAAATCATCTCCCGAATTTTCGAAGACTATCTGACATCATGTCTACGCTGTAAAATAAAATCTTACCTTAAAATCCATCAGTCTCAGCACTAGTCCTGCTGTTAACAACGAGCGTTTTGTTTTGGTATTCCTTTTTCCAGATATCCCAACACACATGACACTTTAGGATATAACAACGACAATCTGCTGCACACATCCCCTTCTGACATCTTGAATCTAAAAGCACGAGGCACCATGCTAACTTGCACAAGCTGTCATATCAGTGGTCAAATGCCGATCGCTTCATCAAAAAGTTCTTAATTTTTCTGAATCACACAGCAGTCAAGAAGCACTGTCACTGTAATACTTTAACGACCTTTTGTAGACATTGCAGCTTGAATCATTCTGTACACAAGCCAAGATTAGCTTTTTACTCGCGAAAACAAGACTTGCGCTTCTGACACGGAATCTTGCTACGTCACAGTCTGGGAATCCCCGGCAGAACATGTATATTCAATGGTGTCACCTATCTGCCACAGAAGCGGCCGTCTTCATAAACCGGATTTTTTTCTAAACAATAAACGGAGGAAGGAAAACAAATACGTTATTGGTCGGAGGGGTTCGCTACACGGACCTTTGTAGGCCTTCGGGAGGTCAAAGGAATCATTGTACCCCTCAGGCCTTCGGCCTTCGGGGTACAATGATTCCTTTGACCTCCCTCAGGCCTACAAAAGTCCGTGTAGCGAACCCCTCCGACCAATATATTGTTTTCCTCCCTACGTCACACGACCAGTAAATTTAGCGCAAACTGTACCATGTGACCGTGATATAAAAACCACTGTAGCGAAAAATGGCGGACGTTTTATAGCCCTCTCGATGACGCGTTACGACCTCGTTTTCGAGTCTTGATAGCAACTCGGTTATATATAGTCGACAAAATAGCAGAAAAAAACGCACTAAAGTAGTCCTATTTGACGTAATACACATCATCTGCCTTATTTTTTACGACATGAGGAGCCAACTAAACAACATTTCACCACTAATTACATAGCGCAAACAGTAAAAGCCTTCCACCGAGACATTTTCAAAGTTCGGGAAACCACGGAACAAAAATAGCTTCCGAGTTGTTTTTTTAACCAATCAGAGACACAATCCGTGCAAACCGGCAAGCCAGGCACTGTCGTCTGCTCAAACACCAACAGGCAAAATGCCACAATTTCACCAAAGCACAGAGCAACAAATTCAAGAACTAAAACGAAAATACACACCCAGCAACACTGCACAAAGCACGCTATTGCCAAATTTTCACGTCACTCAATGCGGGACTATCTGAAGAAAATCATCTCCCGAATTTTCGAAGACTATCTGACATCATGTCTACGCTGTAAAATAAAATCTTACCTTAAAATCCATCAGTCTCAGCACTAGTCCTGCTGTTAACAACGAGCGTTTTGTTTTGGTATTCCTTTTTCCAGATATCCCAACACACATGACACTTTAGGATATAACAACGACAATCTGCTGCACACATCCCCTTCTGACATCTTGAATCTAAAAGCACGAGGCACCATGCTAACTTGCACAAGCTGTCACATCAGTGGTCAAATGCCGATCGCTTCATCAAAAAGTTCTTATTTTTTCTGAATCACACAGCAGTCAAGAAGCACTGTCACTGTAATACTTTAACGACCTTTTGTAGACATTGCAGCTTGAATCATTCTGTACACAAGCCAAGATTAGCTTTTTACTCGCGAAAACAAGACTTGCGCTTCTGACACGGAATCTTGCTACGTCACAGTCTGGGAATCCCCGGCAGAACATGTATATTCAATGGTGTCACCCTATCTGCCACAGAAGCGGCCGTCTTCATAAACCGGATTTTTTCTAAACAATAAACGGAGGAAGGAAAACAAATACGTTATTGGTCGGAGGGGTTCGCTACACGGACCTTTGTAGGCCTTCGGGAGGTCAAAGGAATCATTGTACCCCTCAGGCCTTCGGCCTTCGGGTACAATGATTCCTTTGACCTCCCTCAGGCCTACAAAAGTCCGTGTAGCGAACCCCTCCGACCAATAACTTATAATATACACACACTATATATATACACACACACACACACACTTATATATATCACGCACAAGATCACACACACACAACACCACACACAAACAGACACGCACACACTGACATAAACAAACTGAATAAACATACACCGGCGCGCGCACGAACACACACGTGCATACACAAACATGCAAACAAGCACAATGTTCATTCTCTTCTTTATTCAACATAATATTTAGTTTCGGTAATAATTTTGTATGCAAAAATACGGAAACAGACACAAGATCTGAAAGTCATGCCAAAAAAATCTTAGACCTGTGTCATAGTCATACATATATTAAAACATCTGAGACGTGAGGCATTGTAGGTTATTTCTCACTAGTATGTGGAGTTTGCCAAGAGAACCTCTAGAAGAGTTCTTGCCTGCAGATACTGCAGTAGCCTTCAGCAACACCTATTCCTGTAGTGAAACAAAACTGATTCTAATAAAAACGCACATAAGACATTATTTACGTGTATGGTTATAACATCAGTTCCTCTCGATGTGAACGTACTGACCCAGTGTATAAGAAAGATAATATAAATCTTAATCCTGTTCAAAGTTAGTGGCATAGAGGTTTGCGTTCGTTGGTCCGTACGTTCATTCATTGGTTTATTTAGGTCTCTTATTTCGTCTGTCAACGTCTGTTCGTTCTTTCGTTCGATCGGGGTTTTTGTCGTTGTTCATAGTAGATACTAACTACATTGGCACAGGTTCATAAGTACTGTACTTAAGTAGAAAGAATTGAAACTGAAAATAATTTATTGTCAAACTACCTGTTTTTCATTGTTCGGAGCAATATAGAAAAATTGATAACTTACATAAATGCAAAGGACCATATATGTATTGTGTGTGCTTGTTGCACTGCGTGCCTGACAGGCTACGTAGTGACGAAGAATGGAAGACATTTTATTACCTTTAGTAATACGAATCCATCAGCCTGAGATAGTATTGTCACATGACCTGCACCCTGAGCAGTTCGGGCAGCACTTCTGGGCTCCCGGACACTGGGAGTCTCTGTCACACTGACGGTCGGGGCAGACGGGATTGACCGGTCGTGCACATCGCATGGCGGCTATGGGGCAGAGACCGGGCTCTGGAAAAGTGCGTGAAAATAGATTGTAGTACACACATGCATTTAGCAATACGTACCGTTTGCGCCAGTACTCCCCAGACAGAGGCACAGGGCGAGTACGCCACAAGTACGCATCTATTCAAATCCACAAGTACGTTTCTATTCAAGTGAGATGCTGAGCATCTCACACGAATAGAAGTGTACTTGTGGCGTACTCCCTGAGCGTGTCTACCAGTTGAGTACTCCCGAAAACTGCACTGGACATCTCGATGGAATGATAATTATACTATTATTATTATTATTATTATTATTATTATTATTATTATTATTATTATTATTATTATTATTATTATTACAGCCCTTTTTGCTGTCGGTAGCAGTTTTTGTCGCGATGATTACTACAGGAATCATCGCGACAAAAAACCGCTACCGACGGCCAGAGGTAAAGAACAGCTATGTATATTATTATCATCCGTTTCTTTCTTTCTGCGCTGTTGCATATTTTGTATGGTCCTCGTCGTCGTGATTGTCATCAACATCGTCATTTTCTCCAATGCTTACTTTCGACTGGCTGACGAACACAGACGGCTCTTTTCTTTCGCTCAACACACACTTTGCCAGACGGACATTGCTGTGGAAAAGATAGTCAAGTTGTATATTGTAGATAGAGGGCGGAGGGGAGGAGGTTCTCCCTGATCACCTCGGTGCAGAGGGACAAAAAAAAATGGAGAAAACGAACGGAGATGGAGGGGAGGGGGGTGGTCGACGGGTGGAGGAGTGAAGTAAAAACTTATTTAACTCATTCTGCCCGCGACACATTCAAGGGTGGTGGCAGATTAGCTTGGCGCCTATAGGCGCCAAGCTATTCTGCCGCCGCCCTTGAACTATCATGGTCGATCTGTCTCCTGAATTGTAATGCAGTCATCGGAGGATAACTCCAAAATGTGGGCATTTCGTACCTCGGGCACAATGAGTTAAGATATGGTTAAGCGTTTTTCAAGTCTCATTATTTTATGTAGAGATAGTCGGGGGAGATGTAAAGAGCGAATGGTATCCAAATGTGAGTGTGTGGCGTGAGTGTGTGCCTGTGTGTGTGTGTGTGTGTGTGTGTGTGTGTGTGTGTGTGTGTGTGTGTGTGTGTGTGTGTGTGTGTGTGTGTTCTGTGTGTGTGTGTGTGTGCGTGTGTGTGTACGCGCTCGCGCGCGTGCGCGTGTGCTTGCCTCATCTAGTATATAAGTATATCATCTTTGGTCTGTAGTTCACCTACCTTAGTAGCACACGTCTTTGTAGAAACTGGGGGGTCCACTGGGGTGCCTCCAATACATACGTTACATCCGCACAGAGGACAGCATTTTCCTCCTGTGCCACACCCCTGGTCAGTTTTGCATTGGTCTTTACACACCGGGCTGTCGGCGTCAGGGGCGAGACACATTGCCATCGGACATGGCACCTCTGTCGCGACAAAAAAAATAGGCCTAAATGAATAAAATATGAATGGGAAGCAAGTAGGGCTTCATTTCTCAGTCGGTTTATTTTATTAACCCTTTTCATCCTGCAGGCCTGATACACTTTTGCTGGAAATAAATTTGACTAAGATAGTTCAAGGGTGGTGCCAAAATTGCTTGGCGCCTGAGGCGCCAAGCTATTCTGGTACCACTCTTGAACTATAATGGTTAATCTATCTTCTGATCTGTAATGTAGCCTTCATAGGACAAAAAGCATTTTTTTTAATTCATCCTCAGGATATAATGGGTTAACCTATTCAAAGTCAGTGGACGCAGATTGTATTTTAAGACCTCTGTTAATTCAACCCCCCAACAGCGCCAGCCGTCCAAGGGATATGAATACAAAATAGTGTCAGCAAGAGGCATAGATCCTCATGGGCCCCCGCAACTGCGGGGGCTCATGAGGATCTATGCCTCTTGCATTTTGTGTTGTCAGGTGTGCTCCTGGAGTGAAGGGGTTAGTATTGTTTGTGGAGCTATCACATGGTTGTTTGGGTCAAGGGCAGGCGCTTGCAGCTAGGCAAGACACTTTCTGTCACACGTAAATCAATAGAAATTTCGTGAGAATCAAAATGCGCTCGCAAATGTTCTGGTACAACACTAAACTGAAATGCGTATCACATTTGTTCCATAATTTATATTCTTTTGTGTATCGGGATTGAATAGGCCAGCTGAGGAATTATGCATGTCAGTGTCATGAGCAACAACACGTATTCCATCAAGTAGCCTACGTATAGCCAGGTTGCTCAGAGCAGCTGACCAAGGATCGTAACCTTGCAAAATACAATTTTGAACGAAGAACGAAATTGCCTTTGAAGACAAGATGTAGAGACGTTCTGGGTGCAGATTCAACATCACCAGTCGCCGCATTTTGACAATCAATATGTATAAATAAGTGTATCCTTTTAGAACAAGCAACAGTTGCTGCATTTTCGCAAACCAAAGGGCTAAATTCAAGCCTTTAGATCAAACAGTTTTAGTGGAAGTTTAGCAGGGTAAATGGTTAAACATATCCAACATCTTTGCACAGCGCATTAATTTTAAGGGATACAACATGCACTCGTAGCGTCCCAGTACGCAAAAGCCTATCGGGTCGAAGTCGGTCGCAGCGGGCCCGCGCACAATCGTGCGCGGGCCCACTGCGTCCAACTTCGGCCTGATGGCGTCATTGATGGGTTAACTTATTCAACTCCGACACGCCACGGCAAGACATGAATCGAGCGTGAGAGTTCAAGGGTTGTGCCAGAATTGCTTGGCGCCCATAGGCGCCAAGTTATTCTGGCACAACCCTTGAACTTTTACGCTCGATCTGTTTCCAGAAGTGTATTACAGTCTTCAGGGGGCAACTTCACAATTTGCGGATTTCGGTCCTTGAGCAGAATGTCGTTAAGGGATAAATTTATCTTTTGTTTGTCAAATGGCATTACTGACTTAGTATTGTTAGACTTTGGCTCGAATGACGTAGTCACGGCACTGCGAACAGTGTGATATAAAAGACGCATATCCGCAACGTTTCTACAATTCTCTTCAAGATATGTGCGTGTACTTCCTGTAATAGCTTTGTTTTCTTTAACATAGGTGGACTTACCAAATTCTGGAACGAGAGAAAGGCCGTTCACAGTTTGTGCTCGAAGAGCCAGCATCTGTAACAAACAGGCAGGCATGACTGAGTTATGTTCACGAAAATAATCCGGTACATGCATTAACAGCGAGAATGTAATGTTCACGAAAATAATCACGTACATGCATTATCAGAGAGAAGGTCACACAAAGATAATGTAAATATGCATAAGCACAACTACACATGCTGGAACACACTTACAGACACACACACACACACACACACACACACACACATACACAGACGCACACACGCACGCACACACACACACACACACACACACACACACACACACACACACAAATACATACAATAACACATCTTACCAAAACTGGCAAAACGTAGAAAGTTCTCATGCTTGTAGAATTTCTGCGTCTGAATCGTCGAAATGTGCGATGGTCCTCCGAAAATCACAGCTGTGTAACTGTTGAGCTTTTTATACACGTGCAAACGCAGCAACTCCTCGTCTTCCCATTCTGTCTGCACGAGACATAGATCCAGATGTACCCCTGCAAACGCACAAAGCAACTTAAAACTCGTGCGTGCGCGCGCGCGCACACACACACACACACACACACGCACACACAGGTACGGACCGTCACACTCACACGCCCCGCCACCCCCACCCACCACCCCCCCCCCCCCACACACCACACACACACACACACACACACACACACACACGCACGCACGCACTGGCATGAACTCACGCTAGCACGCGCGCAAACAGAAGAGTTCTAGAGAGAGTAACATATCAGTATTCAAACTTCACTTAACTCATTGTGCCCTAGGTACGAAATGCCCACATTTTGGAGTTATCCTCTGAGGACTGCATTACAATTCAGGAGACAGATCGACCATGATAATTCAAGGGTGGTGGCAGAATAACTTGGCGCCACCCTTGAATTATCATGGTCGAGCCATATCTTGCAATGGTGTGTCGCGCTGGCAGAATGAGTTAAAAGTGTCAGGTTACAGCAACATGTTGAATCGGCATAAATAAACATTCAGTGCCCCACATTACTATGTATTCAAATCCACGACTTCTTTCAGCCGTATTTGCACAGTCCTGAGCGAGAGACACAGATTCTCATGAGTCCCTACAGCTGCACGGTCATGGGTTCATGAGCATCTGTGACTCTTGCAAATCCGCATGCACTTTCCCGTCACGCTTACACAGTCCTGGATTATGGCCTCAACCGGTCCTTCAATGTGAGGACGTAAACTGAGAGTAGACTCTGTGCCAACAAAAAGTGCAGCTGTTCGTGAGCCTTTGCGTCTGCAGGGTCTTATGAAAATTATACCATACGGATGAAATGTGCTGAGTAGAGCGACTGTATACATTAACCCATTTTACCCCGACACGCTACAGCAGAAGATGGACGAGCATGGTAATTCACGCCTCAGGCGCCAAGCCGTAGCCTAATCTTGCACTACCCTTGAATTACCATGGTCGATCCATTTCCTGCAAGTGGTACATAACTGTTCGGTGACGCGTCCAAAGTTTGGGAAATGCGTCCTTGTGGTCAAATGGGTTAAATCACAATTCTTGTACCTCCCATCTGGTCCAACATTACACACGTGAATTGTGTCTATGAAAAACATTCAAAAATCGTGATTCATGCTCATATCGGGCGAAATGACGTTAAAAGTGATTTAATCCCAGCACAGGCAATGGTTGAGAAAGGCGTTCAGTTTGCAATGTGTATCAATGTACAGTGACTATTCCTTCTTTCTACTGTGAGATAAATAATTTACAATGGTACGCGTCGTGAAAACGGATTTCGCTTCTTTAGCCTGTGACTCTCAGCATCAAAAACACATGCGTAAACCTCTCTCACATAATTATGGTTCAGGATAACACAAGTAAGTTGAATAAAGAAAATCAAAACGCATTATTCATGCACGTGTGAGCAAAGATGACTGTAGAAGTGAGTAATACCTCGCATCAATAAGACCTGTCAAAATTCTTCAACACCTACAATACCTCTGTATAATAACCTAGCATCAATAACATAAACCTGTGTGAACTCCAGGTGCTCAGCACTTTACATCACCTTAATAATATATATTGATCCACTCTCCTTTGAATCATTCTCTTTTTTAATAAAAAGAAAAGAAAATGAAGAATAAAGACTACTGACATACAAATAAAAAGTGATAAAATATATCTAAAATAAAAATAGCATATCAACTTGCGTGCATGTTTTGTGCATCTACTGCGACTATTTTATTTAAACCCTGAACACCAATAATGCGAAGGTAGGCAGAAACCGTACTTCAAAACATATACATGTCAGACCGTATCAGCATATTCCCATATGACAAATGCATTCATTACACAATGCGTGCGTTACTACATAGTGCTCAGACAGTAAGGGACACGTGGATTACAGAAAAACTGTTCACCCTGTATGTTATTTGGTGGAGCCGGGCCGCGGGCCCGGCTCCACCAAATAACATACGAGGTAAACAATTTTTCTGTAATCCACGAGATCACTATTCCCTAAGCAGCTTATACCACGTGCCTCCTCCTCCTGCTTACTATTTTTGGGGATAAAAATGTGAAACAGCTTTAAAGTTGACTCCGCGACATGTTCACGTGTGACGCCTCTACACATGCAACTGTGCTACCGATGCTAGAAGCTCCGACAATTCTCCTTTATAGCAATTCGGAAATGCACGAGAAAACTATCCTCTAACTGCGGCCTGTCTCTACCAAGTTCCTACCCTCAAATTATTGTTGACATTTGTTCAAAACTCTTGTGCTTTTGCAAGATGTCCACATTCCATTGCTTTATTGATATTAATGACAAAAAAAGTAAGCCTATTGCTGACGTCAAACCCTAATTTTAAAGCTTGAAAGGACTCACTTCCCTGCTCCATAATTGCGTCATTTCAATACACAGTCCAAGTCAGGTGATTTGCTACGTCACCTTTTGACTTTAGCATATGCCATAACTCCATTATCGGATATGCTGATGTTGCTGCAAAATTAGGTCGATCGTCAATGGAGATTAAAAAAAGATTTGTTGTTAGGTAAATCGCACATTGTTAATCCACCCTGAAAATGCAATGCGAGTGGTATAAAGACATTTGTTTTCATCACTACGTCACATGACCAATCCCTTTAGCGCAAACTGTACCACATGACCGAGCTACAAAAACCCTTGTAGCGACTAATGGCGGACTTCTTGTAGCCCTCTTTGTGACGCGTCTTAGATGCCAGTTTGTTCTATAAAAGAGCACCAAAACGTTCTAAAGTACTCTCTTGAGTCCGAAATAGCTCAGGCGGTTAAACGTCGGAGCAGGAGAGCGAAGGGAATCGCCGGGTCGTGGGTTCGAATCCCGTCCCGGCCCCGGTAGCTGGACTCACAATCCAGGGAGAAAAACGGATTTGTTCAATATTATGTCCGTTGAAAGGTCCTGGTAAATCAAAGTGGCACCGTTGGAGTGCGCCTGAGTTGATCAGTGTTCAGGTCGTACTCCATAGGCAATAGATTTCCCTGTCCCCCATAACCCGCCCGCCATGATCACCTCGGTGCTGTGGACGTTAAACCCGAACTAACTAACTAACTAACTCTAAAGTACAAAGTTACTTAGTGTTGTTCGAAACAATAGGCAAGCTATTGGATTTGTTTGCAGATGAGCACACATTTGCAGCAAAAGTGTGTATCAGACCACTAAAGAAAGAATCTTTGCGAAATCGAAAGCACATGAGCGTCCTATGCGACTATTTTATTGAAGACTTTTGAAGTCGTTTGAGGCAAATAGTCACTCACCTCTTCCATTGCATCACTCTGACAATGTGTAGACAATGCTGCTGGTCATGCAGACGGCAACGTCATTACAGATCATATATTACGTCATAACTCTATATATATACATGTATATTCTTTTGACGTCAGTCATGTCTGGTGTGATCCAGGTCATAATTTTCAGCTGTTTTCTTTTACGAAAATTTTTACGAATACGTTATTGGTAGCAGGGATTTGCTGAACGGACCCTTGTAGGCCTGAGAGAGGTCAAAGGAACCATTGTACCCCTCAGGCCTTCGGCCTTTGGGGTACAATGGTTACTTTGACCTCCCTCAGGTCGACAAGGGTCCGTGTAGCAAACGCCTGCTACCAATAACTTGTATCCTCTCAGTCTAGAAACATAGTGGATTTGATATTTACAGGTCACAAACACCTATTTACACAATAATTCCTTCGTGGTCTAGCTGCGATGCTGTGTTGAATTATTCGTTTAACACATTCGGACCTGCCCGCATCCAGATACGCAGCATAAAACCGCGTATCCGGATGCGGCACGTCTCGAATGAGTTAAACGGTGAGCTCAACAGGATCATGAGACAAACACGCCTGTGTCACTTCACGTATATTGTTCCATTATCTAGGTGTGAATCTAATAACACCCCAAAGCCTGTATTCCCTTTGTAGTCTCTTAATCGAAGGCATCTGTGTAAACAGTGTGCAATAACATTGTACAGCCGCCCAGACAGACGCCAGGCCTCACTATTAGACGTCATAAGCGTGAAGATACTTGTTATTGAACATGCTCCACCACGTCCCCTGTTTAACCCCTTTGCTGCCGGTGATCGCGAATTGCGCGTCTGATGCGACTGCACACTGACCGACATTCGTGTGAAGAACTAGACATAGATGTAAATGGGGCAAAACACGTGACAAAGAATGCAGGGCTACAATACATATGATACAGCCGCAGACATAAATCCTCTTGAACCACCGCGACTGCAGGGGCTCATAAGGGTTCATGTCTCTTGCAGATGGATAGCGTTCGTCTGGCCCCGGCAGTTATGGGGTTAAAAGTCCATCGTGTCATCAATATGCGGGCAGAAAATAATCAAGAGTGAAACATCGCCAGATGTTTCAACACCACACATTCAGTCCCCTAATATTAAACAACTCATTTTCAAGATATAAATGAGGACTAGATCTGTCAGCAAGAGAAAACGATTTTCATGAGCCCCCGCGACTGCAGGAGACCATGCGACTCTATGTCTCTTGCAGAAAGAAAGGTTTTGCAGAGGGAGTACAAATTCGGCTGTTCAATTGTAAGCACTCACAAGCAGGTCAATTCTCTCTCAAATTCATCGCCTTTTGCGGGAGATGGATCGACCGTAACAGCTGAAGAATAGTCTGACTAGCTTATACCAGGTAGGCGCATTTTCAGACGAAAGAGTGAACTATTATTTTGACCGGGCCTACGCGGAAATAACAGCAGACATACTTTGCCCTTCTAGACTTCTCTCAGGACAGCCAATGTATTTTAACCTTTTAGCTGTCGGTAGCGCTTACTGCAGGAATCATCGCGACAAAAAAGCGCTACAAAGCCAAAGTGATAAGACGACTTCTTTTCTTTTCTTTTTTGGTTTTTTTCTTTTCTTTCTTTTTTTTTTTTTTTTTTTTTTTTTTTTTTTCTTTTTTTTTTTTTCTTTTCTTTTTTTTTTTTTTTTGGGGGGGTGGGGTGGGGGGTGGGGAGTTGCTCGCATTGTTTTACTGTAAACTTTTTCGTTTATCTATAAATCACGGGAAACAGTTTTGATTTATCCAGAAAACGACAGGCTAGTATGGCTCTAGCATTGAACATCCATTTCAAATCCATCTGCCGCAGCTTGTACAAAGTTTTTTCGCCGAGCGGTATCGTCAAGGGGTTACACAAAATCAAAGTAGGGTGATTGCTTGGTTGTAATTTATTTATTGTAATTATTATCATTATTATTTAATGGAGTTTCCAGTTTGTTTGTTTTTTTAAATAGTAAAATTATGGTGGAAATGTTTCAATATCTTCTGAAAGTTGTATTGAATACAAGCAATCATTAGTAAGATAAACATAAGGTTTGTATAGAAAGAACACACACACACACACACACACACACACACACACACACACACACACACACACACACACACACACACACACACACACACTGTAGTTTAACAACAACGAGAAGTACAAGAATGCGCATTTTAGGCACTGTGATTTATTTGTGCATTTTAGATCCTGTTTCCTCTGCGGACTTTTGTTTGTTTGTTTGTTTGTTTGTTTGTTTGTTTGTTTGTTTGTTTGTTTGTTTGTTTGTTTGTTTGTTTGTTTGTTTGTGTTTTCCTTTGTGTTCTTCTTTTTCCTGACTCGTCGACTTTAAATTCTTCACTGCAAGCTGACGCATTTGAAATCATCGCAGATTCAACGTTGAAGGCCCACTACCGCCGTAACTGTTCAAAGATAGACTTCTGTAACAGACGGATACGAAACGCTACACACAAGTCTAGTTATGGTTCATTTAGACACAGGACAATCCAGTTTAGCACACGTTGTCTTTATATCAAGTAACCTAACAGTGACTCCACACCGTTCTATAAATACCACGCTTTCAGTACGAGAAACATCTAAAAATAGATTGACACGCTAACGGCTGCAAAGAACAAATAAGTGCGATTACGCGTGTACTTTTGCTGCGTGTCCAAACTGCTGTTAAAGTTCATTAGGTGTGTCGACAAGGCATAACAAACACAGTTGTTGAAATGTGTCTTCAGATTTATGCGTAATGGTACTTTAAATTTCCCAAGACGTCCAAGGAACATGAATACAAAGTGGTGTCAGCAAGAGGCATAGATCTTCATGAGCCCCCGCAACTGCGGGGGAACATGAGGATCTATACATCTTGCAGTTGGCTGTGTTCCGTATTTACCGACTGTCGTCGAATTTCGGTTCAGAATTCGGCGTAAATATTTTTCTGTCCCAACCGGATTGTTGACATCCGGAATCCCGCGACTCGTTTGTGGCTTATAAGCAAAATGTCCTCGGGCTGTCGTGGACCGTAAATGGTCTACAGCTATTGCTGCGGCGCGCCTCGACTGAGTTAAACAGTTGATTTGTGTGTGTGCGTGTGCTGTACATAATCGCATCGCAGATTCACTGGCGGGTATCACTTTGCATGAGGCGCGCCGATGACTGAAGAGGCATAGACCCTCATGAGCCCCCGCAAATGCAAGGGCTTATGAAGATCCATGTCTCTTGCATTTGAGTGTTGTTGATCTTTTTCGGCGTTGAAAGGCGTGATATTACTAACGAGAAAAAGAAACGCAACGTTTTTGGAATCATCGGAAACACTAAAATGTGTCCAAAAATTTCCGAAAACTCGCGTTTGTTTTGCTCGTCAGTATAGGTAGTTTATCCCGCAGCTAGCATTTAGAGATTTAGAGCCCCCTTCCCCACCCCCATCCCCCCCCCCCCTCCCGGGCCCCCTCCCCCTCCCCCCCCCCCCCCCCCCACCACGAAAAAAAAGGATCATAATTTATACGTGTGCATTTCTCTTTCAGGAACGACTATTGAGAAGTGTATAGGGAGCTGTGTAGTCGGCCCGCAACACTGAACAGAATCTTGTATGGCTGAAGGGACTCAGAATATCCGTACTAGGAGCCCAGTATTATAGATCCTCATGAGCCCCCTATCTTGCTGACGCCACTTTAAATCCATGTTCAAGGGGACATCTGGGGGGTGGGGGCGGGGGGGGGGGGGTTAGGGGCGGAGGGTTGGTGTTGACTTAAAGAAGACTGCTGAAGAAGCACAGTGTGCGTGAACTGGTACTGAACGAGTTAACCCTTATCATTCGGAATACACCAGTGTGTGAAATAAGTTTGACTAACATAGTTCAAGGGTGGTGCCAGAATAGCTTGGCGCCTTGAGGCGCCAAGCTATTCTGGCACCACCCTTGAACTAAAGCCAATTGGTCTATATCCTTATCTGTAAGTACTATAATGTAACTTGCATTTTGGCAGTGTACAAACTTGGCCTCAGTATGATATGGGTTAAATGGTGGCACATGGCTGACATATGGAGCCTTTTTCTTTGCTCATCGAATAAAAGTCTTGGATATGTCTCGTCTTGTCTTTAACTCATTGTGTCCCAGGTACGCAGTATCCACATTTTGGAGTTGTCCACTGAGGACCGCGTGACAAATTCAAGAGACAGATCGACCATGATAGTTCAAGGGTGGTACCAGAATAGCTTGACGCCTATAGGCGCCAAGCTATTCTGACACCACCCTTGAACTATCATGGTCGAGCAATGTATTGCTGTGGTCTGTCAGGGCTGAATGAGTTACCTGTTCATTGTCAAGTAGTTTGGTTGTTTTTTGTTTTTCTTCTCCCCATTTGCGTCTGCAATAGTCGGTGTTTGAGGCTACAATTAACCCATTCAGTCCTGACGCACTACAGCAGGAGATTGGTCGACCATGATAATTCAAGGGTAGTGCCAGATTAGCTTGGCGCTTGTCGGCGCCAAGCTAATAATTATGGCACTGCCCTTGAATTATCATGGTCGATCCATCTTCTGCAACTGACGCCTCCAAAATGTGGGAAATACGGCCATCGGGCTGAATGAGTTAACGATGCCCGTGTTCAGACAGGAAGAAGCCCGATACAGAATGTTTGTACAGTTAATTAGTTACTTGGGTTTAACACCGTGCGGGCGACTAACGCCATCTCACAGCGTATAATGTTTGTATAGAATCATAAATAAACAAGCTTCGCTTTTCATTTTTGTTAGATACGAGGTTTGTACAAGTTAAAGTCATCAAAGCCTTGAAAAAGGAAAACAAACAAACAAACAAACCGGCTGTGCGACATTGCAGACTAATCTATATTGATCTCCAGTGGGGCAAACAAATTAAACTGCTGTCGAAAGTTTATCAAATCCGCAGCTGGCTGACAGATGAATAACGCAAACATTTATGTGTGTGCTGCAGAGTTTAATGTGCATGTAGAATCACTAGACCATAAAATCATTAATGTCAAGATTATTCCTCGCAGTCTGTTCGTGGACCCCCTCGGGGTGGGGTTGCGGGGAGGGAGGGGGCGGGGGAGGGGGGGAGGTTTTCCGGGGAGGTCGTCATAACAACCTAGCTAATACCTCATTGGTTCATGTTTGGTGTTTATCGACCAACGGAAATCGTGGTTGACGCTGATTGGCGGCTACGCAAAGGGAGATTTTTGTCCCGGGGCCACTACGTAATTAAGGCCTTTATTGCTTGTGGTATTGAATTATGACCACGAAACCATCTCATCTCTCTCTCTCTCTCTCTCTTCTCTCTCTCTCTCTCTCTCTCTCTCTCTCTCTCTCTCTCTCTCTGTTTGCTGTGTTCTACTCTCTCTCTCTCTCTCTCTCTCTCTCTCTCTCTCTCTCTCTCTCTCTCTCTCTCTCTCTCTCTCTCTCTCTCTGTGTGCTTGTGTGAATGTGTGTATGGATATGTACACTTTTACAACTGTGTCTGAAGTAGATTAGCAACGGCAAGTTCGAAAAATGGTTTCACCAAAACTTTCACCGTTGTAAAATAAAGAATCATTGTCATTGTCATCATCAGTTATTCTTCTCTCTCTCTCTCTCTCTCTCTCTCTCTCTCTCTCTCTCTCTCTCTCTCTCTCTCTCTCTCTCTCTCTCTCTCTCTCTCTCTCTCTCTCTCTCTCTCTCTCTCTCTCTCTCTCTCTCTCTCAGACACACAAACACACACACACGCACACTGACACAAGCACATGCTGACACACACGCCGACAGACGCACACTAAACTCCCCCCCCCCCCCCCCCCGCCTCCCCCGCAACACACACATACTAACACACATACACAGACACACACACACAGACACTAACACCCCCTCCCCCTCCCCCTCCCCCAACCTGCAACACAAACATCCACACAAACGAAGGAAGAGGGGGAGGCAGGGGGACCGGGGCAGGAGGCGGGGGAGGGGGGGCGGGTGGAGGCGATAACAGCCTACCTAATACCTCATTGGCTCATGTTTGGTGTTTATCGACCAACGAATATCGTGGTGACGCAGATTGGCGGCTGCGCAAAGGGAGATTTTTTGTCCCGGGGGCACTACGTAATTAAGGCCTTGTGGTATTGAATTATGACCGTGAACCCATCTCAATACAAGGACTACGGATTTAAATGAGTCTTGCAAAAGGCATAAACCTTCATTAGCCCGCTCAATTGCAGGGGTTAGTAAGGGNGGTCTATGTCTGATATAAATATTGTGATTCTCTCTCTCTCTCTCTCTCTCTCTCTCTCTCTCTCTCTCTCTCCTCTCTCTCTCTCTCTCTCTCTCTCTCTCTCACACACACACACACACACACACACACACACACATACACTGACACACGCACACACACACACACACATACACTGACACACGCACACACACACACACACCGACAGACGCACTCTAACCCCCCCCCCCCCCCACCCCACCCCCCACCCCCCATCCCCCGAAACACACACACATACTAACACACACACGCACAGACACACACACACACACACACACACACACACACACACACCAACACCCCCTCCCCCAACCTGCAACACAAACATCCACACAAACGAACGAAAGGGAGGGAGCAATGGGGGCCGGGGGAGGGGGGTTACCGGGGGAGGTAATAACAACCTACCTAATACCTCATTGGCTCATGGTTGGTATTTATCGACCAAAGGAAATCGTGGTTGGGTGACGCCGATTGGCGGCTGCGCAAAGGGAGATTTTTGTCCCCGGGGCACTAGGTAATTAAGGCATTTATAGCTTGTGGCATTGAATTAGGACCGTGAAACCATCTCAATACTATCGGCGTTGTTCAAATCTTACCTCGGAGGTAGAAAACAAAATGTATTACTAAATGGTCAACCTCGAATTAAGGGTTAGTGAAGCATGGCGTACCACAGGGTTCTATTCTTGGTCCCCTTTTATTCTGCTTGTTCATAAATGTTCTTCCTCTTGCGATAAAAAATGAAAGCGTTACATGTGATATGTGTGCAGATGATGCCGCTCTACATACGCCAGATAAGGATATATCAAACATCAATTCACGACTGCAAAACACACTGCAAGATATTGATGAATGGCGCAGTCATAATATTATCATTTTAAACCCGGCAAAAACGGAGAGCATGGTAATTAGCACCCGCCAAAAACACCAACTCGGCTCTCTCTCACTCAATCTGTCCCTCCAAGGCCAAAACCATCAGTCAAGTTACTGGCCATCGCCTGCTAGGAGACACGGTGAACAACCAGGTTAGGTGGCAGCCACACATCAGTAATGTCTGTAAAATTGTCTCCAGAAATCTGTACATCTTAGCAAAACTTAAACACATTACTGATATGGGGACACGTCAACTGTTCTTCAATGCCCATATTAGATCACATATAGACTATGCCTCGACTGTGTGGGATGGTTCGAGCGATGTCAATTTGAAAAGATTGAACTCTCTACATCGGAGAGCTGCCAAACTAATACTCCCTGATCCCAGCTTAACTACTGACCAAAAATTGGCGGCCTTAAAAATTCTGCCACTGAAAGATCATTTAACTTACAATAAGGGAATGATTATGTTCAAGGCATTAAACGATAAGCTACCCCATCGCTATTTACCGTCCAGTCATCAACATACTCCAGATCAAGAAAATCCCGTATTGTGCCGCGACCTAGAATTGATCTCTATAAAACGAGTTTGACGTTCTCTGGCTCTAGTCTTTGGAATGCTTTGCCTTGAAACGTCACGACATCAGCTACCTTCTTCTCGTTTAAAGTCAGTCTTATCAAGTACTTATTTTTGTCAGCAGCATCTCCGTGACTGAGCACATCTTGAAAAATACTATTCTGATTAGATAATTAATTGCGTATATCCCATATTTCTATGACTCTTTTTTTTTTTTTTTTTTTTGGTACAGCGTGTGTGTAGCCAGCTACTCATATGACTGACTAGCTTAACGTCCTAAGCCGCGCAAGCGCGTGTGTGTGTTCACGTGTGTGTGTGTGTGTGTGTGTGTGTGTGTGTGTGTGTGTGTGTGTGTGTGTGTGTGTGTGTATGTGTGTGTGCGTGCGCGTGCGCGTGCGTACGTGTATATTAGAGACAGAGAGTGGCGTGCTGGAATGTGCATGCGTTATGTATGCATATTAGGTTGCGTGTATTCTTATAATATTATTTTAATTAAACCTCACAACATGTCATTATGCCCGACCAGTAAAGCTGGTAATTCCTATGTCACTTCCCCCTTACATTGTTTTCTTCTTTATTGGCTTGTGTTGTGTCAAGTAATTTTTTTCCCCTGTTCAGTAGTAGAAAATAATTGGTGCCGGCGATAGTAACTCAGTAATCAGTAGATTAGCAACGGCAAGTTCGAAAAATGATTGTTACTACCAAAACATTTACCGTTGTCAAATAAAGGTTCATTGTCATTGTCATTGTCATTGACTTTAAATGACTCTTGCAAAAGGCATAAACCCTGATTAGCTCCCCCATAATTGCGGTGGTTAATGAGGGTCTATGTCTGTTGTAAATATTGTGATTCTCTCTCTCTCTCTCTCTCTCTCTCTCTCTCTCTCTCTCTCTCTCTCTCTCTCTCTCTCTCTCTCTCTCTCTCTCTCTCTCTCTGCACCGATAATATTAATCACATTTTTAAAAAATGTTTAATGTTCGATGTTTTGCTTGGTGTCAGTGTGTGTGTGTGTGTGTGTGTGTGTGTGTGTGTGTGTGTGTGTGTGTGTGTGTGTGTGTGTGTGTGTGTGTGTGTGTGTGTGTGTGTGTGTGTGTGTGTGTGTGTGGACGGGTAGAAATCAGAACGTGTGTGTGTGTGTGTGTGTGTGTGTGTGTGTGTGTGTGTGTGTGTGTGTGTGTGTGTGTGTGTGTGTGTGTGTGTGTGTGTACACGCTAACACACACCGACAGACGCACACTAACCCCTCCCCCCCCCCCGGCCCCCTCCCCCCCACCCCCACCCCCGGGCCGCAACACACACATACTAACACACACACACACACACACACACACACACGCACACACACACACACACACACGCGCGCGCTTACACACACACTAACACTCCCACCCCCAACCTGCAACCGACACAGACATCCACACAAACGAACGAAGGCTAAATCCAAATCATTGTTCACACAGCGACAGATCAGATTACTGCGCCAATAATATTAATCACAAACAGTAAACTAAAATAAGCAATAACTGTAATAATACGATGTTTTTCCTGAAACATCAAAGCGCCCCATCCAGTCACTGAGATCACAGCTTAACGGACCGACGTCGGTTGCCGCTGCCGGACCCGAGACTGATGATCCGTTGTTCATTGGGGCTGGTTGATGTTATGGAAAGTAAAAAAAACTTTAATGGCCAACGCTTGATCATGTTATGGGTGCATGATTGTCTGTTGATAAGCTGTGCTGGATGATAGTAATTGGCGATATTATATTGTTGAGCAGCATTTTGCTTGATATCATGAGTGCGATAACAGTGTGATCAGTTACGAGACCCGGCGAATCAAAATGTCCGAGTCGAAGACGAGGACATTAGATTCGGGTCAAGTAATCACATTTGTCTGTGTTCCGCACTATATCATGCAAAATGCTGCTCAATATAATTTATGTACCCAGTTCAAAACAAAGCTTTACCTTTGCTTCTTGTCCTCCACTCTGTGCGACCATGTTAGGTTTGCATACCGAGACCACTGATCACCGAAACAAGACATATGCCGTGCATATCACAAAATGATTTTAAATTCAATTTAATTCATAAGTAAAGTTTGGCAATGAAACACCCATATCTGCAATGTGGTTAATAACTTTTAAAAAAAAAAGATAGTAGCGAACAAACAAGAAAACAAACAGCAAATACTGTCGAGACAGCAGACGACAGGTTTTTTGACGCAAGGGAGCTAACTGTGTTAAGTGAATTTTCAGCGTTTGGCTGTTACAACTACCTCCTACAATAATACCGTTTTCGGGGGTTTTTTTAGGTTGGAATGTTGCATTTCACGACTATATTTGCCGTTACGCATCTATAACATGAATTTGTGAAAGTTACAGGTTAGTTTCTTTATCTATTTGTACTCTTTGTATCGCTTTTTACGGGTTTCCACGTTTAATGCGAGTCAGTGCCGAAGCACGCGATGGCGGCACTCGTACACGGACAAGAAATATCTTCGGCATTGCTGAAGAACGGCAAGTCCGTTAAAATTAATCAAAGTGTTAACGTTGTCATAGTTAAAATGGATGCATTAGTGTTTCAGCAGAACAGTATTTTGTATTTTATTTCGCAAGACCATCGGCTTGAGAATTCATCAACAAGTGACAGGGCCGCCAATGCTTCTCGGGAAGCCGCCCGGAAAGTATATCGAGCAAGCTCATGAATAATTAATTTGCTTGTTATACAATATATCAGTACATGTGTCAAAGAAGGAATAAAAAAAACATAGAGTGGGCACATGCATTTAAGAGACACAGTTTGTTCCTGACGTCATCACAAATACACAGTGTGTATCCGGCGTTTACTTTAACCCCTTTGCACAAATTGCTCGTCAGAAACGACTGCACACTGACCGACATCCGCGTGATGAACACAGATGTAAGTGTGACAAAATTAGGCATAAGGATCATAGGACTAGCAAAGATACATAAATCTTCATGAGCCCCCGCGACTGCGGGGGCTCATGAAGGTTTATGTCTCTTGCAGATGGGTTGCGTTTGTGCTGATTGTTGGCTCAAAGCAACAAAGTTTGTGATTTTTTGTGTAAACTTTGTTGTTTTTTATTTTGTAAATGTGTTTATGTTGTTATAATTATATTTGTGTAGTTTTGTAAAGTTTGCAAATTTTCATCTTATGATACAACATTTGCATTAAGTGGGTCGACCATCATAGTGATAGAAAGCGCCGAGCTCACCAGACACTACCTTTGAACTATAATGATGATTCATCTCCTGCTAACTCTGTCTGTGTCGTAGTAACTCATTCAGCCCTGGCGCTCTACAGCAGATGTGTCGACCATGATAATTCAAGGGTAGTGCCAGATTAGCTTGGCGCCTGTCGGCTCCAAGCGAATCTGGCACTGCCCTTGAATTATCATGGTCGATCTATCTCCTGCAACTCGTGCATAGTCATTAGATGACGCCTAAAAAATTTGGGAAATACGGCCGTCGGGCTGAACTAAAAGGATGTAACGTAACAGGGAGTAGCAGGGAGTCCCTGATCACCTCGGTGAGGGACAAAAAAAAATGGATAAAACGAACGAACGAACGTAACAGGGATAGGGGATGGAGGGGATAGTGCAATCGTTTCAGACGCGCAATTCGCGATCATGACAGTGAAGGGGTTGAAAGCGACAGTGTACAGACAACACAGGCATAACCCCTTCACTGCCAGTGGACGCAGACCCGTGTTTCTGTCATCTTCATTGACTCATTCAGACCGACGCACGTATTTCACAAATTTTGGCGGCGTCATCTAACGACTATGCACCTGTTGCAGGAGATGGATCGACCATGATAATTCAAGGGCAGTGCCAGATTAGCTTGGCGCGCCAAGCTAATCTGGCACTATCCTTGAATTATCATGGTCGACTCATCGCCTGCTGCAGGGCGTCAGGGCTGAATGGGTTAATTCAACGCCAAAGGGCCCCAGAAGTCAAACTCTGGGGCCTCGTACCAGTTGGATCTCGTTCCCTTCTTGTCGGCAATGCCGGAGTTAATAGTGCATATCATCCCCTTTGCGAGTGTTCTGATATATCTTGCAGTAATGCCGCACAACAACAAAAAATAAATAACTTAGCCTCAGCTTAATTTTGTTTCTGAAATCTTTGTTTATTCAAAGACCAAAAGCCAAAACCGTCCAAGAAACATGAACACAAATTAGTCTCAGCAAGAGCCATTATGATCTATGTCTCTTGCAGTTGGATCCTGTTCACCTTTTCTCGGCACTGATGGAAAAAGTTTCGCGGCCCCCTTTTTTTTTTTTTCACCCTATTAACGAGATCTGATCCATGGCAGGCTTTGACTATTTAAATTCGGCCACACAACGGATCGTCAATGTTGTCTTGCCTCAGCTAAAACTTTACTACCCGTCTTTTTACAGTCCATTGGAGTAAGCTCTCGTAGCAGAGATTTTCAAACGCCTTCACAGCGTAACGGAAGGAATCCTCCTGTGTACAATAAACAAGAAGTGAGGAAAAGTCTTTCCAGCTTACGACATTCAACGTTCATAATTTAACCTAGACCTTTTGCCCCCTCGTTACAGTAAGGCATCCTGAACCCATTCAGCCCTGACGCACTACAGCAGGAGATGGGTGGACCATGATAATTCAAGGGTAGTGCCAGATTAGCTTGGCGCCTCTCGGCGCCAAGCTAATCTGGCACTGCCCTTGAATTATCATGGTCGATCTCATCTCCTGCAACAGGTGCAAGGTCGTTAGATGACACCTCCAAAATTTGGGAGATACGTGCGTCGGGCTGAGTGAGTTAGGAGGAGACCTTGCTAACTATTAACCCTTTACCGTCTGAAGTAGGTCGCTTTAACTACACGGCGAATTTTAGCACTGAAAGCATTTTTTTTTTTCTCCAATATCTGTTTAGGCGGATGCCGGTGAAAGAGCTGGGTGATGTGGTGAGTGAAAACGAAGAGGAAAAGAACAGCGTAGTGAAGTGCTATCGTTACGGTAATGGAGGGTTGAATAAATATGCTGTAAGCTTACGGACGTATTTACAAAAAAGGTTTTCCCGGATGTGTGCTTATTCGAGCGAATGAAACGTGTCTTCCTTGCGGACGTGACTAGATTAGGACAGTATATATACTGACGAGCAAAAGTAATGCGACATTTATGGAATCATCTACAACACTATGATTCTAACAATTTTGCATTGTTCCAGAAACAGCGACGAGGCAGCGGGCTGAGGGGGCTGGGATGTGACAGAGGATGCCGTAATTAACTCTTTTCATCCTGATACACGCATTGCTTGACATACATTTTGACTATGATTGCCAAACTATTCTGGCACCGCCCTTGAACTATAATGGTTGATCCATCTCCTAATCTGTAATGTGGCCTTTATAGGACAATAAGCACATTATAACAAATCAGCCACAGGAGGAAATGGGTTAATTAAGGAAAAGGCTTTGAACGAGTCGTCTGCGTCGCTTAGATTGCCGACAAGAGCGCTTTGAATATGGCTGTGTAGTGTTATATCTATGTGAGAATTAACGAATGCATTGTGTGTAGGCTTACTGCGAAAATATTGTCCAGAAAAGGCACAGAATCGAAAATCTGTTTTCTCAAGTTTATTCTTTATTCAGGCTACAATTTTGATATAGTATACAGGTCTGTGATTTGGGATATTACGGCTGAAAGCCGTAAGGTTCAAAATCACAGACCAGCACAGACGTAAAGCGCGCCGAACATACTACGAAGTTTACCTGGGAAAACTGCACTTTTTTATGAACCCAAACCTCCATTTCCGGCCGCACGTAAACAGGAGCCACCGCGGCCGCAACTAAAATAATTTGGACATTCGCATTGACGATTTTTGTCCCCTCGGAAGAAAGGGGAAGTTGTCATTTGGGGGTCAGTTTTCCAATCTTCAAGGTATGTTCGGCTGGCTTTAGCCCCTTCGGTGCCAGCGACCGCACAATTTGTTTCTGAAATTTGTATGAATTCAAAGCCGAAGATTCCAAGCCGTCGAAGGAACATGAAGTGGTGCCAGCAAGGAAGTATTGTTCCTCATGAGCCCTCCCCCCCCCCCCCCACTCCCCCAACCTCCGCCCCCCTCCCGCTAGAGACATAGATCCTCATGAGCCCCCGCAACTGCGCTTGCGCTTGGATCATGTTCAGCTTTTCTCGGCAGTGAAGGGGTTAAAGCAATAAAGGAATTTTGATGCTCCGAGTCACACACTCAAAATGTAAACGATGTATGTGAGATGACTGGTTAACTCGAGCACCCCGCCACAGCTCTGGATATGGATTTAATTTTTTTTTTTTTTAATTTTTTAAAAAATGTAAACTCTAAATAACGTTTACAAAAACAAAGAGCAAATGTAATGAGATCTAATGAAGTCCTGAAAATCAAATAGTCAGCGAAGACTCAGTAGCCCGTTCAGCCGTCAAACGATTCATCAGAAGTTGGGTGGATCATAAAAATTTAATGTTCGCAGGACGAGCCAGATTTAAGTGGCGCATTTCAACTATCATAAGAAAATACAAACAGAGAAAGAAGCAGGCTGAGAAAGCACAAGTACGACACCATTCATTTATTAAATTATCCGGTTAAAATCTTCTTCTTTTTTCAAAATGGACATATAAAGAAAACAATACGCTACTCATCTTTCTTGTTAATACATCTGGCTTAGCAAGAAAGATCGTTGTATTCTTCGTACATGTGCGTTTTGGAAAAGGTTTTAGCCCGATAGTTTAACTCTTAACCCATTTGGCCTCACCGCCCTGCAACAAAAGACAGACCGACCATGATAATTCAAGGCTAGTGCCAGATTAGCTTGGCGCCATCAGGCGCCAAGCTAATCTGGCACTACCCTTGAATTATCGTGGTCGATCCATCTCCTGCAAATAGTACACAGTCGTTAGGCGACACCTCCAAAATCTGGGAAATGCGGCCGAATGGAAGTTATTTTGTTCTGGGAGTTTCAGAGTTAATACATTATGTTGTAGCGGCTGTCCTTTCTCGGCGCGTTTCTTTCTTTGCTGTGACTTCCTTTGCATTTAGCACGCTTGGCAGTCACCGTTTTGGTCTGGATTTCAAATCCAGACCAAAACGGTGACTGCCAAGCGGGGATTTCAACTATGATAACTTTCCGTTCATCTGCTTGAAATCCAGACCAAAACGGTGGCTGCCAAGCGTGGATTCATGAACTGTGATAAATCCTCCGTTCATCTTCTTGAAATCCAGACCAAAACGTGGCTGCAAATAGTGGATTTGAACAGGCTATGATAACCCTGCGTTCAAATCCAGACAAAAAGGTGACTGCCAAGCGTGTAATATGCAGTAAGATTTAGTTGTCACTTTCTCCACGCACTGACAAGATAAGTAGTGACTTGTATACTTGTTTGTTTTTCTGTTTTGAAAAATGGGTAAATATTTATTAATTGGTTGTAGCCGTCTTTTCTTAGCGTGCTTTTTTTCTTCGTTGATTTAACTCATTCGCGGCCAGCCACATCCGGATGCGCGGCTTATGCCGCGCATCCGGATGCGGCTGGCCGCGAATGAGTTAAAACTTGGTCTTAGTGAATCCTTAGGCCTTACAGTAAGTACATTCACTGTATGCACAAACAAATTCTCAAAAGCAAGAAGGACTTGTGACTCTTCCCAAACGTACTGAACACCTAACACATGCATGATTTACAAACGGATTTCATATACCATTATGAAGACCTATATGATGTAGACGAACGATTTATAATACATAAAAGGCAGTAGACTGACAATGTGCGATTGATTATGATGGTAATCAAATAATAAACACACTACATCCGAATACAATGACACTAAGTTATGACAACAGCAACAACAAACAAAAGCCACAACAACAAACAGCAACGACAGCAACAATAACAACAACACATTACTGCCCTAAGATGGCGAAAGAAAATTATTTTTGGTTAACCCATTCAGCCCTGACGCACTACAGCAGGAGATGGGTCGACCGTGATAATTCAAGGGTAGTGCCAGATTAGCTTGGCGCCGACAGGCGCCAAGCTAATCTGGCACTACCCTTGAATTATTATGGTCGATCCATCTCCTGCAACAGGTGCATAGTCGTTAGATGACGCCTCCAAAATTTGTGAAATACGTGCGTCGGGCTGAATGAGTTATAAACAATCTTTTCATTGTGTTAAAAATGAAAATTACACAAAATAGACTTGCTGTCTTTTGCCGCATTCGCACGGGCAAATTATTAATCCCTTCACTGACAGAGGCCGCAGACTGTGTTTGTGAAATCTTCGTCATTTCAAGGCCAGGAACCTCATCGGGTCCAAGGACCGTGGATAGAAGAGTGGGGTTAGCAAGAGGGAGGGATCCTCATGAGCCCACGCAACTGGGGGAGCTCATGAGGATCTATGTCGTTTGTATTCGCGTGGTGCCGCTCACAGTGTTCCGGCAGTGATGGGGTTAATGATGACCTCGCTTGAGAACTGCATACACAACTCAAATGAATTTCACATAACGTACGTAGGCCTACATGCACATTTTCAAACGCTGCACAAGAACTTGTCCTTAACGCTTTCAGATAGCTTCCGCTTTAGCTCATTAGAGACATGTCGTTTAAGGATACGCGACTCTTTGCCGCGTATCCGTAGGCGGTAAGTTTCGCCTAAGTTAACTGATGATTCGTCACCAAACGCTGAACGGGAATTGGGAGAATCAAAGCGACTGAAGAAAAGGGTGCAATGTTTTATACCCCCTTCACATACTCGGATTTTTCTTACGAGTCCTTACGGATCGCCAACTCGTAGTCAATCGCAAGCATCCGTAAATAACTCGCTGTTATCCGTAAATAACTCGTCACAACACGCAGACACTCTTTAAGGATCCATCAGCCCCCTTCACATACACGGATTTTTCTTACGAGTCTTTACGGATCGCACACGGATCCTTACGGATCCTTACGTTTTGGGTACTTTTACGACCTATTTACGAGTGCTTACGATTTAATACGAGCTATTTGCGGTTTAATTACGGATTATTACGAGGTATTTGCGATGTATTTACGGCAAAATTCCACGATTTGTTACGAGTTGTCACGGATAACTACGAGCATTTTGCGAGCTGTTTACGGATTGTTACGAGTGCATTACGGAATGTTACTATTCATCGAAGCTTTTACGTGTTAGTGACGACCTGTTTACGTGTTGTTACGGTTAGTTACGAGTATTTACAAGTCCTTACGATTTTTGGCCCCAAAATATAAAAACATTGGATTGTATCTTGATGTCAGTTATTACTCTTAAAACTAAAATAACACACACACACACACACACACACACACACACACACACACACACACACACACACACACACACACACACACACACACACACACACACACACACACGCTGCTGTGCTTTTTGGACGATGAGGCGAGTATTTTCCTCCCACTTAAGGTCACATGATAGGATAGTTCCAAGAAACTTAAAGTTATACTTTGTACTTAGTAGATATGCAGAGATCTGCCTTCTATGAATGAAGTGTTCGATTTTGCAGCTGTTATACCTTTTCCCAAATCGTAAACAATACGTACGAATACGTAAAGTATACGTATCTATTCGTAAAGTACTTGTAACTACACGTAAAGTGCTCGTAATAACTCGTAACAATCCGTACAGCCTCCATAACACGACCAGAATGACATCGTAAACAACACGTAAGCACTCGTAATAATCCGTAAAAGAATACGTAAACATATCGTAAACTAACCGTAACAAATCGTGAACAAAAATTGTTACGAGTCATTTACGGAGTCCTGCGAGCGGTTTACGTGTTGTTGCGAGCGGTTTACGATACTTACGGATTGTTACGAGTTATTTACGGGACAAATCAATCCGTGGACAATCGTACGAAGATTTTTGACATGTCAAAAAATTTGCCTCTCCTTTCACAGATCCTTAAGAGTGTCTGCGTGTTGTGACGAGTTATTTACGGATAACAGCGAGTTATTTACGGATGCTTGCGATTGACTACCCCAAGCTGACCGTCGTAATGTATTTCACTATTTGTGGTACGTGAGTCATTGTCTAAAGCGTGCGCATGCATGCGCGAGTTGTGAGTGCGCGCTTAGAGTTATAATTATTATAAGATAAGCGCATTATAAATACCGTAATTATTATTATTATTACTACGAGTTGACGATCTGTAAGGACTCGTAAGAAAAATCCGTGTATGTGAAGGGGGTAGAAAGGAGAGGAAAATTTTTTGACATGTCAAAAATCTTCGTACGGTTGTCCACGGCCGGATTGATTTGTCCCGTAAATAACTCGTAACAATCCGTAAGTATCGTAAACCGCTCGCAACAACACGTAAACCGCTCGCAGGACTCCGTAAATGACTCGTAACAATTTTTTTTCACGATTTGTTTCGGTTAGTTTACGATATGTTTACGTATTCTTTACGGATTATTACGAGTGCTTACGTGTTGTTTACGATGTCATTCTGGTCGTGTTACGCAGGCTGTACGGATTGTTACGAGTTATTACGAGCACTTTACGTGTAGTTACAAGTACTTTACGCTGAATAGATACGTATACTTTACGTATTCGTACGTATTGTTTACGATTTGGGAAAAGGTATAACAGCTGCAAAATCGAACACTTCATTCATAGAAGGCACATCTCTGCAAATCTCTTAAGGACTCGTAAGAAAAATCCGTGTATGTGAAGGGGGCTTTACTGGTGGCATCTCAGTCTTGCGTATACCCCGCACTGGCTGTCTCCCTTTATTCGATACCGCTGCGGCCGTAGACAAACAGTGTAAAGTAAAACCACGTCACTGCTCGACGGAAGACACTCTAAGGAATTTAAAGAGACATGTGATCTGCTTTTGACTTCTGATTCTGGAGCCGTTTTCAATTCACGCGAACCTTACACTTGTTTAAATCCGTATTGTTTAAATCCGTATTGGTAAGGTTTGTCTAAATCCGCGAAATCAGTAAATCAGCTTCGTGTTCGACTGCAAGGCGGAACTGTGATGTGATCAAGCACCCAAACCCCGAAACACACACACACACACACACACACACACACACACACACACACACACACACACACACACACACACACACACACACACACACACACACACCACACGCACACACATACGCACGCACACGAAAACACACAATACACACAAACAGACACGCACACACTTACATAAACAAACTGAATAAACATACACGCGCATACACAAACATACAAACAAGCACAACTTGATGTTCATTCTCTTTTTTATTCAACATAATATTCAGTAATCATTTTTATGCAGAAATACAGAAGGAAACAGACACAAGATCTGAAAGTCATGCAAAAAAAATCTAAGACCAGTGTCATATACATATTAACACATTCGAGACGTAAGAAAGGCATTGCAGGTTATTTGTCACTACTATGTGGAGATTGCCAAGAGAACCTCTAGAAGCGTTCTTGCTTGCAGATACTGCCGTAGCCTTCAGCAACACCTTTTCCTGTAGGAACAAAATTGTGAAACAAAAGTGATTCTAATAAAAACGCACATAGCATATTATTTACGTGTATGGTTACAACGCCAATTCCTCTCGACGTGAACAAACTGACCCAGTGTAGAAGAAAAATAAAACAAATATTAATCCTGTTCAAAATTAATATCATAGAGGAAGGTTACAAAGTAAAGTAGATAATAGCACTGTCAGGGGAGAGAAGTGTGCATGATCGACCAGTGATCATAGATCTACTGTGGCCAAAGCACACAAAAAAAGAGATAGGAAAGAGAGGGGGCGCTAAAAATGTGACTGAAAGCAATGCATATGGAAGCCCCCCCCCCCCCCCCCCCGAGAGGTGGGGGGGGGGGCGTATCACATATCCCACCGTTCAGCCACTCAGTGCATGGAAATTTAAATCTAGGTCCCCCCAAGGGGGGGGGGGGGGGGTCCAGATATTTAGCCGGTGTGGACAGCTGTTTCGGTCTTGGCGACCTCTTCAGCACACCATCGGCGATACTGGAGGAGGCAGGAATTTCTGCCTACCTGCAATGACAACCACATGTTACTGTGGTGTCTGCAGGGGCATACATTCCATGCCACCACCTAGAGCCAAATTTCCATGCACGGTAAAAGAGAACCTACCAAGAACCTACCTACTAGTCGATGGCAAAGCCGACGTGATTTCAGATTTCATCCTAGACAATGACCTAGATGTTGTCGTGATCACCGAAACGTGGCTCCGCTCAGCTGGCGATGACCCCATCATCGCCAGCGTCACTCCGAGTGGCTACCGCCAGGCCTCCTTCCCGCGTGCTTCCAGAGGGGGTGGCATTGCCATCATCTACAGGGACTGTCTTTCTGCTCATCTCTCCTTCTCTCAGTCTCTCCCTTTTGCTCATCCCGCTTTAAATCTGTCGAGGCCGTAGCAACACTCCCTGGCCAGTCCCTCATCTTCTCATGTATCTATCGCCCCCCTCCAAGCTCTCAAAACAAACTCACAAACTCCATGTTCCTCACCGAGTTCGATCTCCTCCTCGACCACTACAGCACACGACCCGGAAAACACATCCTTCTTGGCGACTTTAACTTCCACTTCGACAAACCCGACCACCCCGACACAAAACGCCTTTGCACGTCACTTTCAAACCACAATCTTACACAACACATCACTAAAAAAAAACCACCCACCGACTCGGCCACACCCTCGACTGGATCATCACCCGCACCTCCGATCAACTCTTCCTCGACTCTGACACCTCTTCTGTGCTTCCCTCCGACCACCTCGCTATTCTCGTCGCCCTCAACCTACCTCCCCCGAAAAAACCCAAGCTCTTTGTCTCTCGTCGCAAACTAAAATCTGT
Organism: Semisulcospira habei; assembly: GCA_036245525.1. Taxonomy (NCBI): domain Eukaryota; kingdom Metazoa; phylum Mollusca; class Gastropoda; family Semisulcospiridae; genus Semisulcospira; species Semisulcospira habei. The sequence goes on from BTPG01000006.1 coordinate 129,973,074, forward strand.
CAACCGAGAGAACTTCTTCGACGAAGCTGTCGACCTTCTCTTGGACCCCGCCTCCTCTCCCGATCTTGCATCCCATTTCGATTCCTCCCTTCGAAAACTTCTAGACACCCATGCCCCTGTCACCACCTGTTCCATACCCAACCGACTCCCCTCCCCCTGACGACATAGCTGAGGCCAAGCGCGAGCGTCGACAAGCGGAACGCCGCTGGCGCTCATCTGACCTCACCGTTCACAGAGAGATCTTCCAAACCACCAGATCCAAAGTCTGCAGAATGATCTCCGACTCCAAACGCAAACACCTTCAAAACAAAATCCTGGAATCCACTTCTTCCAAAACCCTCTACGCTACCATGAACACACTCCTAGGCACTTCTAACGACTCTCCTCTTCCCAACACACACAGCAAAGAAGAACTTCCGTCCGCTTTTTCCTCCTATTTCTCCGACAAAATCCAAACTCTGCGCAACACACTCGACACTCTGCCTTCTCCGCCTTGCCTTCCTGACCCCCCCCCCCCCCCCCCCCTCTTTTCCGGCACTCCCCTCTCGTCCTTCCGCCCCGTCTCTCAGGATGAAGTCCTCAAGACCATAAAGTCCATGCCTTTCAAAACCTGAGAACTAGACCCCCTCCCAGCTTCCCTCTACGGGACGGCCTCCCAAAACTTTTGCCCTTCATTACCGACATCATCAACACATCTCTAGAGAATGGCTCCGTCCCCGATATCTTCAAGTCCGCCATCGTCCGTCCTCTCCTCAAAAAACACAACCTCGACCCAAACGAACTCAAGAACTACCGCCCAGTCTCCAATCTCTCTTTCCTGTCCAAGCTTCTTGAGAAGGTTGTCCTCAACCAACTCAACCTCCACCTCGCCGACAACAACCTCCTCAGTCCCTTCCAGTCTGCCTATCGCAAACATCACAGCACTGAAACAGCCCTTCTACATATCTTTAACGACCTGCTTCTCTCCACCGACTCGGGCAACATCTCCCTTCTTACGTTACTCGATCTCTCTGCCGCCTTCGACAACATAGACCACTCTATCCTCCTCCACCGCCTTCACCACTCCTTTGGCATCACTGACTCTGCTCACTCCTGGTTTCTCTCCTACCTCTCCGACAGACAGCAGTCCGTCACCATCGACGGCGTCTCCTCCAACCCAGTCAGGCTCTCCTGCGGCGTTCCACAGGGGTCCGTCCTGGGCCCGGTCCTTTTCACACTCTACAACTCCCTCCTGTCCAACATCATCCAGTCTCACCACATACACCACCACCTCTACGCTGACGACTCACAACTACTAGACAAAGACAAACTCGACAACACTCAGACACTACTGACTCGCACGGCTGACTGCTATGAAGACGTGAAAAACTGGATGACAGCAAACAAGCTCAAACTGAACGACGACAAAACGGAAGCCATGCTGGTAGGCACTCGCCAGAAACTTTCCCAGATCCCTCCCTCTCTCCACCTTCAACTCGACAGCACCCCCATCTCCCTCTCTGACTCGGTCAAGAACCTTGGCGTTATCCTCGATTCCTTGCTTTCCATGACCAGCTTCGTCTCCGCCACGGCCCAGGCATGTTATTTCCACCTCCGCCGCATCAGTCAGATCAGAAAATACCTCACTACCGAAGCTGCCACCAAACTCGCTGTCTCTCTCATCTTATCTCGCATCGACTACTGCAACTCTCTCCTTTCCGGCCTTCCTCATTCCACCACTCTCACTCTCCAGCGCGTCCAGAACAATGCTGCCCGCCTCGTCCTCAGAAAGAAAAAATCCGACCACATCACTCCCCTGCTCAAGCTCCTTCACTGGCTCCCCATCCCCCAACGCATCCAATACAAGATTCTGTCTCTCTGCTACAAATCCCTGAACAACTACGCTCCTGCCTATCTCTCCAACTTACTTCACCCCTACACTCCTCCCCGCTCCCTCCGCTCCGCCTCCGACCCTCTCCGCCTCCTCAACCCCCGCACCAAACTCAGCACTTTCGGCCCCCGCTCCTTCTCAGTATACGGTCCATCTACCTGGAACACTCTCCCACTCTCTCTCCGTCAGAAACACTCGCTCTCCTCCTTCCAGTCCGCCCTCAAAACTCACCTCTTTCAACAGTTCTAGCACTATATCACCACACTCCCCACCCCAAGCTGACCGTCGTAAGGTATCTTCACTATTTGTGTTACGTGAGTCATTGTCTAAAGCGTGCGCATGCGTGTGCGAGTTGTGAGTGCGCGCTTAGAGTTATAATTATTATAAAATAAGCGCATTATAAATACCGTAATTATTATTATTATGATCATGCACACTTCTCTCCCCTGACAGTGCTATTATCTACTTTACTTTGTAACCTTCCTAAAATATTAGCACTGGCAGTCTCCCCTTTTCTTTTCATTTAATATCATAGAGGTTTGCGTTCGTTGGTCTGTACGTTCATTCATTGGTTTGTTTAGGTCTGTTATTTCGTCTGTCAAAGTCTGTTCGTTCGTTCGGGGTTGGGGTTTTTTGTGGGGTTTTTTGTGGATACTTTCTACAGTGGCACAGGTTCATAAGTTCTGAACTCAAGTAGAAAGAATTGAAACTGAAAAATAATTTATTGTCAAACTACCTGTTTTTCATTTCTCAGAGTAATATTAAACAAGATGGGACGAACCATAACCCACAAAGTCCTTTCTATATGAGAGCTGTCCTCGCTGTCAATGGTCTCTACCTTTTGTCTTTGACCTGATTCTGATGTTGAATTATCTCGTATTGAAAAAAGTCTCGCAGATCTGCCAGTGCGTCAGTGAGTTCTATAAGGGGCGCAGGACATACCCGTCATTGATTTGTCAAACGTTATTTTCATGACGTAAGTTTTAGTTTTTACGTAATTATATATTTTACGTGATACGAGTTTCACTTTCGCTTCATAGGCTTGAGAAAATGGTGACGAAACTAGAACTTCACGGTACAATTTTAATCTTGCTACAATTTGTGTGTAAGCAGGTTGACTTTACCTAGCTACATGATATATTAAGTACACGGGTCACCTGCATGCTCTTCTGAAAGCGCGTCGATGTGTGTGTGCTTGATAGTGCGTACGTGCGCGCGAGCTTCAAACATCTCCAAGAGGCATAGATCCTCATGCACCTGGAGGGCGTATGAGGATCTATTCCTCCTGGAGATACGCGTATGTTTGTGTGTGTGTGTGAGAGAGAGAGAGAGAGAGAGAGAGAGAGAGAGAGAGAGAGAGAGAGAGAGATAATGACGTCATATTTAGAGTATTATGTCAGTGTTTGCGTGGTGACGGAGTTGCCTCTTTACGTCACCCCCACTGCCTGACTTTCTCTAGAAGTAAAGGATTTTTAGTAAAAGAAAAGTAAAGGACAGTGCTATAATCTACTTTACTTTGTAACCTTCCTAAAAAGGATTTTTAGTGTTTTAATTCTTTTCTTTTTTTTAAATATATATATATATATATATATATATATATATATATATATATATATATATATATATATATATATATATATATATATATATATATATATATATATATATATAATGCAAAAGTTCAAGTAAATAATACGGACTCTAATCTGGGTCAACCGACTTCCTATAAACGGTTGCTTATGTCTTCGATGAGACATTCAATCACAATATGCTCGGAGGCTGTCTTAGCCACCCACTTAAAAAAAGTATTTCGCCAAATTTCAAGCTTGTGTGTACAGAAATATCGGAGATTCTCTTGTTTACATACATACGCACACACATAGACCTACATACGCACAAACGGCGCTTAGAAGGGACTTAAAAAACAATCTTCTCATTAATAATCGCATGATTTTTCGTATCTGGTATTTACATAAGCCTACAGTTTGTCTCGGCTGTCGGGTATGATTAGGTCAATTGTGACCTTACGCCCTAGGTGTGAAAATCAGACAGTTTTCTGCAGCACTTTTTCGGAGTCATTTGTAAAACAGCTAACATAACTTTAATTTTTCTTTTACGAAAAAAACTATCTTTTCATGACTTTTCATAAACAGTGTTTGCATAAGCCTGCCCAGCGGTAGGATTAGGTCAAATTATGACCTGTAAGCCCTAGGCGTGAAAATCAGCAAGAAACTTGCTAAGTTGATTCTCTGATACGTCAAATGTTAGTACTGCGATGAGTGACGTATACCATCGAGTCGTCACTATGAACTCGGCGTCGTGGGACTAATGATGCCATGACGTGGAGCTTGAAGTGATGTCGTTTCGCTGCTCGTGCTATCATTCTTCTTCAGAATAGCTAGCACTACCCCATACCACAGAGCTTACGAATGGCGGGAATCGCCGTGTGTCCGTCTATATTTCTGTGTGCCAGTGCGTGTAAATCAGAGGGAGGGTTAGAGTAGAAGGAGATGGATTTCTGTCGCTACACAAGCCCTACACAGAGCGTACTAATGGCGGGAAGCGCCGTGTGTCCGTCTTTATTTGTGTGCGCCAACGTGTGTGTTGATCAGAGGTTGGCATAGAGAGGAGTGAAATGGATCAGCATCATAAGATTAAAAATATGAACAACTCTGAATGTCCCTAAAAGATAAACGCATCTGAGCTCCAAACAATACGTTAGACTTTGGGATCGGAAATTCTCATCTTGTTATGCTCACGACATTCACCTCTTTTGCACGTCAACTGCATTGTTTACAAATACATGCATCGTCAGGATTTGCCAAACGGCAGCTGTTTCTCTGTTACTGCTGTGCAGTACTATTCATTTCACAGTTAACTGTATATTGAAATAATATTTTCCAGTGTCTTACAATACAATACAATACAATAATACTTTAGTAATCCCTCATGGGGAAATTCACTGTCTGCCCATACAACACTATAAGTTATTGGTCGGAGGGGTTCGCTACACGGACCTTTGTAGGAGGGAGGTCAAAGGAATCATTGTACCCCGAAGGCCGAAGGCCTGAGGGGTACAATGATTCCTTTGACCTTCGGCCTTCCGGGTACAATGATTCCTTTGACCTCCCGAAGGCCTACAAAGGTCCGTGTAGCGAACCCCTCCGACCAATAACGTATTTGTTTTCCTTCCTCCGTTTATTGTTTAGAAAAAATCCGGTTTATGAAGACGGCCGCTTCTGTGGCGGATAGGTGACACCATTGAATATACATGTTCTGCCGGGGATTCCCAGACTGTGACGTAGCACGATTCCGTGTCAGAAGCGCAAGTCTTGTTTTCGCGAGTAAAAAGCTAATCTTGGCTTGTGTACAGAATGATTCAAGCTGCAATGTCTACAAAAGGTCGTTAAAGTATTACAGTGACAGTGCTTCTTGACTGCTGTGTGATTCAGAAAAATTAAGAACTTTTTGATAAAGCGATCGGCATTTGACCACTGATGTGACAGCTTGTGTAAGTTAGCATGGTGCCTCGTGCTTTTAGATTCAAGATGTCAGAAGGGGATGGCTTGGAGTGTGCAGCAGATTGTCGTTGTTTTATCCTAAAGTGTCATGTATGTTGGGCCTATCTGGAAAAAGGAATACCAAAACAAAACGCTCGTTGTTAACAGCAGGACTAGTGCTGAGATTGATGGATTTTAAGGTAAGATTTTATTTTACAGCGTAGACATGATAGTCAGATAGTCTTCGAAAATTCGGGAGATTATTTTCTTCAGATAGTCCCGCATTGAGTGACGTGAAAATTTGGCAATAGCGTGCTTTGTGTATAGTGTTGCTGGGTGTGTATTTTCGTTTTAGTTCTTGAATTTGTTGCTCTGTGCTTTGGTGAAATTGTGGTATTTTGCCTTTTGGTGTTTGAGCAGACGACAGTGCCTGGCTTGCCGGTTTGCAAGGATTGTGTCTCTGATTGGTTAAAAAAAAAACTCGGAAGCTATTTTTGTTCCGTGGTTTCCCGAACTTTGAAAATGTCTCGGTGGAAGGCTTTTGCAGTTTGCGCTATGTAATTAGTGGTGAAATATTGTTTAGTTGGCTCCTCATGTCGTAAAAAATAAGGCAGATGATGTGTATTACGTCAAATAGGACTACGTTAGTGCTTTTTTTTTCTGCTATTTTGTCGAACCGAGTTGCTATCAAGACTCGAAAACGAGGTCGTAACGCGTCATCGAGTGGGCTATAAAACGTCCGCCATTTTTCGCTACAGTGGTTTTTATATCACGGTCACATGGTACAGTTTGCGCTAAATTTACTGGTCGTGTGACGTAGGGAGGAAAACAAATGGCAAATTCACTCATTCAATTAATTAAATAACCCATAACTCTCAGTTAAAGAGATGAACTGTAAGTACTGTTACCTTTGTAACACTCTTGGCATCAGAAACACTATGCCCCCTGTGCTTCTGGTGTCAGCAATTTTGCAGTAAACTACTGAATGGGCTAGTACTAAACAACTAAAGAATGTTGACAGACACTATCTACTGATATTACTGTTGTAAAGGGTAACAGCCTGAGGGACAAAAGAGTTGGCATAACGTGATGTACTACTTTTGGGTACTCGAAGTCTGCCACTTCGTTCGATACGTTTGCTGTCAAATTCATATCTAAGTGGATGTGTTTTGTCATCAAGAATGTCAGCCAGTTTGTTCGTAATCCGTCTGTTGTACAGTGTATCCAAAATGTCTTGTGCTCTACCAATCACCCCGCCCGTTTTATTGGTTACTTTGTTAAGACGATCTTCATCTGTATCACATAAATTTCTACCCCAACACGTCAGTCCAAAAGTTAGAATGCTAACAATACTGGAACAGTAAAAGTCTGTAAAAGCTGAGTACTTACATTAAATGATCTGAGTTTTCTCAAACAGTAAAGACGGGTATACGCGGCTTTTTTCACAATAGCCTCTGTGTTTTGTTTCCAGTTGAGTGCGTTGCCGGTCAAAAACAACACCTAAATACTTGTAAAACTCTACACGCTCAACTTCTGCTCCATTGATGACAACAGGATCGGGATGATGTTTGTGTTTCCTGAAATTTATGATCATCTCTCTTGTTTTGCCAACATGTAATTCAAGATAGTTTTTATCGCACCACTCTACAAAGTCGTCGATCTCTTGTCGATAGTGTCTGTCGTTCTCATTCGTAATCTGTCCTGTCAGTGCCGTGTCGTCGGCGTATTTGTCACAAAATCACAGACCAGCGCATATCTATTTGTTTGGCATGCCACCGTTTCAGATCTGTGGGATCATTTCAAACATACACTCCTGTCCTGCAGACCTGCACATTTCATCGACGGCATCATCTGTTCACACGCAGAATCACTCAGTCGTCCGAGACACGGTTACGTACTAGAGGAGTCCTCGTCCAGGAGCGATGTCATTTTTGTATATGTGCAGTCCTTTATTTAGCCCATTCCATGAGCACGAGACATAGATTCACTTAATTCCTGCAATCACCATTACCTCATAGTGTCTTCACTACCACTACCGGAAGTAAATACCAAGGGATTTTGTAGCCTTTCAGCCTACAATAGTGGTGTAGCAACCTCCGCCCCATCGTACACAAATATATTTCTACGCTACTGCACAATTTACCTACATGTGCCTTTGCACGCTACAATTGTTCGTATGTAGTTTTGACACCCTAAAGAGAAGAAACCAACGGAGAAAAAACACGCTTAGAAATGCTAGTTACAACACAATTTATTTATATCTTTTTTATTAATTTCTTCAGTTTTCATTCAGCTTGTTTACTCTGAAAAGATAAGTAGCGCATTGTATACTTCTTTGTTGGTCTATTTTGAAATGTTTAGAAATGTCAGTTACAACACAATGTATTAATAGTTCGGATAACAACCCGAAATATTAATATATTGTGTTGTAAATTTAGTGTCTAAGCGTGTTTCTATTTGCGTTGAGTTCTTCTCTGCATTTTACAAGGCTAGACAGTCACCTTGGGCTGAATGACACCCGAAAGGTTTTTACCGGAACAGCCCGGATGACATTTGAAGAAAGATGCAATAAAAGAAACCGCAATTGTCGCTAAAGCTTGAAGGAACTAGTGGAAAGAATGGGTGATTTCCACACTTTTTATATCTCATCATAGTCACCCAGTATAAGGTACTGTTGTTTATTTACTGGCTACAATAAGTTTTTTGAAGGCTACAATTGTATCTCAGAAAAACACAGCCAGCGAAAATCGAAACAGTCTCATGGCCGTTGGAAAACATAGGCTGTGAATCCGCAACAAACGCCATTCTAAAGCAAACAGCATATATGAGTTAAACCCATAACTTGACCACTTCACTGACAGCGGACGCGATGGTCTTCGAGACCATGTCAAATTCAATGCTGGATGACCCAATCTGTCCAAGGAACACGGATATAGCATGGGCGACTGCGGGGATTCATGAGGTTCTTTGCCTCCTGCAGATGGGTGGTATTCTGCATTTTTGCCGGCATTGAACGAGAGTGTATGATGTAGGACACGGCTGTTCTGTGGCGGTCTTATGCGTGTTTTATTGATATATTATTAGAGAGTGCGATTAATTCAATCGTAAGCGTGAACGCAAAATACACGGTTCTTGAGCTTTTATTATTTTATTGCAGCTTTAACTGTGTTTGTGGGATGTTCTGTGATTCTAGAACTTGTTGGGTCTTGGCCGAGAGCCGCAAGGTTCAAAATCACAGACTAGCGTTCATATTCATTGTGTGTGTCAATGATTTTGCAAGTTCAGTATTCGTAGTGAGTTCATTTGAAAGTTTTTAATAATAATATTCAGTTAATAAATTTAAGACGCCTAGTGTTGTTTCTTGTATAATCATAAGTCGTGCTTAGTTGTCTCCTGTCTTATTTCTGCGTTTGTTTAGTGCGTGCGTGTGTGTGTGTGTGTGTGCGTGCGTGCGTGTGTGTGTGTGTGTGTGCGTATTTGTGTGTGTGCGTTCTTGCGTGTGTATTCGTGCGTATTTGTGATGTGTGTGTGTGTGTGTGTGCGCGCGCGCGTATTTGTGTGTGTGTGTGTATGCGTATGTGTGTGTATATGTGTGCGTACGTGTGTGTGTGTGCGCGTATTTGTGTGTGTATGTGCGTGTATGTGTGTGTGTGTGTGTCTGTGTGCCTGTGTGTGTCTGTGCGTGCGTCTGTGGCGAGCTCACGAACTGCCCTTGCCTGAACCCAGTACGAAACACTTACAATGTAGTGACAAAATGAAAATCTCCCGTGTCAACAACCACATACAAAATGCGATGAACTTCCTATCAGACTCTCAAACTCTCAAAAACGTATGTAAACACACTTTTGGATATCACTTTGTTGATTGGGATCATGCGCTTTAGTAAGTAGCAATCGACAATTACGGTACATTACGATTCGCGGACAGAAGATTTAAGGACACAATCTCACCCGGACAAAAGATAGGATTGTCTATTATTATCTAAATTCTAAAGAACTGAATGCAAACACACTTGGATGTAACTTTGTTGACGCTAGAGTGCATGTTTACTACATGACTGCTATTGCTCTGTTAACACAAAAGACCGCAGGGCCATCGTGTGAATACTACATGAATGCTACTACTCTGTGAGGACAAACTATAAGGACACCGTGTGAAACGCGAGACTGTCAATGTGATACAATGAAAATCTCGCTTTGCACAAAGATGGTGACAAAATGTTTCCCGGACAGCAGAGATAGAGTCATACCCGGTGAGCTCGTATGTTAAATGTAGGTTACTAATAATCACGTTACTCCCTTGGGAAAATAAACACGCGGGTCATTTGGAAGAGGCGTAGATCCGCATGAGTGGGGGGGGGGGAGAGGGGGAGGGGCTCATGCGTATCTACGAGCTGATACTATTTGCATGCCTATTCTTCATTCTATTCGCTGAACTTTGCGTTTCATATCGGAACGTATCCAGTGCCGGTTATATTTTGCATGTAATACTCACTAAGCCTAATCCGAATCTTAACGCATTCAGCCCCGACACACCAAAGCAAGACATGGATAGAGCATGATAGTTCAAGGGCGGTGCCAGAATAGTTTGGCGCCCATAGGCGCCAAGCTATTCTGGCACCACCCTTGAATATCATGCTCGATCTGTCTCTAGAATTGTAATACAGTCCTTCAGAAGAGAAGTACCCAACGGAGAAAGAAACACGCTTAGAAAAGACGGGTACAACACAATTTATTAATATTTCGGGTAAATACCCTTTGTCTAAATAGACAAACAAACAGAGAGATTAGCCGCTACTTATTTTCATTGGCAGAAGGAATGTGGCAACTGAAGGAGGTGACGTAAAATAAAAGAAAAGGAAGAACAAAAGTGCGGAAAGAGTAAAAATGACGTCAATGAAAACTCGTAAGAGAGAGACTCGGAAAGAACCTGAACACGAGAGACAAGAGTGTGTGCAAGCACGTGCAGGAGCGAGCAAAAGAAAAGGCGTGTAGGTGAGGCCAGAGAGAGAGAGAGAGATGGAGAGAGAGAAAGAGAGAGAGAACGAACGGGGAGTACCCTTGGGCACGAAGTAGGCTGAGTGTCTAATACACAAAATCTGCTAAACACCAACCCGAAGGCAAACTTTATATCACCTTCAAGTTGAGGACTACCTCGGGGAAAAACCGGAGGACCCCGGGAAAAAACCCAGCATTTAGCACGGTACACAACAAGTAATAAGTCATTAAAACAAAGCAAATAATCAAATTCAGTAAGAGAATATTGGTATAAGTGGAGAGTAGGTAGTTGTGAAACCGTCTTCAAGGGTAACTAAAAAATAAGGGGGGGGGGAGAGAGAAGAGGGCGGGGGGGGGAGGAGGGGGGGGGGGGAAGGAGGAAGGGGAAGAAGGGAAAAGGAAAAAAGCGTAAAGAGAGAAAGATGGCTAGAGAGAAGTGTTAAAGGGGGTAGGGAGGGGGGAGAGAAACAGAGAGAGAAAGGGGGGAAAAAAAAAAAAAAAAAAAAAGGTGGGGTGGGGGCGGAAGACAACCAGCTAGAGCCACCAGCCCCACCCAACAGGAACCCACCAGCCCACAGAAAAACACACAGGCACGCAACAAGACGACCACATACATCCCAAGGGATGCACACGATCGCCCCGCCCCAAAACCGCGTATCACTCCGGGAGCCGGAGACCGGGTGCCCGACAGGGAAGGGCAAGGGATCCAACTAAACGTTCGGCCAGCGCTGAGAAAGTCCCCAAGGAAAATGTACATATCAACCAGCGCCAACCTCACCTATCTGGTTAGTGAGTAGTAAAACAGAAGCGATACAGTGAGGTAAAGGTACAGTTAGCAGACACAATCAAGGTAAAAAAACGTTAATCTTTCATATTCATCCCGAGTGGCGCCACAGTGCCCAGTTTATTAATCAGAAATTTTTCACGGTCTTTCCTGGCCCAGACATTACTGGCTTGCATAAGCCAGAAGCCTTTAACCCGAATGTCTGAGACGGAGTGGTCGGCCTGATTAAAATGTCGTCCGACCGGTCTGTTGTATTGGTACTTGACAGACTGAAGATGTTCTTTGAAACGGTCGTTGATGGTTCTTTCCGTCTCTCCAACATAGAGTTGGCCGCATTTCACACAGGAGATGACATAAATCACGTTGGTGGTTTGACACGTGAAGTATCTGTTTATGTTGAATTTGTAACGTGGACCATTCACCACGGTGGAAGGGCAAATAAAAGGACACGTCTTGCAATTAGGAACATTGCACGGAGTGGAGCCGGAGGGTCTGGTGGTATGACGAGGCTTGAGAGTAGAGCGAACAAGCATGTCCCGCAAATTAATATCCCTCTTGAAAGCTACCAACGGAGGTTCAGAAAAGATAGCAGCAGATTCTTGACTGGATGACAAAAGACCCCAGTTAGAAAGAAGGATTTTACGAACCGGATTGGTGTGGGGATGGTAGATCATGGTTACGATAGGCCTGTCACTATCAGCGGTAGGTTTAGTCTGCAGTGTACTCGCGCGACTAAGTTTTTGTACCGTTTGGAGAGATCCTTGAACAACAGTATGTGGGTAATGTCTGTCGATGAAAAATCCAGCCATTTCTTTGGATTGAACATCAAAATCTGATTCTTCGGAACAGATTATTTTCAGCCGAAGAAACTGGGAGTATGGGATGCTATTTTTAGTTTTGGGGTTGTGCGAAGAACGGTAGTCGAGGTAGGAATGTGAGTCGGTAGGTTTGTAATGTATGGAAGTTTTCAACATTCCGCAGTCAATCCTGATGTTCATGTCCAGAAAGTCGACTGAAGTAGCTGATAGCATTAGCACAGCATTCTCAGAATTTATTGAAAAATTTTATATATATATATATATATATATATATATATATATATATATATATATATATATATATATATATATATATATATATATATATATATATATATATATATATATATATATATATATATATAGAATCTTGGCTTGTCTTCGCGAACGAAGATTCTATAGGGGTTGTCCACGACGTCTGCAGGCATGCTCGTGACTGCGGAGGCCAATCCGGGACAGGCAGGTTCGACCGCAGTGGCTGCAAAGGGAGATCTGGCCAGGATTCTGAGTTGCGGCATCTCTGTTTTTTTCTCCTGAGCCGCTTGTCTTTAAGGCCAGCTCTGCGAGAGTCCTCAAAGGAGACAGCTGCCTTGTAAATAGTGGAGCGCCAGGTGTCACGGTCCGCAGCAAGCGAAGACCACTGGCGGGGGTCGATTTGGCAGGCACTAAGTGACTTCTTGAGACAGTCTTTGTATCTCTTTTTTGGTGCCCCTCTGTCTCTGTGTCCAGTGGCGAGCTCGCCGAACAGGGTGATCTTGGGTAGGCGATGATCCTCCATCCTGGAGATGTGCCCAGCCCAGCAGAGCTGTGTCCGCAGCAGCAAAGCCTCCATGCTCACAGTTTCTGCCTGTTCAAGGACCTCGACGTTTGTGACATAGTCACTCCAGTGAATGCCAAGGATTGTACGCAGGCAGCGCTGATGGAAGCGTTCGAGGAGTCGTAGTTGGCTGCGGTAGAGGGTGCAGGACTCGGAACCATACAGTAGGGTGGTGAGGACGACAGCTCTGTACACGCTGATCTTGGTGCATGCTTTCAGCTGTTGATTGTGCCACACCCGCTTGTATAGACGCCCGAAAGCGCTGTTTGCTTTTGCCAGCCTGCTGTCCAGCTCCTTGTCCAGCTTGGCGTCTGACCTGATAATGCAGCCAAGGTAGGTAAACTGGTGCACTGACTTCAGTTCAGACTCGCCGATGGTGATGCTATACCTTGGGTGCCGGCTGATGGAGAACCTCTGTCTTTTTCAGACTGACCTCGAGTCCAAAGAGCTGGGCAGCGTCTGCGAAGCAGGATGTGATGCGCTGCAGGGCTCTCTCTGTGTGTGCAACGAGGGCAGCGTCGTCAACAAAGAGCAGCTCACGAATCAGTTGATCTAGGGTTTTGGTGTGGGCCTGCAGTCGCCTGAGGTTGAACAGGCTGCCATCGAGACGATACCTGATGTACACTGCATCGTCATCGTCGAGGTCCACTGTGGCCTGCTTCAACATCATGCTAAAAAAAGATGGCCCTGCTTCACACCGTTGAGAATGGGGAATGGTTCTGAGAGGTCATTGTTGAGTCTGACCTGGCCTTGCTGGTCCTCGTGTAGCTGGACGATCATGCTGAGGAGCTTTGGGGGACAGCCAAGTCGCTCCAGGATCTGCCACATGCCTTGCCTGCTCACAGTGTCGAACGCTTTTGTTAGGTCGACAAACGTTACGTACAGCCCTTTGTTCTGCTCGCGGCACTTCTCCTGACGCTGTCTCAGCACAAAGACCATGTCGGTGGTGCTCCTGTTGGCTCTGAAGCCACACTGGCCCTCTGGGAGGTGGTCTTCTGCAATGGCAGGTACCAGCCGATTCAGGAGCAGCCTTGCGAGAATTTTCCCGGCAATTGACAGCAGGGTAATTCCACGTTAGTTGGAGCAGGCAGACTTCTCTCCTTTGTTCTTGTACAGGGTGATGACGACTGCATCGCGGAGATCCTTTGGTAGTGTTCCTTCCTCCCAGCAGCAGAGAAAGAGGTCGTGGAGCTTGTTGTGCAGTGCTGGGCCTCCATGTTTCCAGATCTCAGGTGGGATTCCGTCAATACCTGCTGCTTTGCCACTCTTGAGCTGGTCGATGGCTGTGAGGGTCTCTTCAGCAGTGGGCGGTTCGTCCAATTCAACCTTTACTGGGAGGTGTGGGATTTGGAGGATGACTGCTTCTTGAACAGTGCGCTCAGCGCTGAAGAGTTCCTGAAAGTATTCCGACCAGCGGTTCAAGGTGGAGTTATTATCTGTGAGGAGTGCCTGTCAATCAGCGCTTCGCAGGGGACTTTGTATCAGGTGCCTGGGGCCATACACTGCTTTCAGTGCTTCGTAGAAGCCCCTGTAGTAACCGTTGTCAGCACAAAGCTGGGTCCTCTGTGCGAGTCTGGTCCACCACTCGTTTTGGAGATCTCTGAGCTTGCGCTGGAGACTGCTGCAGACGAGGCGAAAGGCAGACTTCTTCACAGGGCAGGAAGGCTGGGCTAGGTGGGCCTGATGGGCGGCTCTTTTTTTTTTTTTTTTTTTTTTTTTTTTTTTTTTTTTTTTTTTTTTGCTAGGGGTTCCTGGATCTCTACGTCGTTTTCGTCAAACCAGTCTTTGTTCCTCTTTCTAGCGAAACCCAAGACTTCTGCAGAGGATTTTGCGATAGCGGTTTTCAGCTGTTCCCAGAGTGTTTCAGGGGAGGAGTCTGCTGTGTCAGCTGTGTCTGTGAACCTGCGCTGTAAATCTGTCTGAAAGGCAGCTTTTACGTCGTCACGCTGAAGGCTGGCAACATCATGCTTTTTCTTAGGGGGTCCCCCTTTCTTGGGTTTTGGTTTGAAGTGGAGCCTGAGTTTGCAGCGGACAAGGCGGTGGTCAGTGTGGCACTCTGCGCTGGGCATCACTCTGGTGAGGAGGACGTCACTGCGGTCCCTCTGACGCACTAGGACATAGTCGATAAGGTGCCAGTGTTTGGAGCGAGGATGCATCCAGGTGGTCTTTCGACTGTCCGTTTGCTGGAAAGTAGTGTTGGTGATGACAAGCTGCTGCTCTGCACAGAACTCCAACAGTAGGCGGCCATTGTCATTGCAGTTCCCGACGCCATGTTTGCCGAGGACTCCTTTCCAGGCTTCAGAGTCCTGGCCCACTCTGGCGTTGAAGTCGCCAAGGATGATGACTTTGTCGTCTGCAGGAGTGCTCTGTAGGAGGCTGCGCAGGTCAGTGTAGAACTTGTCCTTTTCTGCAGGCTCTGCCAGGAGGGTTGGGGAGTACACACTGAGAAGGGTGACGTGTTGCTGGTGTCGCAGTGGGAGGCGCATGGACATGATGCGGTCTGAGTGACCGGTTGGTAGGTTTTCCAGCTTTGTCGCAATGGAGGTCTTGACCATGAAGCCCACGCCTGAGAGCCGTCTTTCTGATGCAGACTTGCCTGACCAGTAGAGGGTGTAGCCAGCGCCAAGTTCTTGGAGACTGCCTTCGTCCAGGAGGCGTACTTCGCTGAGCGCAGCGATGTCAATGTTTAACCTCCGCAATTCATGGGCAATGAGGGCGGAGCGACGTTCAGGGCGTCCGCTGTCTGCTGTGTCAAGCATGGTTCGGATGTTCCAGCATGCTACGATGAGTCCGGTCGTGGTCGTCATTAGAGTGGATCCGTTGTTTTTACTTGTTTTCTGACCGCAGGAGAAGATGCCCGTTGACCGCGGTTAGCCAACTGGGGTTGTGAGGGGACGAGCTTTGGTTAGGCCACCTTTTCTAGGCCCCTCTCCGTGTGGAACAAGTAGTGCTGTACCTAGAGAAGGCTGCTTGGTCGTTCAGGGTGTGCCGAGTGACGTTGTCATCCCCAGGTCAACATCAGGCGACCAATATCCTGAACCGCCTGCATGCAGGTTTGAGACTGCGGCTTCCAGTGACATCTTTCACCTGCCGTTTCGCCCCTCGCCCGTCGCTACAGGACTTGAAATGGTCTGTGTCATGGTCCGTGGACGTTTCCTAAAGCCTGCGCGGTGGAGCTTTTTGGTGGAGTGCAGTGTGCGCAGTACTGGCCCCACCCTTTAAACCCTTGGTTCGTCTGCCATGGCCCAGCGAGCTGGGACGATGGCATCGAGGTAGGTCCTCAGGTCGTAGGTTTTATATCAGACTGTCCTTGTCCTAGTTTCTGGCTCAAAAACCATCCCCGGAGACACGGGAGCTTTGAAGTCAGGGTTTTCCTCCCTTAGCCTTTCCGCAGCCAAGCGGCCAGGCCTGCAAGGCAGCAGGACAATGTTGATTAATTTTCGAGGTTCTCTCCTCTAGATTCGCCGTGTTTAGCCTGGGGGCTCGTGCTGCCCAGTTTTTGGGGTCACCTCGGAGAGGATGTGGCCAGGGACTACGCACGGGCGGTCTTGGGATGAATGCTATGCTAGTCCCTAGGGATTACACACGAGGGTGCCAAGAGGCCCTAGACTAGGGTGATCCCGGGGGAGGCGCTGTAAGAGTTCCCCACTACCCGCACCACCAAGGCAACTCGTCCCCTGGGGCCCCCACCTTTTGAGTCAGGCAGCGACCCCTCGACCCCTATATATATAAACTGATCGACAAAAGAAATGCGAAATTCGAGTGTATGTTGTATGTGTATGATAAATCCACGAAAATACAAGTTACACTACAGCCTGTAAACAAATATATATATTTGTTTTCCTCCCTACGTCACACGACCAGTCACTTTAGCCCAAACCGTACCATATGACCGTGATATAAAGAACCCTGTAGCGAAAATTGGCGGACGTTTTGTAGCTCTCTCGATGACGCACCTTGGATGCCAGTTTAGTTCTATAAAAGATCGCCAAACGTTCTAAAGTACAAAGTTACTTAGTGTTGTTCGGAACAACAAGCACACTCAGTACTGGAGACGGCAGTAATAAGTCTATTATGTATAAATGTATATTCCTTTGACGTCAGTCATGTCTGGCGTGATCCAGGTCGCAAGATGTCTTCTTGATTTTTTTTACGAAAATAGTGGAGAAATGAAAACAAATACGTTATTTTTCGGAGGGGTTCGCTGCACGCACCCTTGTAGGCCTTCGGGTTACAATGATTCCTTTGACCTCCCACAGGCCTACAAAGGTCCGTGTAGCGAACCCCTCCAACCAATAACTTATAACATGCCCTAGTAGCATAATGCGTCGCAGTTAGGTTGCATTTTAGGCTCATTTAATGGTCTACTCACAAGCCAGTAGGTGAGGTTAGTGTTGGTAGAACTGTACACATACCAAAGGGAATTAATCAGCCTGAACAGACAAACAGTTGGATCCCCTGTCCCCGCCTATCAGGCATCCAATCACCAGCCCACAGAAAATATGCAGGTATAGAACAAGACGATCATAGACATATAGGCGGGGGCATGGGATCTAACTGTTTGTCTGTCCAGCGCTGAGTAATTCCTCCTGGTATGTGTACCTACAGTTCATTTAATGGTCGCTTTTCGGCCCTCTTTGCGTCCTCACAAATCGGTTTTACGATCGTTTGCTGAGCCACATGCAAGCACGGTTCTTTGGCTGAGAACACCTTGAGATCGGTCATACCTCTTCACTGGGCGTGTATAGCTTTGATCGCGATTCCCTTTACCGGATGCATCCACTTTCTGTTATTTTTGTAAGCTAATTTTCTTTCGATCTGCTTCTTTGAAAGGCGGCGTGAGAACACTGGTGTTAGTAGAGCAAAGCCAGAAGCTGAAAAGCAGATTCAGTTTCCCCCAACTCCTCTACTGCAGGAACGCCAACACCCAGATGCAAGAGGTGTAGATTCTCATGAGGCCCCGAATATGCGGCGGACTCATGAGGACCTATATACTTCTTGCTGAGCGGATTCTCATTCGTGTGCCTCAGACAGAGCAGGTTAACCGGTGACGCATCTGCACTCATTTCGGAGGAATCGTTTCTAGACACTAGCATTGAAAAGGAGGTTAACTCATACTAGACACGATGCATCCGGATACGCTGCATAAAGCCGCGTTACTGAATGCAGCACGTCTCGAAGGCGCCAAACTCCACCATCAGCTAATTTCTCCGAGAGCAGCAGTTATGGTGGGGACACACAATCGACCTGGAATCAGTTGCATGAGTGAGATAGTTCTGCGCAAGCCACGCACCTTGCTTAGTGGCTTGCGCAAAACTAAGCTCACTCATGCAACTGAGGCCTGAATATCACTGTGCGTGTGTCCAGATAAGAATGTTTGCATTGTCGTGTTTACAACTGAAATGTTACTTTTTCGCAGTCAATAATGTTCGAATGCAACCCCGTAAGTGACAGTTTGGCGTGTTTTGATGCTTGCTGCCTCTTTTGATTTTTCCCTATTATTTTGGAACCTGTAGCTCAACAGGAAATGGTCACAACCGCCTAGTGAAGAAAGCCTCGGATCACATTTATTCTCTCTAACTTGTAAATAAATGTTTTGTTTTGTTTTGTTTTGTTTTGTTTTGTTTTGTTTTGAGTTTGTTGTTGTTGTTTTGATTTTGTTTGTTTTGGGGTTTTTTGTTATTAATGGGTTGGTTTTTTGCTGTCAGTGGGTTGTTGTTTTTTTTTTGGGTTTTTTGTTTGTTTGTTTGTTCCGTTAATGTTCTCTTGTTTGTTTTTGTTTTGTTTTGTTTTGGTTTTTTGGTGTTTATTTTTTTAGGTTGTGTGTGTGTGTGTGTGTGTGTGTGTGTGTGTGTGTGTGTGTGTGTGGTTTTTGTTGATCTTTGTTGATTTTGGGGGAGAGGGAGGGGGGCGACGGTGGGGGGGGGGGGGAGGGGGTATCTCTTTTTTTTTTTTTTTTTTTTCTTGTTTTGTTGTTGTTGTTTCCTGGGTTTGTTTGTTTCCTTTTTTCGGGGTAGTTGTTATTTTTGGGTTTTTTTTTTTTTTGTTTTTGTTTTTTTTTTGGGGGGAAGGGTGTTTTTGTTTATGTTTAGTTTGTTTGTTTTCGTTTTGTCTTTTTTGTTCTTTTTGCTTGTTTGTTTGTGTTTTTGTTGTTGTTGTTTTAATGGTTTTTTGGTTTGTTTTTTTTTTTGTTTTTATGGGGAGGGATTGTTGTTGGTTGTGTTGTTGTTGTGTTGTTGTTGTTGTTTTGCGGGGGGGGGGGGGATAGAGTTTTGGGTTAAGGTGTCCAACTTTTTCCTTGTCTTTTTTTTTTTTTACTTTTTTTTTAACCACAGAATTGTTAATTACAAGGTTGCATGCGAACACCATCGCATTGCTTCTTGGAGCATTGGCCATCAGATACTTAAAGATCCTTCAGGGACTGCAGTTCTGGGCAGTTTGCGGTTCAGATGGAGTTATAGATGTAAGCTTTACTGACCCGTCCCAGTAACACTACGTGTACAGGCGGTGTGCGCGTGTTATCCCCTTCCCCGCCAGTGGATGCAGATGGTATCTCTGAAATCTGTGTAAGTTCAACGAAACACATCCACAACCGTCCGAGGAACATGGATACAAACTGATCTTAGCAAGAAACATAGATACTCAAAGTCTCATGAGGATCTACAATGATGTCTCTTGCAGTTGGATCGTACTCATTTGTTCCCGGCAGTGAGGATGTTCAAGGTTTGACCGCATAAGGCCCAAAGGAGGAAAACGGTGTCTGACTTGGAAAGCCCGCAAAAGCAAGAAAACTTTTCTGTTGGCTACAACACGTTTTGCTAACATTGTCTCCCTTAAGAATAAGTCAAATTTCTCAGTCACGATGCACCGCAAGACCTTTTTGGTCCTTTTTCTTTACTCGGCGCTGGGCCCATCCTCAGCCGTACTCCGTAAGGACGTGGGCGTGAGATCATTAGGCGTCGCGAACCTCATCTTCACACAGGGACTCTTGTGGGTCAAGTCCACCACCTCGCTCACTTCGTGCGCCGTGGCCTGCATGACGGACCAGTTTTCTGTCAGCTTCACGCTGTCGCATTCTACTGCAGGTAATTTTTTATGGAACAGAGAGATTGTCGTTCCCCAATACGCAAAGGCTATAAGGCAGAAGTCGGCCCACTGCGGCCGACTTCTGCCATATAGCCTTTTGCTTAATGGGTTTCGAGTAGGCAGGGCAGGATCACTTACCTCCAGAGGGGGGGGGGGGGGTCGAACTTTTTCTTTGGGACCTTGAACCTGATACAAAGGGCCTCCACCACGCTAGATCTTGTTTCCGCAAGGGCCGAAAAATCAAACAGTGTGGGGGGGGGGGGGAAGAAGGGGAGGGGGGATAGGCGGCGGACCTTGCTTGTTTCTAGGCGCCGAAAAATCAAACATTAGGGGGGGGGGGAAGGGTAGGCGGCGGACCTTGCTTGCTTCTAGGCGCCGAAAAATCAGTGGGGAGAGGGGGGGGGTGGGATTGCAGCGAACCTTGCTTGCTTCTAGGCGCCGGAAATTGAAACAGTGGGGAGGGGGGAAGGGGAGGGGAAAAGGGGGGACGCGGCGGACCTTGCTTGCTTCTAGGCGCAGAAAAATCAATCTACGAAGGGGTCAGGGCCGAAAGGTACTAGTCCTTGCTTCCAGGGATTACACCTTTGCCGTTCCCCCAAATATCAAACGACGGGGGGGGGGGGGGGGGGGGGGGGGTCCAAACACCCCCCCCAAAAGGGACTTTGTTATAGCATTTTAGCATTTTAACAAATTTGGGGTCTGTGGGGGGGATCCATTGACCCCCGGATCCCCCCACACTTGGTCCACCCCTGGTAGTGGGCGCAGCCTGAAGAGTGAATATTAGTCATCGAGCCTCGATCAATCAAATCAGTTCATGTTTTACCAAAGGGAAGCAGGATTACATTTTCAAGCATAACGGCAAACCCATTTACATAATATACTTCGCTTATAACAAGGTCGGATATAACAAAAGTCGGATATAGACGCACTTTTTCAAAGTCCCAAACATCGTATATCATCATCATCATCATCAGTCCCTTGCCCGAACTGGGCGTTGGGGGGACTGAAAGGCAGCAGCAACAGACAGTGCTCTCCACTGAGTTCTATTTTGGGCGGTGGCAAGCAAGTCTGACATCTCGAGTTCGGTCCATTCTTTTATGTTTGCGACCCAACTCTTTCTCTGACGACCTTGCCGACGACTTCCTTCGAGAGTGCCTTGGAGGATAGTCTTGGACAAGGTGTTGTGTCGGGTCACGTGGCCAAACCAAGCAAGCTTGCGCCGTTTCACGGTTGCCAGAAGGGGTTCATGTGGGCCCACCAGGGAAGTGACGATGCTCCGTACATACATCGTATATAACAACAAGAAAAATTGTGTCCCCTGGCGATTTGTTATATCCTGAGTTTACTGTACACCTGCAGCTGAATAATTCAATAACAGAATAAATCAATAAGTGAATAAGCAATTCAGTGAATGAATTCATCAATTCATTCATTATTTGCCAAGGTAGGAAGACAGTATTACATTTTCAGATGTTGGACAATGCCGCGGCCACTCTGTCAGGGAGCCGGAGGTCTCCAATGGCGTTCCAAAACCAGGAGCCATTTTGTACCGCCTGAAAGACCGGCCAGAGATCGTTCACGCGACTCATACCAGCCCTCCACCAGTCACAACAGGTCAGGGCTTTATCTATAACCCTTGGGCTGTCAGCAGCGCCTTTCATCGAGTCAGGGCTTTATCTATAACCCTTGGGCTGTCAGCAGCGCCTTTCATCGAGGTGATTCCAAACCGCGTCATGCCCCTCACTAGAAGCGGCCATAAATGATTGTCAAGTTAATTTGAATTCATGTTCAATTTTTTTAAGTCAGTGAAGCACTGGCAGACTGATCCATTCTCCTCAGGAACACGGATATAAAAGGGACCAGTGAGAGATACAAACCTGCGACTGCACGGGCTCATGAGATCTTCTTGTGTTTTGGGGCGGTCCGTGGCGCAGTGGTTAAGGCGCCTGCCACCAATGCCAAAGGTGCGAGGTTCGATACCGGGTTCCGGCGTTGGACTTTTCTCCTCTGGTAAGTGTCACCGTTAATTCGGGCGGACCGTCGGGGGTTCTTTCTCCGGGTACTCCGGTTCTTCCCCCCCCCCCCCCCCCCCCACACACACACACACACACACACACACTTTGGTACCGGTCTCAGGCCACTTTACAAATTTCAAATACAAGCGATCAAAAATCTCTGTAACTTCAGTAGCTGACTGGCCCTTCGTTTGTCTTGTACTGTGTTTGTCTTAAATGGCGTAAATCCGTGTCTGTTTCGTGAGTGTGTGTGTTGGGTTTCAGGCGCGGCGCTTTGAGTCGATTTCCCCAAAATTGAGAAAAAGCGCCTATATAATAACGGTATTATTATTATTATTATTATTATTATTATTATTATTATTATTATTATTATTATTATATTAGCCCTCGAGATTTCCTGGCAATAATGGATTATTTCTGCAGCAAAACAAAAATCATTTTCGTGTTAATAATTTTGATTCGATGTTATAGCTGGTCTGTGATTATGGACCTTACGGCCTATAGTCCAAAACCACAGTCCAGCACACACATAGTATGTAAGCATATCACTATAACTCATTGTGCCCGAGTTACGAAATACCCACATTTTGGAGATATCCTCTGAGGACTGCATTACAATTCAGGAGACAGATCGACCATGATAGTTCAAGGGTGGTGGCAGAATAGCTTGGCGCCTACAGGAGCCAAGCTATTCTGTCACCACCATTGAACTATCATGGCAGAGCCATATCTTGCTGTGGTGTGTCGCGGGCAGAATGAGTTAATTAGATTCTAAGTAAAGCGGTATGATTTTTTATATGTAGTGGGATTAAGGGATCACTTCAATTTCCAAACGCGCCCTGCGCACGCACCACTTATTACCTACGTCGGTCCGATAACCTGTTGCTTACTGGGACTGCTATTACTGTTTGTTTCTATATTATACAGCTGGCCCTTGGCTGAAGTCGGCGTGTACTACCGACGCTGACTGCCCTGAGGACTACTCGGAGTGTTTTGCCGGGAAGTGCCTCTGTTCGCCCGGATACTACTACTCTCTCGGCGACGACGACTGTGTTAGCTGTACGTTAAGTGTGGCCGTATTCTTATCTTATTTTCTTACATAGCTTTGTGCAGGGTCTATGACTTTTGGACTTTACCCCGTACGCAGAAGGTTATCGGGCGTTATCATTGAACTATCATGAGCGATCTGTCTCTAGAATTGTAATACAGTCCTTCAGAGGGCAAGTTCAAAATTTGGGGATTTCGGTCCTGGGGCAGAATGTGTTAAAAGCGTGGGGTTTTTGTTGTTGTTGTTGTTGTTGTTGTTGTTGTTGTTGTTGGTAATTATATCTTTGTATTTTAAACGCTTGGCAGTTACCCCCTTGGTCTGGATTTAGCATATTTTCAGATCTTTCATCCATTGAATTCGATTATCTTTTTATTAACAAAAGTATTTTTATTTTGTAAGCAACGAGTAACCCCTTGACTGCTACCGACGATACCGCTCGGCGGGAAAGACGCATAACTACGTAGTAGCAGTCATTTAGTTAAAGTGGTCTGCACCATTGCGTGCTTTGATTGCCAAAATTCACCAATACAACGGATTGTCTTCCCTCAAATATGCTGCTTTAATGGTCTGTAAATGTGACCAGACAAGATCAGCACAAAAACAGTCTGTAAATGGTAGACATGTCTTCCTTAACCCATTCAGCCCTGACTGCACGGCAGCAGGAGATGGGTCGACCATGAAATTCAAGGGTAGTGCCAGATTAGCTTGGCGCCTATCGGCGCCAAGCTAATCTGGCACTGCCCTTGAATTATCATGGTCGATCCATCTCCTGCAACTGGCGCATAGTCATTAGATGACCCCTTCAAAATTTGGGAAATACGGCCGTCGGGCTGAACGAGTTACGTTAACTCATTCTACCCCTGACACACCACAGCAAGATACGGATCGAACATGATAGTTCAAGGGTGATGCCAGAATAGCTTGGCGCCTATGAGCGCCAAGCTATTTTGGCATCACCCTTGAACTATCATTGTCTATCTGTGTCCTGCACTGCTATGCAGTCTTCAGAGGACAACGGCAAAATTTGGGGATTTCGGTGATGGGGTAGAATGAGTTAATACAGTTCTCGTGTTTCACACTCTTAACTCCTTGTACCCCAAGACCGAAATCCCCAAATTTTGCCGCTGTCCTCTGAAGACTGCGTTGCAGTGCAGGACACAGATCGACCATGATAGTTCATTTCCCAAATATCTTGCTGTGGTGTGTTTGCGGTAGAATGAGTTAAGCAGTTAAAGTCTCTCGTCTCCGATTTACCTTTGTGTGTGCGTATTGCAGCGTGCAGCCTGGCGGATCTGCAGCAAGAAATGATCGAGTACCCCATGTGGTATATACTGGGCTTCAACATTATCTCAGTCACCTGCACGTTTGACCAATGCCGTAACTACTGTCTCTCAGACCCCACGTGCCGCTCTATAGATTACAGGTAATCTGCCTTAGCAAAGGGCAACAGACAGTAAGTCCATTTTTCATTATTTAATACAATGAAAATCTAGCTTTTCACAAAAACTGAGATAGTGTCTTTTGTCTACGACAAGGGCAGTATTGACACAAGTCCAGGAATCCTAAACGAAAAAGTTCCTCTGACAGCAGCCTTTCTGGGGGAATTAAAACTGAACGGGCTGTCTGATTCCACAATGTGAACTCAATGTATTTTTTCTGCTTCTGTTGTAGGGATAAACTGTATTTTAACCCTTTCACAGAAGAAAAAAGAGCTGCCATCTGATTAACCCCTTCCCTGCCATCGCACGAATATGTTTGTTTCTGAAATATGGGTTCATTCAAATTTCTCTCAGCAAGAGGCATAGATCCTCATGAGCCCCCCGCATTCGCGGGGGGCTCATGAGGATCTATGTCTCTTTGCAAATGGATCGTGTTCACTGTTTACTCGGCATTGAAAGGGTTAATGGGTAAACTCAATTATCACTCTTTCACTTTGGGAAGTAATGGCTTACACAGTCCTACAGCGTTAAACCGTGTTAGTGTCAAGGTTGGCCGCAGCTGAGGACGCTCACGCGGATGTGTGCCTCGATCTTGCTGAAACCACTTTGTATTATGTTCCTTTGGCCGCTCAGGATCTTTGACGCTGAAGTAACCCCATCACTGCCAGTGAACGCGGAGAGTGTTTTGGAATCATCGTAAATGGGGACGTAGCTTCGAGGATAAGACACTGCGCTGGCAGTCGTAAGATCCCGGGTTCGAATCCCTTGGTGGGCAAGAATGGGATGTGACCGTTTCATCATTCTCATCGAGTCAAATTTACGTACAGACTCGGCTTACGTTGTGTACAGCACGCATAATCATCAAGTGCGCACGTTAAAAATCCCATTACCACTATCCGAAAAGAGAAGGCCGGTAGGGCCGGTGAAATGGAAACAGAAATATATCACATGCACCGAAGTTAATAGCAGGGTGGAGGTTTGCACATAAAGTAGCGCTTAGTAGCAGCAGGCTTTCAAAGCTCCAGCCTCCATCCCTACGGTGCCTTGAGCATCTTTAAATAGATGGATATGTGCGCCTCGGAGACACCATACCATACCATACCATACCATACCAAATTTATTGACAAAAATCCCTTGCCGTCAAAGGAAATTGCACACGAAGTGATTTCAGCAAGAGGGATAGATTTTCATGAGTGAGCCCCCGCGAATGCGGAGGCTCATGAGGATCTATACCTCTTGCAGCTGTGTGATGCTTGTTGCATGCTAAACTGTTCTGGGAAGTGAAAAGATTTTTTTTTTAAAAAAACACAATCTGCGTCCTCTGCCCGTGAAGGGGTTAAGGGGTAAAGCCCGTTACAATTCTTTCACTTCGAGAAGTAGTGGCTCACACACTCCTGCAGCGTTAAACCGTGTTAACCGTGTGAGTGCCAAAGTTAGACACTTGGTGTGTTTTTAACCCCTTGATTGCCGGAACACAACGAGCAACACCCAAATGCAAATGCAAAATCGTTTGGATGGAAATGATCGTCTTATTCTATACCTGCGTATTTTTCTGTGGGCTGGCGATTGGGTGCCTGATAGGTGGGGGCAGGGGATCTAACTGTTGTCTGTCCAGCGCTGTGATTCCCCTTGGTTTGCATACAAATGCAAGAGGCATAGATCCTGGGGGGGGGGAGGGTCATGAGGATCTATGCCTCTTGCTCACCCAGCTTTCTATCTGCGTTCCTTGAACGGCGGGGCTCTTGGGCGTTGGACTCACAAAGATTCAAAAACACAGTTTGCGTCCACTGGTAGGGAAGGGGGTCAATATATAAACCTTGTTTTAACTCTCTTTATTTTTTCGCATCGTTTCAGGTGGGGGAACAGCCGGTGTTACACGGCCAGTGTTACAGTTCGCGATGTCCCATTGGCCTGGACGCAGAGCACGGCAGTGGAACAGCTCTACTACTATCAGAGATCGTGCGCCTAGGCAGAGTAGACACCAGGAACAGGTTGTGGTTTGTGGGGGGGGGGGGGGGGTTTTGTTTTGTTTTTTTTCGCATACCTTCAGGTAGGGGAACAGCCGCTGTTCCACGGCCAGTGTTGCAGTTCGCGATGTCCCATCGGCCTGGACGCAGAGCACGACAGTGGAACAGCTCTACTACTATCAGAGATCGTGCGCCTAGGCAGTGGACACCAAAAACAGTGTAACCCTCTTGTGCATGCGGCCACAGACAGTGTAAGCAGTGCCTGTGGCTACATTCACGGCTGAGGAGATTAAACTGCTGCTGTCAGACAGTGTATTCCTGGACAGCAGACCACACCGTTCACGGGGTACTCCTCAAATAGACCCACTCGGGGAGTGCGCCAGAAGTACACTTCTATTAAAATGAGATGCTGAGCACAAAATAGAAGCGTGCTTGTGGCGTACTCTCCAACTGGGAGCAGCTCGGAAGTACTCAGTCCTGCTTTCGGTGGAACATGACAGTGGAACAACTAGCCTGTTTATATCGGGTGATGAATCGACCGTGATAATTCAAGCGGGTCGTGCCAGATTAGCTTGGCGCCTGAAAGCGCCAAGCTAATCTGGCACGACCCTTGAATTATCATGGTCGATCCACCTCCTGGTACAGCGCACACAGTTTATACGTGACTCCTCTGAACACTGATTTTGAAATGCGGCAGTGGGGTGAAATGGGCTAGACTACGTGTCAGAGGGTTTGTTCCGAAACAGAGTGTACGCCAGGAACAGTTTCACTACCATCCGCGTGTGCATATAGACGTGATTCACACAAAAGAAACAGTTTTACTGTGCACACTGAGTGTTTTCATAGGGCATAGTATGATTTTGTCAAACTGATGTGGAAAAACGTTAACCGTTTAGGGCTTAACCCATATAACCCCACGGCCGCATTTACCAAATTTTGGAGGTGTTATCTAACGACTATGTACTACTTTGTAGGTGATGGATCGATCATGATAATTCAAGGGTAGTGCCAGGTGAGCTTGGCGCCTTCAGGCGCCAAGCTCATATGGAACTACCCTTGAATTACCATGATCAATCCATATCCTACTGCGGGGAGTCGGGGCTAACGTCTTTTGTCCAAAACAAAAGGGATTTCACAGACGGGGCACAGAATAGGGTCTGCACAAATTTAAACTGCAGAAAAAATGGGGATGGAGAACGGTTGGGGGGGGGGGAGGATCTACGTGACTTACAATACAACTTCACTGCACTTTGCCTTTAGTGACTGATTATCTGTGTGTGTGTGTGTGTGTGTGTGTGTGTGTGTGTGTGTGTGTGTGTGTGTGTGTGTGTGTGTGTGTGTGTGTGTGTGTGTGTGTGTGTGTGTGTGACTGTGTGCGTGCGCGTGCGTGCCGGGTGCAGGTGCGTGTGGGTGTGTATGTGTGTTGGCGTCATCACCTGTATTTGGCTATTTATTCACAAAACCTCTATGCACAGCTCCCCTGTTTCCACTGGCGAGAAGGGAGTGTGCGCAATGAAGTGTAGGGGCTGGGCATGGAGGTATCGTGAACAAATTAGCCACACACAAAAACAGGATTGCGGAGACTAGCTGATAAAACCGTTCAGAAAAGGCTTTTAGTTATAACATTTATCAGAAGATCAGAAT
Source organism: Semisulcospira habei (assembly GCA_036245525.1). Lineage (NCBI taxonomy): Eukaryota > Metazoa > Mollusca > Gastropoda > Semisulcospiridae > Semisulcospira > Semisulcospira habei. The sequence continues at coordinate 130,001,059 of BTPG01000006.1, forward strand.
AACTCGTTCAAAGCGCCCGGCATCAATAGCTGCGAAAGTGTCGTATGGCGTTGCCGGTGCCGCACGCTATACGACACTTTCGCAGCTGTTGATGCAGGGCTCCCTGAATGAGTTAAAACACGAACACATCACATCAAAACAGTAAAGGGACAAATCTTTTTGCATCACCCCTTCAAAGGCTGACACGTTTTATGGACTTGAACATTTTCATCAAAACAGTCACAGACTGAAATCCTATACATGTTACTGCTTGCGAAACACAGGTAATAATGAAAATTAGCGGGGGCTTATGAGTATCTATGCCTCTTGCACCTGAAACAATCACAGACTGAAATCGTACACATGTTCTGCTTGCTAAGCGCAGATAAAACTGAACGTTATCAAGAAGCACAATTACTCATCAGCCCCCGCTTTCTGCGGGGGCTTATGCGTATCTATGCCCCTTGGCAGTCGTGCGACGCTTTACCGTTGCTCCGGCATTGAAGGGGTCATGCTCTCCTGGCAGAGAATGGGTTAAAACTACCATTGTACGGAGAAATGAGCTCGCTCTACTTGTTTGCATTTATCGTAGAGAAATCGATGCGATTCCGTTTTCCAGACTGTTATGGACCGTTTGATTTCTACTACACATAATCAGTCAGAGCCTGATAAAGTTGACCGAGCACTTCATGAAAACCACACGCTCCATACCCAACACAATCACTAAATTAAGCCCTTCTCATCTGCAAGAGGCATAGATTCTCATAAGCCCCTGCTTCGCAGGGGCTCATGAGAATCTATGCCTCTTGCTCTGGCTTACCACGGTGCCTGACTGTTCCTCATCGGTACCGAGCGTTTCTGGTTCCGTACTCCAGAGGTTACCGTACTCTAGAGGTTTAGTGTCGTTGCAATAAAACGCGTCTTGTTAATGTGAATGGATGCTAGTCTGTGATTTCGGACCTAAAGGCTGTACGCTGTAAGGTCCAAAATCACGGACAACGCACAAATTGAGGCTGGTACAGGTTTTGCAATCGGAAGCCAATTCGTGTAATTTGTTCGCACTGAAAATGAAAAGGGGATCCTTTGTGAGGATAGAGTTTCCAGCTGTTGGGATTAGTGTAATTTGAAAGAAACGCACGTTATCGTCTGCCTGCTGGAATCATCACAACCATGATTGTGCTTCATAGATTGCCCCTATTCAGTGCAAAGTCTTCTTCTGTTTTTGGAATACGAATTACTTCAGGTGCGGACCGCACGAAAGTGGATTAAAAACATCGGATTGATCTAAATAAGAAATTATGACCTACTGTCTGACGTTTTTAATCAGCTTTCGTGCATATCACTACAGACACAAGTGCGTAGGAGCAAAGAACCTGAAACTGCATCAGACGGTGAGCCACAAAATACCTGCTTTATCGAGCACATAAAACTTTGACATAGATCTACGCCGTGGTGTTCGTCAATTCTTGACGCGTTGGTGCTAGAGGAGAGGAATGGATATTATGAACTATCATGGTCAGCCTACCTTATGAACTGAGGAGCTGGGTGGCTTCGACTGTTAGAGCGTACGACTCTCGTCCGAAAGGTCCCGGGTTCGAATCCAGCTGGAGTCAAAATTTGTTCAGACCCTATTCGATGCCCCGTCTTTGAAATCACCTTCGTGGTGGGCAAAAGACGTTAAACCTAAACGTTTAACTTTTTTTACCTCATGAACTGATTATTGTAGAGGGCAGCTCATAACAGATTTTTATTTTCGGAAATCAAAAGTAGGTCAAAATTGCACGAGTTTCGACGAAAACAGTGCATTAAACGCCCGGACAAACATGCGATATTGCATGTTTGTCCAAGCTTTCAATCCACTGTTTTCGTCAAAACACGCGAATCAAATGTTTGTCCGGGCTTTTGTCCGCTATTTCTTTTGGGAAACACGTGCAATTTTGACCCTACTTCTGATTTCCGAACAACGTCTATTAATTTTGGGAATTTTGACAGGACTCAACGTTTGAACATCTGTCAACTGCTACTTTTAATGTTTGAGTGATAGACAGGCACCCATTAATATCTAGATCGTTAAAGTTTTTTCATCAGGATGTCGAATACTTCGGAAATCTTCAAACCAGTGAGGTTTTTCATGTGGCTGACCGGTCTCTATCTGGTCAAAGCAAACTCTAAAGACAAAGTCAGATTCGCTGTGACGTGGACACTGAACGCGTTCTTCGTGACTCTCAGTGTGTTCTCTCTAACTTGCTTGTGTGCATCTAGCGTCACGTCTCTGCTGAACACGCATCACGAGGGTAAGCACATCTTGGCGCGTCTGTATGCTACTGTATACGTCTTTAGCTGTCTGTACCTGGCACTGACGATGCCCACAACAACGTCCACGCAACTCAGTAAGCTTGTCCGCCACATCGACGACTACTCGCAACTGTTTGACGGGCGCCGTAAGTTGTGGTTGACGCCAAAAATCGTCGTTGCCTCCTTCGCTGCCATTGTCATCATGGCTGTCACCATCCCGCTTTCTCTAAGACTCTGCGACATCGTGGATTATTTCCCAGACTCTAATAAAGAGAGGCGTTACACGGCCGGGGTTCTGGAGTCCTCTTTGCCGGTCGTCCTGGCGACGTTCTACAGCACTATGACCTTCTTTGCCGTGTCGCTGGAATACATGATCATCTGGATCGTGCTGCATACCCACGCCCACAGGCTGGTAAAGGACATGGGAGCCTACGAGAAGAGAGTCCTAGCCAGCAGCCCCGGGATCGTGGAGGACTTTAGGCAGCGGCACGAGGAGCTGAGTCGGATCGTGTCCCGGGCCAGCAGTGTCGTGTGTCATTACCTGGCCATGGTGTACGGGGGCGGCATCCCCTGCTTTCTGTTCGCGCTGCACGGCTTTGTGTACCGGACCCTGGGCTGGCAGGACTTTCTCGGCATGACGGTCTTCTTCGCCGAGAACACGCTCACTCTCGTCACTGTCAGCGTTATCGCCGCTCTGCTCAGCGCGAAGGTAAGGCGCTAGGGTTGCATGCTGACCCCTCCATAAGAAAAGGTGCACACGATCCAGCTGCAAGAGGCATAGATCCTCATGAGCCCCCGCAATTGCGGGGGCTCATGAGGATCTATGCCTCTTGATGACACCCCTTCATCACCGAGAAAAAAGTGTACACGATCCAGATGCAAAAGGAATAGATCCTAATGAGACCCCGCAATTGCGGGGGCTTCTGGGGATCTATGCCTCTTGCGGACACCACTTTGCATCCACGTTGCCTGGATGGCTGGGGCTCTTGCCTCTTGCTGACACCCCTTCACTGCCGAGAAAAAAGTGTTCACGATCCAGCTGCAAGAGGCATAGACCCTCATTAGCCCCCGCAATTGCTTGGGCTCATGATGATCTATACCTCTTGCTGACACCACTTTACATCCACGTTACCTGGATGGCTGGGGCTCTTTTGGCGTAAGCTCAACAAAAGTCTGAAATTTCATTGTCTTTTCTTACCTTTGTTGTCTTCCAAGCATTCACAAGGACTTGTGGGCATGTCTCATCAATTGGTACATCTCTGTCAATAAAATAATGCTACAGGAGTACCGCAGGGTGAACAGAAATTCACGTCGCAACGTCCACATGGTCTCCGTCTTTCCCAAATGCAGCCCAGAAACTGAAACACATTTCCACTGCATGGTAACCTATCGTCCTGTGTTTTTGTGTGAGGTTACGTTTTGCTTTGATTTTCCGTGTGCATGTCCATATTTGGGCATTAAAGATGGCTCCTTCATGACTCTCCCTTTGCTCAGTGACACGGTTTTCGTGTCAGATCCATACAGGACACCCATTTATTGAATCTTTTAAGTGATCCCATGTGATTATGATGACAGAAAGCACTGCTGTACACTGCAATAGTGGCATGCGATGTCAATGCACAAATCTTCATAAAACCGGAGCTCTGGCGGCAAAGGTTAGATTTCATGACTTGACCACGCAATACTAAGTGGTAAAGTATTGAAGAGAAGAACCCAGCGTAGAAAGAAACACGCTTAGAAAAGCCAGTTACAGCATAATTTATTAATATTTCGTTAAAACAAATTCAAAATAGACAAACAAATACGTATACAATTCAGTCGCTACTTATCTTACCAAATCTTATCAATTATTTGCTTCTCCACACTGATAAAATAAGTAACGACTGAAGTGTACACTTGTTTGCTTGTCTGTCAGAGTTTGGCAGTCATCTTTTGGTCTGAATTTAACTCATTTAGCCCGACGGCCGTATTTCCCAAATTTTGCGGGTGTCATCTAACGATGGAGGTGTCATCCAGTTGCAGGAGATAGATCTACCATGATAATTCAAGGGCAGTGCCAGATTATGGTTGACTCATCTTTTGTAGTGCGTCAGGGCTGAATGGGTTAAAGTGGAAACGTATTGTGCTGCAGAAGAACTTTTTGTTTCAACATGACATATAGAGATGCCAGATCTGGGAAGACTACTTTCAGGAGGCCGGCAATTTAAATAAATTCTGTTACGTCCCATAATCAAGCAGTATTATGAGTAACCTTCTTGAAGGCATTTTTTAAGGACAGTAATCTGACTATCTCACCTGAAAAAGTTGACTATTTTTTACAAGCTTATTCCGCATTGTATGGCTGTATGTAAAAACCGCAAAAAAAAAAAAACCTGCAGAGCCGTGAGTTACAAAACAAGCAATATTTTGCCACTAAAGGTTAACCCTTTGACTGTCTTTAGCGGTTTTTCTCGCGATAATTCATGCAGGAATCATTGCGAGAAAACCGCGACCGACAGCCAAAGGGTTACAGATATCGCCGATCTACGTTCCCACATGTTTGCGAGTCTCTGTGTTTGATAGATTGCAAATAAAATTATATGCCGTGAAAGCACTCGCAAAATGTACACCTCTCGGTATATTCATAATGGAGGAAAAATTAATGTGTTTCTCGGCCATAACCTATTATAATACCGTCCCACGCATTCCCACTCAGCCCGATGTTTCCATGGGAAGAAAGGATCACTCCTGACTGCTGTCACCTCACCTCGGGCCAGCGCAGGCTGCCGTAAGCTCGGCTATCTTTCACTTACAATGCTCGGCCCCCCAGTACGGAAGAGACCATCGGGCCGTCGTCGACCGCACTCGGTTCGCGCACAGCCGTGCGCGGGTCGACCGCGGCCGACGTCATCCTGATACGTTTTGCTTACTCGCCCCAACTTTCAAAGTTCACGCAACAAAAACGAAATTCACATATGCCTCTAAAAGCGTAAAACATTTTGATCATAATCTGAGCAAGACGTTTAACATTACAGTTTAACCACTACACGGCCGGGGTAATCTATTGTAAGCTACCCACCTGCAAGAGACATAAATCCTCATGAGCCCCCGCAGTCGCGGGGGCTCATGATGATTTATGTCTCTTGTTAATCCTATCTTCTCTATGTCTTTTTTTTTTTTTTTTTTTTTGTACCGTTTACATCTGTTTCTGCCCGCGAATGTCGGTCAGCCTGCAATGGTTTCAGACGCAAAATTCATGATCATTGGCAGCGGAGAAGTTAAGAATCATTAGTTAATTTGATGTTTATTTGATAAGGCATATCCTTTTAGGCAGCTTTATCATTTCTTTTCATCTTGCTGACTAAATGTTAGCCAAACTCTTCACAACACAACCGACAAACCACGGGCCAAACAAGGGGCCCCACACGACACCTTTTCCACTATTCCCAACACCAAATTCGTCATGTCCGGAGAGGCGTAACAACTGTGTGGAGGTTTGTTAGCCGTTTTCACGTTCATGATGGGTGTACAGTTTGTAGCTGTTTAGCTTTCGCATTTTTGTGAATTTTGTCATTGTTTGGTGTTCCCGTTTTTGAGAAGCGTGCAGCTGTTTAGCCTTCATTGTTTTCAGATGGTGAAATACTGAAAATAAAACCAGAATGGCTCAAAGGGTCAAAGTATTTACGAATAAGTAGGGGTTGTGTGTTAATATTGCAATCAAAATGTGGTACCTGCATTATCATATTAACACATTCAAGACGTGAAATACCCGGATGCTGCCCGTCTCGAATGTGTTGAGATACATGCAGCATCAGTCTTGACTCAACGAGTTATAATGCTCTTCTGCAAAAATAGATTTTTCAAAATTTAATCGGGGCTAATATTGGCCTAAGCGTGGCCAGGGCACGAGCTGTGCGGCACAGGCCAGCTCAAGTCTACGTCGGTCCGATATCCTTTTGCTTACTACGTGGTACAGTTCATCGCAGCGGAGACGGATTCTCAAAGGAAACTCCAGTGCAACGCCAGTTTAGCTCAGTCATCAGCCATAACTTTTAGCTGCCATGGTTGACCGATGAACGCATGCATGCAGTAGACGAATTCCGGAAATCAGAAGCAGGTCAAAAACTGAGCGTCTTTGACGCAAACAGTGGATTAAAAGCCCGGACAAACATGCGATATCGCATGTTTGTCCGGAATTTTAATCCACCGTTTGCATGGAAACACGTGCAATTTTGATTCACCTCAGATTTCCGGAAATCGTCTATCACAGAGCAATGTGCCCACAGTCACGGGATGATAGTTGCGCAATCAACCACATCTGTAACACGGGCCTTCTGAAATATTTTGAATATTTATGAATCTATTTCAAAGACGGCAATCAGCATGACCCAAAGCTGTTTTGGTGTCAAGACTGCGTGTGTGTGTCGATGTCAGTAACAGATACTGGTGCGGCGGCGTTTGAAACGAACGACGCGCAACAACGAACGACAGCAAGGTCGCAGCGGGTACGATAAGCAGAGACAGCGCTCCAATCATCTCCAAGAGACATAGATCCTCATGAGCCCGGAGGGCTCATGAGGATCTATGTCTCTTGGAGATGTTTGGAGTGTTGTCTATGCCTATGATAGAATCTGGTTATCCGCCGTGACTTGGCTTTCGTTCCGCTGTTGGGAGTCGTTCGCTGCAAACAAAACCTCACTAATGTCAGATCGATACGCCGCAGATGCGATGAATATCGAATTCAGTATTCTCTTAACATTTCATTTTAGTATTTCTGAATAATTTGTCTTCGAAGCCTTATATGGGTATGATTCCATTTAAGCCCCGCCTTCCGGCGTGCAGCGGCCAATCCAAATCCGACCTAGGCAGCTGATCGGAAGTCACACGTAACAATGTGCTAGAGACATACGTCCTCATGAGCCTCTTTAGTCTGCGGGGTGCTCATGAGGATCTTTGTGTCCAGCGTTTGGCTGTGAGGATTTATGCCACCCACAGATGGATGATGCTGTCTGCAGGCAGAGAGAACAAACATGGCAAATTTCGCAGACCAGAACAAGAACATCCGGACAGGCACTGCTTGACCACTCGGAGCAGAATCTGTGTGTTCTGTTTTGCCATGCATGTCACCGTGGATATATAGCCTTCTGCCGTTATGTAGCCAGTGTGTCCATTTTTCAGAAAATTGCGATTTTCATTGTTTTCAAGCGTTATACGCTTTATATTCGTTTTTGAGAAAAGTTAGATTTTCAATGTGTAACACTATATATCCGTTATGGGGAAAAGTTAGATTTTCCTTGCGTAACAATGAAAATCTCTCTTTTCTCAAGAAAATCTTGATTTTTAGTGTGTAACAATGACAATCTCATTATTCTAAAAAAAAATTAATGGACATAATGGCGTTTGCTTAATAACGGCAGTTTGCTTTTTCAAGCGTTTAACTCATTCGAGACGTGCGTACACTGATACGCGGCTGTTCGCTGCCTATCAGTATGCGGCACCTCTCCAATGTGTTAACTATGAGTATGGTCTATGATATCGGAGCCTCTTGATCATCACCCTAGGGTTAAAAAAAAAAATCATAGACCAACAGGCTGAACAACTGCTGATTGTGTGGGTTTCTGGAGTTTTCTTTCCTCCGCCGCCGTGTGACTGAAATATAGGAGCGTGTGGATCGCCAACGTTAGGCTATATCTCGTGTAGTGTTTCAACGGAGAACGGAGCAAGCGTTGCTGTTACATTTTCTCTCATACACAAGTCACAGAATCCGATGACGACAGTTCATTTTAAACAAGAAAGGAAAGAAGAAAATTCAGTCTACTGAGACGCAACTATTGACGTAACAACGGAAATAGTGTACTACATCGCAACTGTTCAGCGTTAACCCCTTTACTGCCGGGGCAAGGCGAATGCTACCCAGCCGCAAGAGACATAAATCCTCATGAGCCCCCGCGACATAAATCCTCATGAGCCCCCGCGAATGCGGGGGCTCATGAGGATTTATGTCTCTTGTTAGTCCTAGGGATTTGGTTGTTTGTTTTTCTCCTATTGCCTTTTTTGCGCATTTACGTATTCTTTGTGTGTTCTTCCGGCGAATTTCGGTCAGTCTGCAGTCGTTTCAGACGCGAAGCAGCGAAGGGGTTAAGAAGGAAACGCCTTTCATACTGCGACATAATTATCAAGATCATCAAGAAGAAACATATTATTGTGTCATAACTTTCGAATCCAAGAAAAATATTACTGTGACTGACGCAACCATTCATATTCAAGTCACAATTACCGCCGAAAAGCAAAAACTTATTCTGCGGCAACGTGACTATCAAAGCCAAGAACTGAGGAAAGCCATTAATATCGCAACTGCCAAATTGTGAAGAAATTCGTACAGCGAGTTACCATCAAGAACAAGACGTTAGGAGAGCCATTAATACAGCGACATAACTGTCAACTTGTAAAGATAATCATACCGCGAGTTACCATCAAGAACGAGAACTGAAGAAAGCCATTAATTCCGCGGCATAACTGTCAAAAATTAATTATAAAGATAATTATATCGCGAGTTTCCATCAAGAAAAAAAACTGAGTAAAGCCATTAATAACGTGACATAACTGTCAAAATTTGGAGGTAATCATACAGCGAGTTACCATCAAGAACAAGAACTGAAGAAAGACATTAATTCCGCGACATAACTGTCAAAATTATAAAGATAATTGTACCGCGTGTTTCCATCAAGAAAAAAAAACTGAGTAAAGCCATTAATACCGTGACATAACTGTCAAAATTTGGAGGTAATCATACAGCGAGTTGCCATCAAGAACAAGAACTGAGGAAAGCCAGTAATACCGCGACATAACTGTCAAAATTTGGAGGTAATCATACAGCGAGTTGCCATCAAGAACAAGAACTGAGGGAAGCCAGTAATACCGCGACATAACGTTAAAATTATAAAGAGTTACCAGCAAGAAAAGGAACAAAACTGACATAACCGTAAGAAAGGTCACCATGCTGCGACTGACCCCGGCGACCAGTGCCTCTCGGGCCCTGAAGCCCCTGGTGGCGTTCCTGTGGGTGACCGGTCTCTTCACCATGCGTGTCAGGTTCAGATCCCGCCTCCGGACCAACGTCAAGAAGCTGCTCAACGTTCTGTTCGTCTCCTGCAGCGTTCTGGCCCACGGATGTCACGTCACCTTTCACTTCTTGGCCTTGATTACCAATATCCGTACAGGTACCGGAATGTGTTGATGGCGACCATTCAAATGTGTGCTGGTTTGTGATTTTCGACCTTACGGACGGAGGCCGTTAGGTCCAAAATCACAGACCAAGACACAAGTATTCAATACTCGGATTATCTTTTTTAAAACTTTTTTGTCGATTTCAAAATTAAGATGTTTATGAAAGCGAATTTGTGAGTTAATAATAATAAAAAATAATATAATAATAATAATAATAATAATAATAATAATAATAATAATAATAATAATAATAATAATAATAATAATAAAGAGCATTTATATCGCGCTAAATCCCCAGGAGCAGTGGGCTCTAAGCTCGTTACAAAAACAAAACAAAACCACAATAAAATTAGGAGTTTTGATGGATGTCATGTGCTTAATAATTTCAGCTTAAAATGACCTACTCCGAGCAGTAAAGGGTTAATAGATTGCGGTATCTCGTTTACAATTTTCTCAGTATGTCTTACACTACTGCTGGAAGAAGGGCTAACTTAAATAATGACGTTTGAATGTCTTAAAATGAAAGACTCGTCTGCTCTTCTTCAAGTTTTGTACGCAGGAGAGTTCCCTCCGCTATGTTCAAAAGACAGTGGAAAAACTGCGGGTACGTGTGCCTACACACACGGATTGTGAAAGAAAGGGTAGGCAAGTCCCAGCTGACGAAAGACGACATTGATAACCCGTTGTTTCACGGCAGGTTAGCACAAAGCCCACCATAAAGGGATTTACAAAATATTTTGACTTTGACTTTTCAATATCCTATGACAATTTTATTTCTTCCATTACCTGTGTATTGTTTCTCTCGGTTTGAAACCGCGTCGCACATCATATTGTTTAGCTATTAAAGTATTAAATCCACTTTTGAAAAGGTTCGTTCCTTTAACCCATTGTGTCCTATAGGCGCCAAGCTATTCTGGCACCACCCTTGAACTAGCATCAGTGATCGATCCATATCTTGCTGTGGTGTGTCGGAACTGAATCAGTTTAAGTGCAAAGATTCTGTTCGGAGGATTTACCTTTCCCAACTCTGTTTGAAAATGTTTGACGATAACCAGTATGTCAGTATGCAATTTTGTGTATGTTTAACTCATTCTGCCCGCGACACACCACAGCAAGATATGGCTCGACCATGATAGTTCAAGGATGGTGGCAGAATAGCTTAGCGCCTATAGGCGCCAAGCTATTCTGCCACCACCCTTGAACTATCATGGTCGATCTGTCTCCTGAATTGTAATGCAGTCCTCATAGGTATTTCGTACCTCGGGAACAATGAGATAACAATAAAAATTGTCTCACTTTTTTTTTTTTAAATGGCCGATTAGGAAGTCAGGGCAGAGCCGATTCTTTTAATTCGTGTGCGAGTCTCTTAGAGCTGTGTGAACGCAACTTTTCAAGAACTGTTGACAAAAGCACGCTCAAGCTTGAAAAGAAAACGGATTCAATTACGAGCATGGGCGCCAAAAGATCCTTTGCAGACTTTTTCGCGTCAGACGGACACACAAGATGTGTTTGTTGGCATTTTCATCTGGCCTTTCCTTAGGTGGAAAAGCCTTTGTAACACTAGCTATAAAAAAAATTTACACCTTTAAAACGATCCGTGCCCTCTGAATAGTTTATATTTACATAATCTGTTGGGGGTTATTTTAATAATAAAAAAATAGTTACATTTAGTTTGATTTGACAACTAATTTTAGCGCATTTGAGACGTGCCGCATTCAGATTACGCGGCGTAGTGCCGCGTAACCGGATGCGGCACGGCTCGAATGAATAATATCTCTGTACGGATAATCCGAGTATTGAGTGTTTCCTGCCGCCCAATACAGGTAGGAACTTGATTCCATCTCTCTACACGTCCACGTTCGCCCTGGGCATGCTGTACGTGAGCGTCACCAAGCCTCTGACCACGCCCAGACACTTCCGGAAGCTGCTGACGATGCTGGACTCTTACCACGAACAGTACGACTCGAGCCGGGACTTCCTCATGCTGCAGAAGTTCGTCACTCTGATCTGCGTTGCCGACATCTTCACAACGCCCATGCTTTCGCCCTTGCTTTTAAACGCTGTGGTCAGCCTTAGCGGGCTGGACAACGCGACCTGCGTGGCCATGGCTGAGGACGACCTTCACCTCCCCACCTATCTGACCTACACGGTCTCCATTTACGCCGCCTTCACCTACTCCTTTGCGTGGATCGAGGCCTGCGTGTTTTGCTTCATTCTGCTCTCCGTCGCCAGTCGCTTCGTCAAAGACCTGCAGTTCTTCAAGGCGGATATTCTGGAGAGCAGCCCGCGTATACTTGAAGAGTTTCGCCTGCGTCACGAGAGTCTGTGCAAGCTGATTGGCCAGACCAGTCTGGTGATCGGTCACATAATCGCGGCGGTATATGTCAGCGGCATTCCGTGTTTCCTGTTCCTGCTGCACGGGTTCGTGTACCGGCAGCTGGCCCTGTACGAGTTCCTGCGCATGATTTTCTTCTTCGTGCAGCTGACCTGCAGTCTCTTCTTCTTCAGTGTTGCGGGCACCATGCTCAACATCAAGGTAGCGCGGCCTTTTTCAGCGGATATTCAAGCAGACAAAAACGCTCAGTGTCACACAAAGTTAAACGTTTAGGGTTTAACGTCTTTTGTCCACCACGAAGGTGATTTCAAAGATAGGGCACAGAAAAGAGGTTTGTACAAATGTTGACCCCAGCCGAATTTTCACGAATTTTCACGAATTTTCGGACATGACACGTCCGAACGTTCCTGGGTTCGAACCCAGCTGGGGTCAAAGCAGTGTTATCAGTATCACAGTATCACAGCAGCGTTATCTTTTTGTACCCCTTAACTGCCGAAAATCGAAAATATCCATCTGAATGAGACACTATTAGTTGTAAGACGAGTTAGGCTTTCCAAGTCGTTCTTGTCGCCTGGAGGGTCCGGCCAGGAGAGTCAATGTCGGAGGTAAGAGTCGAGGGCTGGTCGAACCCGAGAGGTGACAAGAACCACTGGCAAAGCCTTAACTCATTCTACCCCGGCACCGAAATCCTTAGATCTTGCCGTTGTCCTCTGAAGACTGCATTGCAGTGCGGGACACAAATCGACCATGATAGTTCAAGGGTGATGCCAGAATAGCTTGGCGCCCATAGGCGCCAAGCTATTCTGGCATCACCCTTGAACTATCATGGTCGATCTTTATCTTGCTGTGGTGTGTCTGGGGTAGAATGAGTTAAGCTATGGTTTTATAAGCACGAATACGATACGAATACGATCCAAACCGGATGCGGTGATGCAATTTTCCCTCCAAAACTGCGTCATTTTGGTTCGAAGCCAGATGCGAATTCGTGTGCGCATCGGGCATATGGAAACACACAAACGTGAAAAGGACTTGCATGAACCTTCCTGTTTCGGACACGCTTTGGATTTGGATCGAGTTCGTATTGGATTCTTGTTTATGGGTCGGGTACCTTACTCGTAATACAATGATTTTGTCTTTTAATTGTACGAATATTGCACGAAGGAAAGAAAGCCTCAGGGAACGCAACTCTTAGTGTCAGTAGATTAGATCTATTTACCGGTGGAACGTGGCTTTTGTTTCGAGTTGTCATTTCGGTCGAAGGTATTTTCAAACTGATCATTATTATTTTTTGTATGAAATATAAACTCTAAGTAGCACATGACGCGTACATGTCACTTTTTTATTGCGTAACCTCAATTTTTATTCATCGGTCTCAGTAAGAGGCATAGATCCTCATGAGCCTCCGCAGTCGCGGGGGCTCATGAGGATCTATACCTATTGCATTTGGATCGTCAGTGCTCACTTTTTATCGGCAATAAAGGATCTAGTTTTGGCCAGTGCCAGGCCTTTTCTCCGGAAAGTGAAAGGCAAGTCTACCCTATCATATGTTTCTCCGCCGTTTCGACTATGGTCCTACAGCCTACGTAGGGGCCCTTCGGTTGGAATTGTCTATCGTTGATATTATGTAACATCTCCAATATTTTAGTTATCTTTTGTGTGAAATTGGTGTCAAATGTATCATATAACACCTGCATACAATTTATTTTGTTTTGTAACCCCTAAATTAATTTATCAGTATAGTTGTGATTAGAGGTTTGACTGAATGAAGATGTTTGTACTGAGATATGATTGGCCATTGACGTTTTGCTCAGCGAGTAGTTGTCATGGTAACATGTGATAAGTTGAGTCTACTTATCACATGTTACCTTGGTAACATGTGATAAGGAGACTCGCGTTGCCTTGAGAACGGGCGACCAGGGGGAAAAGGCGTATAAAGATGGGCCAATGAGAAAAAAATGTAAAGAGTCTAAAAGAAGACAAAAACCCTGATGAGCCCCCGCAGTCGCTCATGAAGATTTGTGTTTCTTGCAGCTAGGTAGAGTTCGCCTTAACCCGGCAGTAAAGGGGTTAAAAACCATCAACTTTAGTGGCCACTCTCATCTAAATGATTATCTGTAATGACATGTGATCTATCATAAGGGTGGTCGCTCAAAACATAATCTGCTGTATTGTAATGATGCTCGTTTGCATTGCTCTCTGTGTTCAGATGCACAAGCCAGCAGAGTTTCTGTTTCCGCTCAACATTGAAAAAATGCCCGGAAGAGGACCGGAGATAGTAAGTATAAACATACTGTTTTGTTTCTAAGCTCAACAACAAATGAGTATTAACTCCTGGCTAACAATGATGGTGATTAATTATGTTCTTCTCCAGAAAAATCTTCGCTTGTACACGATTAATGCATGACCGATGTGCCGATAAAATATATTGCCAGGGGATCAGATCAAACCAAGAAAGAAAAGGAAAATTGTTATGGCCCGTAGGGTGGTTTGTATGTTGGTTGGTTATTATTGGGTTTGATTGTTCTTGTTTTTCTCCGTCATTACAGCCACAGGTTGTTGGACAGAAGAAAACAAAACTTTATCTATCGATGGTGTGGGAGATTTTGACCTTTTTCCTTTTCCTTCATAGGTTGCTGCCTTCTTGTCCCGGCTTCAGGGAGCCCCTATCGGCTTCACCGTGTACCGGCTGTTTACCATTGATACCTCCACCATCCTCATGGTGAGTTCACTCACTCAACCCCAGCACCCACCAGCCGATGAGGGGGTCGATCGTGACAGTTAAAGGGTAGTGCCACATTAGCTTGGCGCCTGAAGGCGCCAAGCTAATCAGGCACTACCCTTGAACTTCAACGGTCGATCATTCTTAAGAAATCGTGGAGGACGCTTCACAAATTCAGGGACTCCTTGCTAGGCTTGAAGGGTTAAGTCCTGAAGTCATTAACCCTTTGGCAGTCGGTAGCGTGTTTGTTCGAGGTGATTCCTGCAGGAATCGACTCGAGTTAACACGCTACCGACAGCCGAAGGGTTAACTCTTCACCTGTTAACCCGTTCAGTCCAAAGAAATCTGAACACCACCCAACTGCGAGGGCTCGTAGGGGTCTATACCTCTTGCTGACACCACTTTAAATCCTGACAGCTAGGGCTTTTTGGGGCGTTGAATCATCGAACATTGCAGAAAGACAGCCTGCGGCAGCTGGCACTAAACGGGTTAAATAAAGGCCTATGCTCTTACGTACAGTAAAAGTTTCATTGAAAGTTGTTTGGGTGGATACTGCCGCCCGAACGTATGAAGATTCTTTTCAGATGGTATTGCGAACATTTGGGATGTCAGCAGCACCTTAACTCATTCGCGGCCAGCCGCATCCGGATGCGCGGCTTATGCCGCGCATCCGGATGCGGCTGGCCGCGAATAAGTTAAGTCTATTACTATAGTAGTAACAGACTTATAGAATGTCGGGATGACTCCTGCAGGACTATTTGCAATACCAGTCTCTTTCCTGCTCCAACGGTAACGTGCAATTCAACTTTTTTTTTCAAAACACGTGAGTTAGTAAAGAACTTAACATCTTCCACAGGTGTGCGGCACTATTCTGACGTACGCTGTGGTCATCATCCAGTTCCAGCCTGGTGTAGGTGGTACGTCAGCACTCTCTGCGCCATCCCTGGACGTCATCGCGGCAACCACGCCGAGCCCGCTAGCAGCCTCGGCCGACTTGATTGTAGCCCTCAACAGCTCCACAGGCTGAGGTTGAGACATGGATGTTTCCCGGCGTGCATCGTTTCACAGAACCGTCCTCTCCCGACTTCTTTGTTGCTATAGATAGCTTCACAGGCTAAGGTCCAAAATGTGTAATTTATCCGTGTGTATCTGTTTACAATACCAGTCCTCTTTCTGTTCCACAAGTATCGTGTAATTCAATCTTTTTTCTTTGCTGTTTTTCACACTTTCGTGGTATTAGACGAAACAAAACAATACCCAATGCCGACCGCATTGGCTGACCGTTCAGGCACTACTCTTCGACTTTAATTGTCGTTCTTCCGAGGTGTGTACGTCGGTGTAGTCAGTAGTGTTTGGCTGATGACTCTGACGTGAACCATTTTGCTCCAGATATAAAGTTCTGTATGTATACTCATTCACATCTAATTTAATGCTAAGACTATAGGAGTTGAATGGATTAACGGATAATAATTATTTTGTTCACCGAGTATGTTGTTTGGTGGGTGATTCCAGCTGAAGCTGGCTTTCCGGCCCACCATATAACAAACTCGCTGAACAATTCTCCGATAATCTACGAAAGTCATTTTGCCTACAATTTTGAAAGGCGTGAATGACCCGCTGATGGTGATTGATCAGCCATGATACTCTAGGGATAGTGCCAGATTAGCTTTGCGCAAACAGAAAACAAAGAAACACACTTCGGACAGCAAAGACAAATCATTTACTAATTTTTTCAAAGTGGACAAAGAACAATGAAAAGGAACTACTTCCTTCAATGAGAAAGTCACATAAAATAGCGTAAATGTGAAGGACAACATACTACATATAGATGCAGTGCGAGCGAAAAGACAAAATCACACTGGGTGCCTCTATCAGTCCGCTAAGCATCAGCTTAGCGCTCGAGCGAGGCAACCAGTGTGAGACCAAACATAACAGTGTGAAGTGAGCGAGACTGCTGCTCGGTAATTGTAATTAACCCTTTTAGTCCCAAAGTCGCATTTCTCAAATTTTGGAGATGTTGCCTAATGACTATGTACCAGTTGCTGAAGCTTTGGCGCCTTCAGGCGCCAAGCTAATCTGGCACTACCCTTGAATTAGCATGGTCAATCAAGCTCCTGCTGTAGGGACTCGGGGCTAAATGGGTTAAACCAGGCGATGGTGGTTAGCTCAGGTAGTTCCATAACCACGCCAGTGGGCCAAAAGTTCCATCCAGGATTAAAATATGGATCTGAAAATATCAATATAAAAAAAAATTAAAAAACACGATTTGAACTCGTCTGTCAACAGTAAGTTGTACATGTTGTATGGAAGTCGTGGGAAATCAGTTCGACCATGGAAATTAACCCCTTCATTGCCGCATCATTGCAAACTTTACCCAACTGCAAGAAACATAAAGCCTGATGAACCCACCTCGTACCATCTCCCATGTGCCCTTATGGAGAAGCAGAGCAGACCACAGAGCACATCCTCCAGGTCTGTGGGAACCACCAGCTGCTGAGGGAGGAGATGTGGCCGAAGCCCGCTACTCTACAAGAGAAACAGTACGGGTCTGTGGAGGCGCTACAGAAGACCACAGATTTTATTTTGAGAGCCAAACTCCAAGTGTGACGGCGTTCGAGAAGAAGAAGATGATGAACCCACCCACCCCGCACCCCCGCACCCCCCCCCCCCCCCCCCTTTCCCCCGCAGTCGCGGGGGCTCATGAGGATTTATATCTCCTGTTAGTTCTATGTCCTTATGCTTATGTTTTGTCCCATTTACAGCCGTGTTCTTCGCGCGAATGTCGGTGAGTGTGCGGTGGTTTCAGACGCGACATTTGTGCTCACTGGCAGGGAAGGGGATGACAGATTTCAGGGGTTGGGTTTGCTTACTGACGCCTTTACTGTCGAGGAGAGGCGACGCCGTCCAGCTGCAAGAGACACAGATCCTCATGATCCCCCGCAGTTGCGGGGGCTCATGAGGATCTGTGTCTCTTCCTGACGCCACTTTGAATCCACGTTCCTGTGACGGCTGGGGCTCTACGGCGATGGATTCACGAAGACTGCGCAACACAGCCTGCGTCAAGTGACAGTGAAGGGTTAACTCTTTCGAGACGTGCCGCATCCGGATTCACGGCGTAAAGCCGCGAATCCGGATGCGGCACGTCTCGAAAGAGCTAAGGTTGTTTCTAAGGTGGTCACAATTTAAAATAGCAAATGAAATGGTTGGTGACACTAGGGTGTAAAACTAGGGCAACAATAAACTGCGAACCTAAGGCCTGCTACGAGGGGAAAAAAAGGAGCCATTTGGACGATCACATGGGTTTTGTGTTTTTTAACATGGTCAGCAGAGGCCTATATAGTATCATTCATCAAGTCTCTTCGGGTTCTCGCCCGTCAATCAAATGGGTGGGGGTGGGGGGGGCGGACGGGGGGGAGGGGGTACGGGGGGAGGGGGTACGGGGGGAGGGGGGATGGAGAAGACATTTTGCGTACTGGGAAGTCGTACCTACCTCTGACATACACAGTGGTTGTGGGACAGTTTGGGTACTGCCTGAGGTCGCAGGGTGAGTACTCGCATTTGTACCCGTATCCGCATCGCTGCACGTAAAAAAGACAGTAATAAGTGTTCTGTTTTGTGATTTTAGACCTAACGGCCTATAGGTCTATAGACCGTAAAGTCCAAAATCGCAAACCAGCAAATGTCAATGTTGTAGATTGCAAAAGTTGTAATCTCCATGTGCTAATGTCTTTTTTTCAGTAGATGTCCCATTTATTTCGGTTATCATCGAACACTATGTTCATCAATCAAAAGAGAAGAAATGCAGGAAAATGCGGAAATAATTAAAGCCAACAAGAGTTTCAGATCCTCATGAGTCCACGAAGGTATGGAGGGTTATGTCCGTTTACACAACGCATTAATGACCCCAACCACAACCCACCGCATACCCCCCCCCCCCCCACCACCACCACCACCACCACCCCCCCCCCCACACACACACACACACACACACCCCACACACAACAACAACAACAATACGTAAATACATTGACCTATGGATTGATGGACTGATAGATTCATTCATTCATTCATTCATTCATTCATCATTCAGTGAGTGAGTGAGTGAGTGAGTGAGTGAGTGAGTGAGTGAGTGAGTGAGTGAGTAAAAACTGTATTTCCAGAGTGTTTCCAGGGATTTTCCATGGAAAATCGGGGGCATCGCGACAAAAACCGCTGCCAACAGCCAAGGTGTTAACCTTTCCAATGCCACTGCACGCATACTTTGTCTCTGAAATCTTCGTTCTTTCTACGACCAAAAGTCACAGCCGTCAAAAGAACATGGATACAGATTGGTGTCGGCAAAAGGCTTAGATCCTCATGAGCCCCCGCAGCTGCGGGGGGCTCATGACGATCTATGTCTCATGCGGTTGGATTGGGTTAACCTTTCCCCCTGCAGTCAAAGGTTAAACATAATTATGCGAAAAGTGCCGCATACAGACACGCAGCTAATACAGTTAGCGTGTGAGACGGACCGCAGTGTACACAATTTCCTTCTGCACCCGGCCTGACAGTGAGCCCCATTCACTGCCGGGAAAAATGCCGTTAACAACACAGAACCACATGAGGTATGGATCATCATAAGCCCCCGCATATACGTAGGGGAGGGGGGGTCATGCGGATCTGTGCCTCTTGGTGTTTCTATTTTAACCCCTTGACCGCCAGTGGACGCGAGTTTCGCGTCTGAAACCACTGCACACTGACAGACATTCGCGTGAAGAACATAAATGAAACATGGCCAAAAGTAGGCACAAAGAACACAGGACTAGCAAGAGACATAAATCCTCATGAGCCCCCGCGACTGCGGGGGCTCATGAGTATTTATGTCTCTTGCAGATGGCTAGCACATTATCGGCGGCGAAATCCGACCAGCCAAGGTTCGCTTGCTTGGCTATTTTTAGCGCTGAATGTGTCGTTACTAGCCGTTATTTGGCAAGCGCACCTGATACAACAATAAACTCTTTAACTCATTCTGCCCTCGACGCACCGCAGCAAGATCTGGCTCGACCATGATAGTTCAAGGGCCGTGGTGGTAGAATAGCTTGGTGCCTATAGGCGCCAAGCTATTCTGCCACCACCCTTGAACTATCATGGTCGATCTGTCTCCTGTGTCCATGTTCTTCGGACAGTTACGGTTTTGGCGGTCGTTTTGTGAACACGGCAGATTTCAGAACTGAACAAAATGTACGTCCGTTGGCAGGGAAGGATTAAAAGGACCTGGAACCAGTTGCATAAGCGAGGTTAGTCCTGCGGCATCAGCCACTAAGCAAGGTGCGCCGCTATGATAGCGGCGCACCTTGCTTAGTGGCTGGTGCAGGACTAAAGCTCGCTCATGCAACTGACCCCTGCTGCAGGCAATAAAGAGATGATTGTTCGCAATATCTCCGTCATAAATGTTCTTGGTGTGACTTGCGGTAATGCTGCACAGAAGAGCTGAATTCTGAATGTCGTAAAATGAAAGATTTCAGTTTCCGCTTCTTTTTTTTTTTTTCTAGCCACTTGTACGAAGGAGAGTTCCATCGACAGGCAGTAGAAGGAAAAAAAACTCAAGTGGATTGTAAAGAAAAGGCAAGACAACAATGAGAATCTGTTGTATCGGCGAATTTTAGCAAAGCCCGTCCGCGCAGCCCGTCCTGCAGTAGATCCGCGCTTTGAATTTGAATAAATAAATGTGTGATGGCGGTCCGGAAGGGCTGCAAAGTCCAAAGAGCAATATCATAGTCAGTGCACGAATAAAACTGAGCCAGGAGTGGTGAAAGCAAAAGACATTAACCCTACGGCTGTCGGTAGCTCTTTTTGTCGCGTTGTTTCCTACAGGAACCATCCCGACAAAAACCGCTACGGACAACCAAGGGGTTAACAAAAAAAAACTGACATGCTATGACAGAATGTCAGTGGAACGACCATGATAGTGCAAGGGTGGTGTCAGAATAGCTTGGCGCCTGTCAGGTGTCAAGCTGTTCCGACACCACCCTTGCACTATAAGGGTCGATCTATCTCCAGAACTGTGACGTAGACCTCAAAAGATATCATATTAAAAAGAATTTGCAATTTCATCCTCAGGGTGTAACAAGTTCAGTCCATTTTTTTGTGAAAAGCAAGATTTTCATTGCGGCCGGACTTACTGTCTTTGATTGCACTGACAGGGCGGCATAAATTGTGACGCTTATCATGCCTCTTAGATCGCTCTCAACCATCTAGGGCTTGAAACACATCACAAAGTGTCACATCACACAAAGAACCACAACATATATACAACCGACAATATCTTTTGTTATTAGATGTTTGTCAGCAAGACTGATTTTTCCGGCCTCAAAATGTCGAGAAACAGCTCAAAGAGAGCTAACTTCTGATTTTGCTTTCTACAAACATTATCTCCCTTAATTACTCTTTACCTGTCGATTCTCAGTTTGCTTGTTTCTTATTCTTATTTCTTTCTTATGCCGTCGTCGGCCGATGTCGGCCCTAGGTTCTTTTGCTTACTGGTGTTTGTGTACCAGTCAATATTACGACTGGAATGTTCCAGCCATTACCTTGCGCTCAAAACGAGTTTATGGTTGAGGTTTTTTAAGGGACGTTGTCGCAGCTGCTTTAGTCACAGGATGGGATGATCAGCTGCGTAAACGACAACATATAAGCATAGGGAGTAGATTAATATTATCTGTGTTAATTATAAGAGGCAATCGACTGTGTATCGATCATTCCACGCCTGCAGTTTCAGTGTATAAGCGTAGTTGTATCTGGTACAAGCTGCATTTCTGACATATTTTTTTTAATCTTTTTTTAAACATAGGCGTTACAAAACAAAGTCAGTGATAAAAAAATAAGCTACTAAAAGTGACTTTGCTACACAGTTGTTGTTGGGTTTTTTTTAAACTGGACAAGCAGACACATCCCCCCACCCAAAAAAAACAAACAAACACGAATACACACAAACTAACCTCCTCTCTCTCTCTCTCTCTCTCTCTCTCTCTCTCTCTCTCTCTCTCTCTCTCTCTCTCTCTCTCTCTCTCTCTCTCTCTCTCTCTCTCTCTCTCTCTCTCTCTCTTCTTTTCTTTTTTTCTACTTTTTTTCATGTTTACATTTAAAATCAAAATTAGATCATTCAAGACTGGGCCAAATTTGAACATGGCTGCAGGATTAATTTTAAAATTATATTATGAATAGTAAATGAACTTTTAAGTAATTATTTTTTATCGTTATAAAATTAATGCAGAAAGATAGAAACCTGGGGGAGATATAAAAAAAAATATGCAAGACCGTCACAGCTGGAAATGTAAATATGAAACTATAATAAAACGAGTAATTTAACCGTTAAAAAAAATCTTTCTTTACCGTAAAATATTCTTTCTTTAAAAGATCAGAAATAAATAAATAAATACTCACCAAATCTATCACCGTTCCTAGGGAACCCATTTTAAAAGTCACTGTGTCCCAGACTTGAGACGGTCAAATGGCAACTAAGACACTTTTCGCTCAGTACGTAAAATAACTGAGAGGACAGGTCAGATTTTCGCTGACACCGAATAGATAAAGTAATTAATAATGGGAATCCATGTTGGTTTTGTTCTGTCTTATCCATAAGCCACGCCGTTAAATGATGGGGTGGAGGTGATGGGGGAGATCAGTTGGGGGGGGGGGGGAGAGAGAGAGAGAAGAGGGATGGCACACTGGTTGTCTCTCTCGATTCGCTGCGCTGATCAGCGCAGCGAATCGAGGGAGACAACCAGGGTGCGTGTGTGAGGCAGGGGCGGTGGCAGGGGATTGGGAGGGGGGGGGGGGAGGGAGGAACCTCTTGTTTTTTAACCGGAGCATGATTCCAGAGGGGCAGAGAGCGAGGCAGGGCGCAGAGGGGAGGGATATTAAAAGGGGGGGGGGAGTGCAGGGAGGGTTGTGGGAGGATAGAGGTGCGGGATGGTATTGTGGGGGAGGGGCGATATACATCAGCGGGGGGGGAGGGGGGGGAGGGGAATGAAATCCACCCTAGACAGAACATCGTGTGACATCCTTCATCCGACGAAGAACACAGACTCAAATGGAATCAACATAAACCATACACCGTCTCGTCAGACTTTGGGGTCTTTACGGCCGGCTGACCGTGATCTGTCCTTTACTGAAGTGTAGTCAAGGTTTATGCGTGGAGAAAATGCGGGCTTCAAGACAGTATCACTGGAATTGTTTATGGGAATCTGGATAGTTTCTCGTTAACCCTTTGGCTGTCGTTAGCGGGTTGTTGGTTTTTTTTTTTTTTTTGTTTGTTTGTTTGTTTTTTTGTTTTGTTTTTTTGTTTTGTTTTGGTTTTTTTTTTTGTTTTTTGTTTTTTGTCGCAGTGATTCCCATAGAAGCGAGGGGATTATGAGGATCTAAGTCTCTTGCTGAGACCAATATCTATCCATTTTCCTTGGACGGCTTTTGGTCGTTGAATGAACAAAGGTTTTAGAAGCAAAGTATTGACCTCATGGCAGGCAGCAATAGTGAGCTCCAAAACCTGACAGACAAACTTTCAAGTAGCGCAGGGTCTTATGGCATGGAGATCAGTACGGATAAAAGCAAAGTGATGATCAACACCACAAGCGACAGCAGCAGCAACATTCACATGAATGGCCAAAAGCTAGAAGAGGTCAATAGCTTCAAGTACTTGGGAGCCACCCTGTCCAAAGACGGTAGTTGCATAGCAGAGATCCGTATCAGGATAGGTACAGCAACATCCGCAATGGCCAGGCTGGACAGGATATGGCGAAGTAACTCCATCAGCTTCACCATCAAGTACAGGCTTTACAAGTCCCTCATAGTGTCTATTCTACTCTATGGCTGTGAGACTTGGACACTGCTTGCAGACTCAGAAAAGAAAATTCAGGCCTTTGAGAACAAGTGCCTGAGGAAGTTGCTCCGCATCTCGTACCGCGAGCACAAGACCAACGAATATGTACGGAGCATCGTCACTTCCCTGGTGGGCCCACATGAACCCCTTCTGGCAACCGTGAAACGGCGCAAGCTTGCTTGGTTTGGCCACGTGACCCGACACAACACCTTGTCCAAGACTATCCTCCAAGGCACTCTCGAAGGAAGTCGTCGGCGAGGTCGTCAGAGAAAGAGTTGGGTCGCAAACATAAAAGAATGGACCGAACTCGAGATGTCAGACTTGCTTGCCACCGCCCAAAATAGAACTCAGTGGAGAGCACTGTCTGTTGCTGCTGCCTTTCAGTCCCCCCAACGCCCAGTTCGGGCAAGGGACTGATGATGATGATGATGATGCGTCCAAGGGGAGGTAAGGGGTTAAATACAGTTTCTACGAATGAACCCTAGCGCGCCCGGCACACTGACATTCATTTACGGTTTCTTCCGGTGAACCGTTTTACGGCAGTGAGTCGGTACCGTGCGCAGCAGGTTTAACCCGCAGAAATCGTAAGAAAAAATATAACAACGCCTTCTTGACGAGTGCCTTTGGTACTGACTTTCATGGACCTTTTCCAGTCCATACCTGTGACCGCAGCGTAACACAGACGAGCTGCAGTATTTCTAACAGAAGGATTGGAAAGTTAGCCGGACATGACAGCTTGGACCCTTGGTCGTTCTCTTTTCATTTATTTTCTTTCATATCTTTTTCCAAAAGACTCATGACTGTGCTGAGGTAGTTTAACCCATATCATCCTGAGGCTAAAAGCTTCAAATGTGTACACTGCCATATGCAAGCTAGATTATAGTACTTACAGATAAGGATATAGACCAATGGCTTTAGTTCAAGGGTGGTGCCAGAATAGCTTGGCGCCTCTAGGCGCCAAGCTATTCTGGCACCACCCTTGAACTATTTAGTCAAACTTATTTCACACACTGGTGTATTCCGAATGATACGGGTTAGGGACTCAACTCATGACTCCGGGAATGAGGGAGGGGTTGCACAGCAAGAGGTGTCATGTGACCTCCTCCGCCATCAGTAGAGTGTCACCGCGCGGACGGCCTGCCCTTCTAGTGTAGCACAGGCCAACCAAAAGCAAGCGCGCGCGTTATTGTTATATTATTATTACAAGTTTCCACGAGTAAACCTTCGCTCATCTGGCGCATATTCATTTACGGGTTCAGTAAGTGAGTCTGTACAATGCGTGGGCGGATAGGAGCCCCGATAAGCAAAAGACCCTCGGACCGACGTCAGCCGTAGTGGGACCGCGCACAGTCAGTCGTGCGCGGGCCCACTGCGGCCGATGTGGGCTCGATGATCTTTGCTCTCTGTGAGGGTTCAATCAAAGAAAAGGCAAACAAATTGTTTACTGCAAATAAAAGGGATTTTGTCCTTATGTCCAGTACCGCACTGCGTGGGTGTTTGTGACCACGACACGACACTGACTGGCCAGACGCGCAGCCGTTTCTCGAATAGCTGTAGACACTAAATATCCGTCGCATGATTAAAACAGGATTTAAAGCTGGACATAACAGCCCGCCCGGATCCTTAGAGTCAGTGTCTGTGATATGGAAATATAGCAGATTGTCCGGGGACCCACGGCGCGTAAACATTTGCTGATAAAAATCCGTAGTTTGATAATGGCAAAATAAATCACGTTGAAATACAGCGGATTTGACCTCAGGGAAAAAAAGCGTTGTTATATGCGACTTTTCAGTGTTATCGCCGACCTATTCAGTTGTAAGCAAAGTCGACGGACGTAATTAGATTTTGATTTGACAGGCTTAGATTAACTCATTGAAACCCACGGCCGCATTTGCCAATTTTTGGACGGAGGTGCCACCGAACGAGTAAGCGCCAGTTGCAGGAGATGGCTCGACCATGATAATTCAAGGGTAGTGCCAGATTAGCTTGGCGCCAAGCTAATCTGGCACTACCCTTGAATTATCATGGTCGAGCCATCTCCTAATGTGGGGCGTTGGGTTAAATGGGTTAAACGCCGCATACGTGAGACGAATGAAGCAAGGTGCATACGCATGTAGTCACAAGTAGCAGGGCCGGACCCAGGGGGGGGTTACCTGGGTTCCGGAACCCCCCCCCCCCTCCCAAATAAAAAAAAAAAAAAAAAAAAAACAGGGAATTTTTTTATGCAAAGGGAGTTCCAAAGTTTTATTATTTTTTTTAATTGTTTTTAAAACATTGCAGTTTTTAGTCACTTTTGATCCAAGGCACAAAGAGTTATTTATAGACAATTCAACGGAAATCCATTTCAAGGGATCCGTTTAAACGTCCAAAACGTTTTCCCGTTGAAACGACCAAGTAACCCAACCCCTAACCCTATTATTAGTAAATGCAGCCATATTTTCTTGTTCTGGCCGCAAGCCTCTTCCAGCGCCTTCACCTTGATACAGCCCTAATCCCCCAAAAACGACTTTTTAGAAAGATTAATTAAGACGCTAAGTTGATAATTATGATAATTCGTTGTAACGAACATCCGTTGAAACGACCATCATTGAATCGTCCAAAAACATCGTTGAAATGGATTTCCGTTGAATCAACCAGGTACCCAAAAGAGTTGCTCTCCTTCAGTGCACGTCTTTCCGAGAAAGATCAGTGAAAAGACGTCTGACGTCATTAAGGTTTGTGGGGGGAAGTTTAAATCTAGATCTATTTTCTTTGGTAACACTTCACTTTTGCTGTCTCCTCGAAAATGCCGAAACTGAAAAAAACAGATGCTGATGGCAGTAGGGGACTGTCATGCTGGTTTTCATCAAGCTCCATTTCAGAAGGTGGGTACATTTTTAAATCCAATTTTGTCTCATAAAAGAAATGTAGTCAGTAGAACTAGGTAAAATTCACCCATTCCGAATTCGATTCAAATGAGCACGTGGCGATGGCGCCGGTACTTCCTTCCTGTGAGTGTAGCCTACGCTGTAGGAGCTGATACTAGCTGCATATAATGAATATCATAGATATAAAACAGCCCCACTTATTAAAATACCAAAACAGGTAACAATTAAAGTAATGCATAGCCTAAAATTTATTTCACAAAGTATTATGATATATAACTTTAAAAATGTCAATTTAAAAAATAAAGATATCAGCATCAATGATCAATATTGCTTTTATATTTATAAAAAAAATCTTTGGACGGCAAAATATCGTTTTCAATAACAAAACCAAGGGCTAAGTTATAAGGTATCGTTATCACTAGTGCAGCTTACTAGCTATGTATTGTGACGTAAATCTCTTCGGAGAGCAAAACAGAACCGTCTTGATGGCTGACTATGGAAACCATAGCCTATCTGACGCCACTTGTTGACAGCGTCGCCATAAATTGTGACGGCAACATAGCCTTTCCGGGTGCGAAACCGTCATGATGACTTCGGTTTCTGGAACGACAAGAAGCCATCATGACGGCATCCCAACCACTGCCTTTTTTACATAATAAAATGAAAAATAAAAATGTGCTGAAATTTTGCCAACTGCTGAAAATCAGCAAATTTGTTAACAGTTCCTATGCCTGTGAACAACGTGCTACAAAATAAGATTATTCACCCTTAGGCCTTTTGTTGATGAAATTTAAAATAAGCTAAGAACTAGTCAGAAAACCACTGTTTTTCTTTTTTTTATATTAAATTATTATTATGAAATTGTAGTAGACGTGTTAACACCTGCAATGCATAATCATATATAAGATGTTGAAAAGACGGTTCTATTTTATTTTACATTTTTGTTGTTGCTTTTAGGATAATTTCATGTTTTAATTTTTATGTTATGTCTTTGTTTTTTCTTTTTTTTTTCTTTTTGTTTGTTGTTGTTGAGTAAATTGTAAAGCGCTTAGAGCTGTTTACAGGTAAGCGCTATATAAGAAAACTTTTAATAATAATAATAATAATAATAATAATAATAATAATAATAAAAGTTGTTTTTCTAAACGGCAGATGATGCAGTTCCTCGAAAGAGACAAAAATCAACCCAAAGTGAGACCACTGGCAGTGGAGTTCGAAACAGTGACATGGGAACAAGTAAAAGCAGTGTTGGTGAGTAATTTACTGCCCCCCCCCCCCCCCCCCCCTCTCCAAAAAAAAAAAAAAAATTAAATACAACCTGAAATTGATACGTGATTGAGTGTTTCAATTTAATAATTAATATTAAACAAAATGACTGGTGGGTTCCATTGGCTATCATTAGCCTGAAGAAGACTCTACGAGTCATAAGGTAGCAAAGATTTTGTCCATCATTTGGGGGGAGGGGTCTAAAAAGAAAAGCTGTTATTTCAGATCATAAATATATATCTAAGCTTGACTGAAGTGTGTAAACGAAGACATATATATGCTTTAAATGTAATTATCTTGTTGCAGGTCTCTCTCTCTCTCTCTCTCTCTCTCTCTCTCTCTCTCTCTCTCTCTCTCTCATCTCTCTCTCTCTCTCTCTCTCTCTCTCTCTCTATGATCTCTCTCTCTCTCTCTCTCTCTCTCTCTCTCTCTCTCTCTCTCTCTCTCTCTCTCTCTCTCTCTCTCTCTCTCTCTCTCTCTCTCTCTCACAGTTACACACACAATCGTTTTAGTATTTCAGACTTCTCATAGACCCAACTTTTATTTGTATTTCAGACTTCTCCTCAAGCATTGATCAGCCTGCCCGGGGCCTGCTTTCTGAATCCTCTGCCATGCCAATGACCAACCAGCCTGATGTGAGCCTGCTTTCTGACTCCTCTTCAGATTTCTCCTCTCAGATCACCAGCAACAAAAATATCGATTTTGGTGAAGTCAATTTCAAGAAACACACACGAGTCGTTTCACTGTCAAACAGTGACAAGGAGCATCTTCTAAGGCAACACTGGAGACCATCACCTGGTTTTCAGTTTCCAACAACAGTGATAAACAACAAGAACCGAAATTTCACCATGAGTGGTTGCAAAAGTACTCCTGGCTTGTGTATTCTCCTTTCGAGGATGGGGCTTACTGCAAGTATTGCCTATTATTTGCAAAGTCTACTGAAAACCTGGGCAAGTTTGTGAAGACGCCATGCAAGAACTGGAATAAAGCCTGTGGTCAGATCAAAAAGCACTCGTTATCACAACACCACAAAGATGCAATGGCAAATGGAGAGCAGTTTTTGACAATCATGGATAAACCAGAGCAGAGCATCGCCAGTGAAATCAATCAGAAAAATGCAGAAAACATCGCTGCAAATCGACAAGTTCTGACAAGCCTCTTCAGGATTGTTGAAGTGTGTGGAAGACAGGAGTTAGCTCTGAGGGGCAACTGTGATGATGGCATTCTTCAGAGTGAGAACAGAAGCAATTTCAATGCCCTTTTGAATCTGTGCATCAATGCAGGAGATGAAACTCTCCGGAAACTTCTAGATACATGCGATAAGAAGGCCATATACATTTCAAAAAGTACACAAAACAGAGTGATAGAGGTTCTTGGTGATCAGATCCGCAACAAGATTCTTGCAGAAATTATTGCAGCAAAACAGTTTACCGTGCTTGCTGACGAAGTCACAGACAGCTCAAACTGGGAACAACTTTCAATTATATTGAGATTCGTCGATGGAAGTCTGAAAGTTCGTGAAGAGTTCCTGGCCTTTGTCCAGTGCAGAGATACCACACGTGAAACACTTTACAACAAGATTGTTGAGTGTCTGGCCTTGTGGGGGCTTGATTTCAACAATGTTAGAGGACAAGGTTATGACGGGGCCGCAAACATGGCAGGAAAGTTTAAAGGAGTGCAGGCACGTTTTCAAGCAAGGAACAACAAAGCACTGTACTTTCACTGTGCTTCCCATAGCTTGAGTCTGCATTGTAAAAGCATGCGGCTTGCCTGCAGTGAAGAACATGATGGGAGCACTGAGGGAACTGTCACTGTTTTTCTCAAACTCTCCAAAGAGACAAAGAAAACTTGAAGATACCATCGAAGCATCTCAGCCTGACACGACAAAGACAAAGCTTGTTGATCTGTGCAGAACAAGATGGGTAGAAAAACATGAAGCACTGGAGGTTTACACATCTCTCTTCCTGGTTGTTCACGAATGTTTGGGACAAATGTGTGAAGACAGTGACATTTGGGACAGTGAGACATTGACCAAGGCAACTGGCTTTCTCCACACCTTGAGCAGCAGTGTTTTCCTCGTTGCATTCGTTGTCGTCCGCAATTGTTTGCGTTACTTAAAACCCTTGACAGTGAAGCTCCAGAAAAGAACAAAAGATGTTGTCGATGCCTACAGGGAAATCAAAGAGGTCAGTAACTGCATGTCTTCTATTAGAAGAGATGTCGACACAGCGTTCGTTGCCTGGTTTGATGAAGTCAGCAAAATGGCAAATGCTTTGACAACTGATGTTGTTGTTCCTCGTCAAGCATCCCGCCAGACTCTCCGTGACAACCAACCTGCGGCCACTCCAGAAGAATATTTCAAGATTAGCATTGCCATTCCTTTCTTGGAACACCTGTCAACCGAATTGGACTCGAGGTTCAAAAATGCTGACCTAGCAGTTGATGGTCTCTGTCTGGTGCCAAGCACTTTAATAGACAACCAGGATGGTTTCATGCAGGTTCCAAAAGGGGTGAAGACACTGGCAATGTTGTGGGAGTCTGACCTACCAGACAACGCTACCCTTGATGCAGAATACCAACGGTGGGTTTGCAAATGGCGAAGTGCTGCTGAGAATGCGACAGCTATCATCCCATCCACGGCATCAGAAGCACTGAAACACTGTGACAGGGATTTTTATCCCAACCTGTTCATCATGCTAAAGAACCTTTGCACCCTGCCTGTCACTACTGCCGAGTGTGAGCGTTCAAACAGTCAGTTGCGCAACCTGAAAAACTACCTGCGCTCTACAATGGGGCAACAGAGACTCAATGCACTTGCTTTACTGAAAGTGCACAGGGATGTTGATATTGACTTCAAAGAGGCAGTGAACTGTTTTGCCAGAAGATACAATTCACAAATGGTACTAATGCCGAGGAACCTAGTGCAGCAAGACTGAAAGTGAAAGCAGGGCCCTGATGTTCATAAACTACAAGGTAAAGCTTTATACCGTTAACGATCAACAAAAAGTAGTGAATAATAATAGTATACAAAACATCTCTGTTGATAAATAAATGTGTGTGTGTGTGTGTGTGTGTGTGTGTGTGTGTGTGTGTGTGTGTGTGTGTGGGTGTTTTTTAAGGGAGGGGCAGGTGATAATTTTTGTACCCCAGAGTTTGTCAGTTCGATTGTTCAAAAAGCTCAAAGTCCCCAGACCATCACAAATGGCTTTTTCAAGGCTCAGATTGCACCAGATTGCACCATTTTGCATCCTTGAAAAAAAAAAATTCCGGGGGGGGCATGCCCCCGGACCCCCCTAGAAGGCTCGGCGCTTCGCGCCTTCGCTTTATACTGAATCTGTAACCCCCCCATCGACTTTTCCCAGGTCCGGCCCTGAGTAGGCCCTATACATCAGCTGATTCGTTTTATGTGTCTCGGCTATTTTCTTCTGCGACTAAGGCGTGTGCTGCTCTGTCATTGTTTGTCTGTCAAGCCCGCAAGATCCAAAATCACATACTAGCACACGCTGAATATCGTGAGCAAGGCATTTTATTTGTTTTGAAGCCGTTCTGCGACTCAGGCCAGTACTTTTATGCCGATTTATTTTTCACCGACATCGTTTCGCAGCATGTTGCCGCAATGATGCAGTGGCCGGCGTGGCTTCGAATTTATTTTCATTGGGAGAGGGGGAGGGGGTGGGGGTGGTGGTGGGGGGTGGCGTGCCTGACCTCTTGTTATCCAGCTTTTAACAAATCAAACAGCTGAGGTGTGTGGGGGAGGGGGGAGAAGGACACGAGGGATAGTTTTTTTTTTTTTTTTTTAAAGAAAACAAAAAACAACTGTATATGAATAAAACTTATCAAAATCTTCTCATTTCTTTTCACCAAAATTACCTGTCCTCGTAGCATTAAATAAGCAATATATACAATCACGACTTTTTTTTTTTTTTGGTCTAAAAACTATGTATCTCCCCCAAATGTTATTCTTCTCATGTTCTCCAGGGCCTCTGTCTCGCTCAACACACCCTCCCCACCCCCTCCTCCGGTTCCTATGCCAAAGTGGCGTACATTGCCCGAATACCTCCCCAAGCAAGTTTGAGAAACGCTTAACCCTGATCATTCGGAATACACCAGTGTGTGAAATAAGTTTGACTAAAATAGTTCAAGGGTAGTGCCAGAATAGCTTGGCGCCTCTAGGGGCCAAGCTATTCTGGCACCACCCTTGAGCTAACGCCATTGGTCTATATCCTTATCTGTAAGTACTATAATGTAGCGGCTGATGGCAGTGTACAAATGTAAAGCCTTTAGCCTCAGTATGATATTGGTTAACTGGTCATGACAATTTTACATTCCACCTGCAAGAGACATACGGGAAGAAATCGACCGTTAGAGTCAACTGTTGTCACATTTAGGTGTAGCTGTTCTTGTCTGTGAGTGTGAGACGTCGGCCCAAGGCCTTTGTTGCTTTGAGGAGCGGGAATCATGGTGTGGACAGTTCGCGGTCTCTGCCGTTTCCTGTCCGTGTCAGTTCTTCCATGCCAGTGCCCTTCTTAAACACCGTACAATGTAAGTTATTGGTAGCAGAGCACGGACCCGTATACGCCTGATGGAGGTCAAAGTAACCCTTGTGCCCCGAAGGCCAAAGGCTTTCGGGGTACAATGGTTACTCTGTCCTCCTGTAGGCCTACAAGGGCCGTGTAGCAAACCACTGCTACCAATAACGTATTTGTTATCATACCTCCGCTAGTTTTGTTCAAGAAATCAAGCTGATAAAAGAATCATTGAAAAATATTTTCCTTTAGCGAGAAGAAATCTTTTGACCTGTAGGCCTTGGGCCGACGTCTCACACTCACAGACAAGAACAGCTACACCTAAATGTGACAATATCATATTGACGTCAGCCAGCCATGACTGGCTGACGTCAATAATATTTACATCATAGATTATGACGTAATATTAGATCTTTCAAGACATTACCGTCTGCACGATCAGCAGCATTTTTTTATAAACTGTCTTAGTAATGCAATGGAAGAGGTGCGTGGAGTGCCTCAAGAGCTTTAGAATTTTGTAATAAAATAGTCGCATAGGACGCAGATGACGTTTCGATTTCGCAAAGGTTCTTTCGTTAGTGTCGTCTGTTACACACTATTGTTGCAGATGTGTGCTACAAACAACTCCAGCAGTGTGCCTATTGTTTTGAACAAGGCTAGGTAACTTTGTACTTTAGTCTAGAACGTGTTGGTGCTCTATATGGGTTTCCAAAACGCATCATAAAGAGGGCTACAAGAAATCCGCCACTAGGCACTACTCGCTACAAGGGTTTCTGTAGCGAGGTCAAATGGTACAGTTTGCGTTAGGGTTCGGTCGTGTCAGTACGTAAGAATGAGAACAAGATGGGATGAACCATAACCTACAAAGTCCCTTCTATATATGAGAGCTTTCCTCGCTGTCAAGGGTGTGTACCTTTTGTCTTAGACCTGATTCTGACCTTTAAATATCTCCTATTGAACGATTTCATCCCAAAGTCTACCGTATTGGTTGGAGCTCACATGTGTTTTTCTTCTAGTAACATTCAGAGTTGTTCATATTTTTAAGCGTATCCTTCTGAACCTCTGATCAACACACACGCCGGCACACACACTGAAATAAATAGCACACGGCGCTTCCCGCCATTAGTACGCTCTGTGGGCTGAAGTAGCGACAGGAATTCTGAACAAGAATAGCACGAGCAGCAATATGACGTCACTGTAAGCTTGACGTCAGCTAATCTCAGCTCACGATACCGTGTACACAGTGACGAAACTGATGTTTTACATCACTCATCCGAAAGGCACGCAGCCTCTTCTAGGTCTGACTGTTTTGATCCACACAGCCTCTTCCAGGGCAGACTTTTGATCAGAGCATATAGTGGATCTAAAACATGCAAACATGAATTAATTATTATGCAAAACGTTGAAGAGGTACAAAGCTGGCTAACGAACTCATTCAACGTCTTTCTCCAAACTAGCTATACCCAAAATTTCCGGTAAATATGACAAAAATTACAGACTCTAATCTGGGTCAACCGACTTTCTGTAAACGGTATTTTATGTCTTCAATGAGACATCCAGTTACAACATGCTCGGGGGCTCTCTTGGCCACCCCTTAAATACAGTATCTCGCCAAGTTTCAAGCTTGTACGTTTAGCAATATCTGAGATTCTTGTGTCTACATACATACGCACACACACACACATACATACACATACACACACACACATACACGTACACACACACACACATACACACACACACACACACACACACACACACACACACACACACACATACGTACATACGGCCTTTTCGCGCCAAATGTACGTTCAGCAGCGAGGTTAGCGTAACTAGATATGACGTAATTTTTATCTTGTTACTTCAGTTGTCCGAGAGGTTTCGGCCTGCCCGCCTGGGACATCATGGACATGCTATTAAATTCGCCCCCCCCCCCCCCCCCCTCCTCTTCCGCGGCCCCCCCCCCCCACCCCTCCCCGCGACACATAAATAGAAGGGACTTTTTTTTTTTTTAAACGGAGCTTACACGAGTTAACCCGTAGGCTCTCTGCAGCGCTTTTTGTCGCGATGATTCTTGCAGCTGTGTCCAGATAATTATGATCATAAGAACGCAGGAGGCTAACAAGAGACATAAATCCTCATGAGCCCCCGCGACTCGAGGGGGGTGGGGGGGGGGGCTCATGAAGATTTGTGTCTCTTGCAGATGGGTAGCTTTCGCCTTGCCCCGGCATTTAAGGTGTTGAAAACCAAACTTTACAGCAACCACAGCACTTACCACAAATTAATCTATACTGACGATCAAGAGAAATGCGACATTTTGGGAATCATCGGAAACTCTAAAATGTTCCAAAAATGTCGCGTTTCTTTTGCTCGTCTGTATAAAAACAATGATATTTTGATCTATTAGCTGAGATTCTTTTACAAAGGTTACGGTAGTCAAGGCCGAAAATAACTTTGCTTTATTTACGCCCGAAGTATAGACTGAAGTACATGTATCTATCACGTGTATGAACAACCGAGTGGTAAGACAACTCAGTGTTAACTCATTCGAGACGTACGTGCTGCATTCGGATACGCGGCTTTATGCCTAAAAACCGGATGAGGCCCATCTCGAATGAGTTTTACTGAAACACAACGTGCACTATTCCGACATCTTCTATTTACCATCAAAATATTATTTGGTCTTGAACTCAATAAATCAACCTTGTACACACATCATGAAAACGTCTTTGTCGTCCAAAGCCTATGGCGAGGGGTATACAGCTGCTTTCGAGAGACTGACTATCACAGTCGAATGAACTTGATATATGCGCAGAGATGAGCGAGAATGCAAGGGAACTAACTGTCTGTTGTCGTCACATAGGGCCGTTTTGCTCAGGTTGAAAGGTCAGCCGTTCGTTGTGCGACAGCCTCGTTCGTTTTCTTTCCGCCACCTCAGTACACACACGCGGCATTTGCGTATTGCAGTATTCGCACTTTTACTTAATACTTCGGCTTCTTCTCTTCTTTTTTAAGTCCCTTCCATTTATAGAAGGGACCTTTTAGGATGGCTGGGTCGCGTGGGGCGAATTTAATAGCATGCCCATGATGTCAAAGGCGGGCATGCCTAAACCTCTGACAACTGAAGTAACAAGATAACAAAATGGGATGAACCCCAACCCACAAAGTCCCTTCAATATGCTAACTGCCCTCGCTGTCAAGTGCCTCTACCTTTCGTCTTTGACCTAATCTTCTGATGTTAAAATATCTCCTTTTGAAAAAGCGGCCTAGCAGATCTGCCAATGCGCCACATTGAATTCTAAAAGGGGCGCAGTGCATACGCGTCATTGGTTTGTCAAACGTCAATTATCATGACCTATTTTGGGTTTTACGTAATTTTATATTTAGCGTGATATGAGTTTCACTTTCGCTTCAAGACTTGAG
>BTPG01000006.1:130041531-130165686 GCA_036245525.1 Semisulcospira habei
ACTGAGCAAGCCGCGACTCTCAAACATCGTACGTATAAATCAAACTGAAAAAATCTGGTACCACCCGTCGGCTTGACTTGACTGAACTATCCGCCGCCGCATCATGCCTCAAGTTTGAGCCATCGGTCAAAAGGCATCTCCGGCCAGTGGCGGCCGTGTCAGTCGGGTCGGAATGACTCAGTTAATGGCCGCCGCATACATGAATATTCCCTTCTTTATTCTTTTCCTTTTTTCCTCTTACATGTTTAGGTGTGACACTTGAAACAACTGAAGGGGTCGGTCGCAGCTGACACCACCGAGTGCTAGTCAGGTATTTCATTTCGCGTGGGTGTCAGCGAGTGCTGGCGGAAACACCCGAAGGGAGACACAAGGGAGACAACTTCAGTATTGTATCACAATCGATATCAAGTGACGCGGTCGCACTATCTTCTGCCGTCAATTTTTTAATCACTGCTGCTATTTACGACCCGAAATCTGTCCATTTGGGGGTACGGCGAGCAACCGTAAGTATTTAACACTGTCTTAGCAATAGTGGTTTCGATTTTATCGCATATTTTATGGATATATGTTGGGTGTTGTCG
The DNA here is from genome assembly GCA_036245525.1 of Semisulcospira habei. Lineage (NCBI taxonomy): Eukaryota > Metazoa > Mollusca > Gastropoda > Semisulcospiridae > Semisulcospira > Semisulcospira habei. Next base: position 130,042,113 of record BTPG01000006.1, read on the forward strand.
GGGTCGTAGAATATTATGTTGATGAGGACAAGCCAGCAGTCTTGCCGTGTCTGTGTTGTCAATCGATGGGTCACAGTCCAAGCTGATTTCCACCTGTGTCAGGAAAAATACTGCTTTTCGTCATTTAAAGTGGTATGTAACTGAGTCTTTGTCTCTGGGGCAATAAGCTGTAATTTAGCAGTTGGATGGACACTAGTGGGTAGGACTAGGAGAAATGGAACTATGGAAGAGCTCTACGTGAAATAGACCAGCGCATAAATTAACGCCATCGGTGCCACTGCCAGTAGCGAGTTCATGGCTTTATATTGTACCAGAAACCTCACTTAACAGGTCGTCGCTAAAAAATTGTTCGTCAGGGTGAATCTGCTGACTCCTTGATCAGGTTCTTAGACAGATTTTTGCGCTCATTTTCAGTCTGAATGGGAATCATTCTTCTGTATGTGAATTTCACAAAGTGGGCTGAGGAATAAAGGTCTGTCAGAGACCATTATTCCTCACCCCATTTTGTGAAAATCCTGTACGTAATTTTACTGACAATATATTTTCATAGTAGACTCGCTGAAAGTAGATTGTCAGGAACATTAATGTCATTATGATCAAACCGTGATTGAATCGCAGTTCTATTTCAAGGTGAAGCTGAATCTCAGTGTTAGTTTGACCATAATTCCTTTGTGGGATTTTCATGGACCTTTTACCCTTAGTCTGTTTTGTGATAAAACTGAAATTGTTTTACTTTTATGTTTCATCAGAAGGGTAATCTCACTACTTTCATTTACACCTTACAAACACTGAAGAAGCCCCAGACTGAGAATGTGAAGAGAGGGCTCAGCATAATGTGGCTAGGCATTTTTTTTTAGTCTCATTTATTTTGATCAGAATTTTGTAGCAGTTTTCGAGCATTACAAGCCATCAATTACAATCTTGGACTTATTCAGTTGATTCAGGTGATTCAGAGTTCAAAAGTAGTGCCAAAATAACTTTGCATGTAAGATAGTTAAGCTATGTTGACACTACCCGTGAGTTTCCATCTCCTGTTGTAGTGTCTTATGGCCAATTGAGTTAAATTTCTGATCACGACATTGAATTTAGATCACAACTGCCAGAATCAAACCTTGTCTCCTACCTACTGCCTTCCATTTTGAATGGCAGTAGTCAGGATCCCAGAACATTATTTTGGCTCTCCATGCTGCTTTTTGTTTCCATGGGATTAAAACACTTGTTCCATTGCGTTTTAAACTAGTACAGTTTTAGGAACATCAGGATGGTCTACATCTATCCATTGTGAATGTCTGAATTTTTTGTGAATGTCTAGACTTTTCTTTCCCCAAAGAGGTATTTCTGTGATTTTTTTTTTTTTTTAATTTGAAATTTTCAGCAATTTACTATTTTTATGAATGCAGTGATGAACATACAATGATCACCATAGATGAAAGTAATAATTTGATGTCAAGGCCAATCCAGATTCACACTTACACTTAGGGACAGGTGTTTTTAGAAGTTGACCTTATACAAATTTGCCAGAATATTAAAGCTTATTATTAGCAGGCCTACAGGTCCCATGAGTGGTTCTGACACAGACACTGAAAAGAGAAATGTGACTGTGCTCTAAATTTAGTATGGTAATGTTAAATTGTTCATGTGCTACAGTTATTTTGCACACCCTTTATATGAATAAAGTGTAATGATAACACCTGAAACTTGTGAGTAAAGATGGCAGGTGCTCGCAAATATCATCCACCTGCAACTAGTGTAACCAACAGCAGGTGTGCGCACTTAACTGATATTGGATAACTGAGGTGATTGTATTCAGTATTGATAGAATAAATAGTCATATACTTCATACTTTCCATTTCGACACTACACTCGATTCTACTTTACTCGTGTGACAATTTGTATGTTCCTTTGGCACTACATCCACCCTTGTGCAGTGAAGTATATAAACTATATGCAAATTGTTCCATTAGAAAGCAAGGAATTCCTATATTTTTTTTAGCTCAGGGGCTGCTTCTTTTGCAGTTGTATTTGAGAAACTTCAACTCACTGGACACAAGATTCTTTGTACAGCTTTCTCTGTGTTTCCAGTTGAGGGTCACTGTGCCTTTTGAAGACAGTAGGCAGTAAGTCCATTTGTGCGAAAATCAAGATTTTGCAAGGGATTCAAGCATTTCACTAAATGGACTTGCTGTCTTCTGGCTTTTCAGGGCAGGCTGTGTAAATGCCATGGACGATTTTAGCATTTTTACTTGTATGCCATTGTTTGCTTTGGTGTTAATTGCGGACCAGGAGCCATAGTTAATTTGACTGTCCGGGCAATGCGTATCAGACATCTTCTATTTCTTGCCTGCAAACCATGTAAGGTGTGACGCACAGGCTGGGGTGCCGGGGTCAGTTGCATATATGTGAGTTTAGTCCTGCACCAGTCACTACGCAAAGTGCTTGCTTAGTGCCTGGCGCACGACTAATCACACTCATGCAACAGGCCCCAGGATCATAACCATTTTCACTTCCAGTAACGTCTGCGAGAGATGCGTCAGTTGTGAGAGCTCATGTGCAGTGTCCTATTAGCGTGGTCTTGTCCTCATGCTGACTGGAGTAGATCAAAGACATGTGCCTGATAAGCTGGGCCCATCTCCACTGGTTAGCTAGCTGGTGACTCAGAAAGCTCAGTCAAAGTGCCTGATGTCCCTAGTCGTATTTTCTTGGCGCCTGGGTAGCTCCGAGACAGTGCGTGATAAGCTAGGCACCTCACTGGTAAACTGTGGACCATGCCCATGGATGATGTGGGCACATCGCTCCCATGGTCATAATATTATTATGCTGACAAGCAACAGAAATAGGACATCATTTCACACGAATGTTGTTGCATTTCTTTTGCTCATCAGTATATAGTTTGGCGACTGGAGTGGTTCAAGGAGAGTGCCAGGTGGGTTATAGGCTCTTCTTCAATAGACACAATAGGCTTGTGATATTGTTAGATGTCAGGATAAAAAAAGTAACTTGACTGTCACGAAGTTGTGTTTACTAGAGGTTGGTAAGCATCTTTTTTGTAATTTGTTCAATGCGTCTGCTTTTCTCCCCCAGTGCTTGTGATAATTAATGTTGGTGGTTTGTTTTTTTTTCATTGAGATTAGTTTTAGGGATGTTATTTGAATGAATGAGTCATCAGCCAGTATCTTTTCCATAATAACCTCTTCACTGCCAGGAAAAAGTGAACACCGTCCATCTGCAAGAGACATAGATTCTCATGAGCCCCCGCGACTAAGAGGGCTCATGAGGATCTGTGCCTCTTGCAGAGACCAATTTGTATCCATGTTTCTTGGACGCTTTTGATCGTTAAATGAACAAAGATTTCAGCAACAAAATGAACATACAGTGGCAGGGAAGGGGTTAATAAGCATTAAGATAACACAATGCATTGCTTTGGAAACTTCTAACGGAGGAAGAAAACGCTGATTAACCCTTGTCATTCGGAATATACCAGTGTGTCAAATAAATTGGACTAAAATAGTTCAAAGGTAGTGCCAGAATAGCTTGGCGCCTGCGCCAAGCTATTCTGGCACCACCCTTGAACTAAAGCCATCATGGTCTTATCCTTATCTGTAAGTACTATAATGTAGCTTGCATACGGTAATGTACAAATTTGAAGCTTTTAGCCTCAATGTGATATGGGTTAAAGAAAACATTATCCCCAGCATACTTGTAATTAATGTTCGAATCCACTTTGACCCTCTTCCTTGTGAAATCTCCTATTGAAGGTGCAGCCTGTGATGTACCTTGGTCCCGAACTTTCCCAATGTGGACACAGAATTGTTCTGGTCATCAATGTTGAACTCGATGGCCTTACACTCAGACATGGGACTTTTCCGGATTTTTTCAGAATCAAAAAAAAAATTCCTGCACTTTGGTTATTTTTTAGATCAGTGCAAATTTGTTGAGAACATTTTTTTGAATTATGGTGCATGTTTATATGTTGAATTTTAGATTTTTCTTGAACTCATTGCTTACACTATAAGATGAATGTAGGTGTTTTGTGAAGTTCCCCACATGAAAATATACTGATTGTGAGTTGCGAGTCCTGGACTCTTTGCTTTCCTAGGATTTGATCTCAAGCCTGGTTTCATGTCTGTTACACTGCGGTGTCCCAAATCTATGGGTGACAGTCGTTAGTGCTGGAGTCTGATTCAGTTTTTCAAAATCCCAGAAAGCTGAATTTCAGATTTTTGGTTCAGACAGAACACAGTCCTTTGGACCGTCTGTTCCATCTACAAGGGGCGTAAATTCTCATGAGCACCAGCATCCGAAGGGGGACATGAGTATTTATGTCTCTTGCTTGTCACAAATCAAGGGGCAATATTAGTCCGTGGAACGTTTTTATTCATTTCAATTTTTTGCAGTACCCCATGAAAATCGCAGACCAAAAATATGGAAACTGCACCTCCTGCAAGTGCACCTTCTGCAAGTACGAGAGTGAAAAATTAATAGCAGTTTGTGTCTGTAAAGTTATTGATAATCTGTTCATCTTAATCTTTTTATTTCAGTCTTTTTATGGCACGATTTTGGAAGAAGACACACGCTCATCAACAAAATTAATCATTTTCGTGTCTCTTCACTGTACTGGTTATCGATGCAGATTACTTTGAGGTCTGCTTGAGCCCGACAGCTAAATTCTGACCACAACCTCCCCCCCCCCCCCCCCCCCCCCCCCCAAAAAAAAAAAAAAAAAAAAAAAAAAAAAAAAAAAAGGTTCAGATGAGGAAAGAAAGAAAAAAACAGACATGATATAATAGTGGTTTTGGGCTAGCTTTTTTGAGGGGGATCGAAGGCCTGCTGTGTACGAGACTCTAGGGTGATGTACTGGTCCCGTTCTTTTTCCCCATTGAGGAGTTGCTGTCAGTGACGTCACAGTTGCCTTGGCAACCATTGATTGGCGCGATGTGCCAATAGGTTCTATATCGCCCCGTGTTTCGTCGCTTGCCTGCCGTCTTGACCAGTTAAGTCCCACACTGGTTGCCGCCCTCGATCCGCGTCGCACCATCCCTCTTCTGCAAGAGTCCTAGACTCCCATAAGACCCTGCAGCCGCGGGGGCTTATGAGAATCTATACCACTTAGTTTGCAAATTCATAGATCTAACCTCCCTTGGTCTGCCACGCACAGCCCCTAATTCAGTCTGCATGGGGCTTATAAGACTCTATGCCTCTTGCTAGTTCATAGATCCACGCATTTTTCGACGGCGGTAACCAGTGTGGACCAGTCAAACACATTACTCGGGTCCTCCTTCTTTAGATGTATTGAATTAGGTTGTGAGCCCGGCGGGTTTTTTTCCTTCTTCATTTCTTGTCTTTTCACTCTATTCCATCCGGGACCCACCCACCCCCCCCCCCCCCCCCCCCCCCCCAGACATAAAGATGGACTAGACGGTTTTCAGTTCCCCGTTTCCCAGAGCGTACGTACGTAAACAAAGCGTAGCTGACAGTAAGAGATTAGCTGAAAGTAGGAGAACTCAACTGTGTGTTTCAGTTTATACGCCCTTATTTTATTTTCGATGGTTCATTCACAACCCCCCACCCCCACCCACCCCCCCCCCCCCCCCCAACAAAAAAATTCGCGTCATTAAAATGTTTCAAGGGAATGTTTCACGTTGCATACCGTCTTTGTGTAGACACTTCCATGCCGAGGAAAATTGAACTGTAAGAGGTATAGATCCTCATGAGCCCCCGCACTTGCGGGGGCTAATAAAGACCTACGCCTCTTGCTGAAGCAACTTTGTAGTATCTTTTTATGGGTGGTAGCGTTGAGTTGACACAGATTTCAAACGGTCTGCGTCCATAAGTAGTGACGGAAGGGATACATTAATTTTGTACATTCAGCCTTAAAAATACCACACTGGAACATGACGATGGATCGACCATGAGTGCGGGGGCTCACATGAAAATGGAGTGAGACAACCCAGTGTGGTAGTTCAAGGGTAGTGTCGGATTACATTTGCGCCTTTCCCTGACTTTAGCAGATAGCAGCGTTGAATTGTGACGGCCGCTCCATCTCTCCCCATAGGCACCTCCCGAAGCCATTTTATTAGGGGGTGCCGAATGAATGAATCACATACGTACATTTCACACTTGTAATGTTGGCCAGGAATTGCATTCGGGAGTTAATGATTTTCACACAAGTTGACCGGGAAGCTCATGACATTAGTAAAATGCGAGGCCGCTGCAGTAAAGTAAAGAATTGCAGTTCATCGGAATGAATTTTTTTTTTTTTTTATGTTGCAGGTCGCCCTCAGAAGGCTAAAGACAATAATTTTTTGTGAAGAGTGAGCTTTTCATTGAATTAAAATGAAAATTTTGCTTTTTTTTGCCTCCCTGGGGCTGTTTGGTTCGGAAAACGCACGAAACCTAAACACCCTTGTGAACGCAAACACCGGTGGTACTGGAAACGCCGGAACCGGTGGCTACATGCACAAGGGGGTTAACAGATATAGCCGCGTAGGCTCCAAGCCTTTGTTCCGTAAACAGTTCAGTTGGTAACTGCTACTACATACACCATTATCAGTCTGTTCATCTGTGAGCTCTAATTGCTTTTTATTTTTGCATTTTCCCCTGAGGCTGACTGCAGACATACTGTAATGAAAGAAACCATGCAGGAGTTTGTAGTTAAACGTAAGTTTTGTCCTTCCGCAAGAGGCGTAGATTCTCATAAGCTCCTGCAGTCGCAGGGGCTCATGAGAATCTATGCCTCTTCCTAACTCATAGATCGGCACATTTACATCCTACCACCGAAGATCTTTTGGGGCTTAAAGTCAACGACTATGTGGCAATTATCGTTGGCAAATTGTGCATCGGTTGTGTACTATTATGCGTTGCCTTCTCTGCACTAGGTCCTTTTGTCCTCCCAAATGGTTGTAAAAAGGCAATCTTTCACTCAGACATTAACAGACAGATTTTTCCTGTCGAGCACTCTTCATTATTCTCTCGTGGAAGAGGCATTATGTGCACAATGTCTCAGTCTTCAGTTTTTAGTATGCATTCAACCTTTCTCCACTGTAAGCCTTGAACACTGAAAATGTACGTCTTTTTACTCTGCAGTGTGGTAAGCGCACACGGCTGTTTATGACTATTAGAGCGTCATTTGGTATAATATAGATATGTGCTTTGCATTTTCGCAATGTCTAGAGAAGATGGCTTAATTCTGAGGGAAGTACTGCTGGCGCCCTCGACCGCTGGAACTCAACAGATACAAACGAGTCTGCCCAAGTGTCAGCTAGAGACATTTTTTTTTAAAGACCGGTTCGGTTGTTCTGGGGGATCTATGGTGCTTGTGTTTAGAGGAAGGTTCGCTGCCTGACAACTTTGGCGATACAGCTGAGATCAGTACGAGTAGGGATGATTTGCCGCTTGTCAGATCGTCTGGTATAAACCTGTCTCACTCAGAGATTTCTGACATAACGGAGGGCTTGCACAGTCCCTTGGTGTAAGAGTTAACAGACATACCCCTGGCACGCCACGTCAAGGAATGGATCGACCATGATGCTTCAAGAGCGGTGCCAGAATAGCTTGGCGCCTGAGGCGCCAAGCTATTCTGGCACCACTCTTGAACTGTAACGGTCGTTCAGTCTCCAGTATTGAAATGTCTTTTAAGAGTACCCGGAAACCTTGGAATTTCCTCGTCGTAAGAAAGCCTCAGCTTTCAGTTCACGGCGTTACTCCCCAGCAAACAATCTGTCAATTCTGGAGTGAAAGACAGTCCTTCCGAAGACTTAGGTAACTTTGTTCAGACAGGCATAGATGGCTTCCGCTAGGACAGTTTGCAGAGAGTCAGTAAATATGATTTCGGCAAGTTCTTTTTGAGCTTTGTTGTATTTAGAACTGGAAAAAGAGTGGGGTTATACATTGATAGACTAGTCTTCGGTGAGTAATTTCAAAGATTACGATGTCGTTGAGCATCTAGTCAATAGATTGAAGATTACATTCCGAATTTGATGGAAGACTTCAGGTCACGTTATACATTTAAATTGGGCAGTTCAGGCAGTGCAAGGACCGGTGTTTTTAAAAATAATTTTTGCCTTGTTTGAAAATTTGTAGTAGGGCTGAATGTTGGAATTTGCTAGAAAATTCTGGTTAGCTGAGAGGAGACATGTTTGGTGCTTTGATTCATACCATCCTGAGCTTATCCAGTGGACAATTGTGGGCCTATGTTGAGTTGCCGTTGTCGTAGTGATTTGAGGGGCACGCTGATTTCAGCTGTGCTTGGGTGTGGGGTTGGTAAGGAATCAGGTTCATAGCCAAGAAATGAGACTGTAAATGTGCTGGTTTTTTTGTTGTTGTTTTTTTTTTTTTGTGTGTGTGTGTGTGTTATTTTGTGCATGGCAAATGTGCAGCTGGTGGGCGCTAGTGTTTTTTAGGGGATTGAAATATTAGGGGATGCCTGGGACTGACTATGGCTAAGAGACTGGACAGTACGGAAACGGCACTGTGTTCCGTGGCCTTCATTCCGTATTAGATGGAAGATTCCATCCAGCATTAATTTGAACGCCCGGTGAACCGCCCTATCACCGGGAAACCCCCAGAAGACGAAGCTTTGTTGACTGGGATTTTCTTCGCTATGTCTGATCAGTTACTTTGCTAATTTGTTCTTTCTTGTGCGGACTGCATCGCTCCTAATTCTGTGCACCGACGACATCATTAACCAGGTCATTGTCACATAGCTGAAAATGGGTGACCGACTTAAACAACAGGAGTCTGGTCGACCACGGTAGTTAAGGGTGGTGAGCGAACGGCTTGGCGCCTCTGACTATGATAGTTAAAGGGTGGTGCCAGAATAGTTTGGCGCCTCAAGGAATTCGACTTGAGGGCTCAGTGTATTAAAATGGGTGACCGATTTTGTTCTATTTTTCAACTGTCAGGCAGCGCTCGCAGACCAATCTCTCAACAACAACAACCACAAAGTGGCATATATTAGGTCTTGCATGTCCTTCGCATAAGCCAAGACCTCTCATTTCCAACGTGAGATGTGAGAAATGGTTCGATAAGCTCAGCCGAAGGATTGCACCTGATTAACTCGACGCCTTAATAAGCTTATGGAGCTAAATGACAGCCAGCAAGAGGCATAGATTGTCATGAGGCCTTGCGGCCGCAGGGACTCATAACAATCTATGCCTCTTGTGGCGGAGTCGGTACATATTTAGTCTGCAACAGTCGAACCTCATCTTCTCACCAGGCTGAGCTTAGCAGACGATTCTGAAATGTTCATCGTTTGGCTCTGATGCTAGTGAATATGAAAGATTCGAGCTAGGATCATCCGATCGATTGTTTCCCTCTCAGCCAGTTGGCGTGGTGTCTTTACCCTGGATGCAGAGATGTTTTATGGCTTTGAGGTGGGGGTGAAAAAGTTTATTTTTACGACTTTTACTTCAGAATTGAGCACAGGCGTTGGCGGTTGGTATTTAAACCAGCATAGAAGTTCCAAACAAAATCTAAAGGCAGCCAATGACCTATTGTTCGTCTTAGTCATTGTTGTTTTGTCAGATCGTGGGACAGAAATATAATCGAAGCAAAACCGATATAAGGATTTCATTCCAAAGTTCATCGTATATGAGGTTGCAACCGTTTTCAGAGTATATTTTGCGTTTTGGTATATCTAGAGAGGCAGTTTTCAAATTTTGAGATTTTTCGCTCAAAAGCTGGTTAACGAATTCTTCCAGTGCCTAAATGTGAAATTTCAAGTGAATATAAGTTGTAATTACTCATTGTCATGGACATGCAGTTAAAATGTTCTCCATTGCGACCCATCTCAATAGTCTATATATCAGATTTTCAGCATTCATTGGTCTGGTTAAGGTCACAATCTTCGGTTTTTGTTGTTGTTATTGTTGTTGTTGTTCATTCATTTTTAGGAATAAGGCACACAAGTAGAATTCAGTTTATTATAGTTTTGAAAAGCAACGTCATTATCGGCATTCACTGACCCATTGTTGGTTTCTGTTTATAGATTTTCATCGTTAATAAGAAAGTTGGCCAATGTGGTTTCAGGTTATTGGTAGGTATTTGGACTTCAAAGCTTACTACGTCAGGAAGTTGATAAGAATTTTTCGTGACCATGTTAGAAGTAATCAAATTAACGGAAGAAATAGAGCCGAACTCCTCTGAACATTCAGGACCGTTCTCTGGATTTGTGTGCTGATGTCCACTTCACGTGTTGCGTGCCCGTAATTTCCGTTGCCCGCGCTCGAAGGGCCACCTCCACCCGCAAGAGGCATAGATCCTCCTGAGCACCTGCGCCGACAGCAGGGGCGCATGATGATCTATGTCTCTTGCTGCTGACGTCTAACCACATTTACATCCACTCAGACAAAAGGCTTAGTCTACGGCTAGAACGATCGAGGCCTCGGCTTGCAAGCGGATTCTAATATTGCCAGCTTGATTGAGGAGCATGCATTTGGCCGATGTCGGTTGATTAGCCAGATCGCCCTGGCTGGCCAGGGCCATTGGGCCCCTGCGAATAATCAATAAAACAATCCCCTAACAGCCCCCACTCCCCCCCCCCCCCCCCCCCCCGTCTCACCCCCTAAACGTCCCCGTTTGCGGTGGAGTCGGTATTGATGTACATTGTCGCAGGTTTACACAGACAACCCCGCCAGCCATTACCTCTGCTGGAGGTATAGATTGTCATGAACTACTTGCATCTGTGCCTCGTACATGCGGCTCGGTTTGGGGCTGACAGTGTATGTACAAGTCAGCGGTCTATATTGCAACCCCGTTGACATTTTAATGTGAGGAGCAGAGTGGGCTGAAATGAGCCAGATGCCCGCCAGCAAGAGCTAAATGACTACCAGCAAGCGGCATAGATTGTCAGGAGTCCCTGCGGCCGCAGGACTCATGACAATCTAAGCCTTTTGCAGAAGATTCCGTGGTAGACTCGGTACGTTGAGCCCGTAGATAACTATTGTCGACGTTCTTAGGAGCGGAGAGGGATGTAAATTTGCCGACTGCAAGAGGGAGAGATTGCCATGAGCCCCTGCTTTTGCAGGGTTTCCATGATAATCTACTCCTCTTGTAGAGGGAGGAAGCCTGTCGAGGTGACGTGGAAAGGGATAATTGTGCTGATAAACGGCGCAATTTTCTTAATCACATCGCAGGCTTATCGGGATAGGCCCGCCAGATCATATGCAATGGTGACACGAAGAGAGGTATATTATTACATCCACAGACTTACGTCAGACCTTTCCAGTCAGCGGACAGCGTTTCAATTTCGCTCTTTTTCCTTCCCACTAAAGATCTTGAGAGCCATGATGTCAGCTCAGTCAGCCAATGGGCTAACATTCGTTATGGTAAACAGTAACCCAGGGGAAAACAGAAACACTGTGGACAAAGACGAAACACTTTACTACATTTGCCAGATAAAATCCAGAAAGTCTGGTGAAAATTTTAATAATTCAATGAAGAAAGAAGCACGCTTAGAAAAACAGTTACAACACAATAAATTGTGCTGTAACTGTCTTATAAACGTGCTTCTTTCTTCGTTTGGTCATTCTCTGCCTTTTTACACACTTAGGAATCACTGTTTTGGTTTGGATTATGGTGTATGTTTGTCTTTTTCAAGTTAATAATGCTGCAGAAATGAAGATCGGTTGAACAAAACCGCAAATGAACAGTTTAGTCTGGACAAGCGTTCGCTTTAAGTTATACAATGGACTAATTTTTTTTTTTTTTTTTACCTCGGATATACATGTATATAGCAGAAGTGTATATTGCAGTGTGTTTTGTGTGCTTCTAAATTAACACTTTTTACAGATGTTATTGCTCCGCAGCATACGTCAAAGCAATCCAGACCAAAAAGGTGACTGCCAAGCGTGTAAAATGCAAAGAAGTACCCAACGGAGAAAGCAACACGCTTAGAAAAGACGGGTACAACACAATTTATTAATATTTCGGGTAAATACCCTTTGTCAAAATAGACAAACAAACAGAGAGATTAGCCGCTACTTATCTTCATTCGCAGAAGGAATGTGACAACTAAAGAAGGTGACGTAAAATAAAAGAAAAGGAAGAACAAAAGTGCGCAAAAAGTAAAAATGACGTCAACGAAAAAATCATAAGAGAGAGACTCGGACAGAAACTGAACACGAGAGACAAGAGTGGGAGTAAGCACGCGCTGGAGCGAGTAAAAGTAAAAGCGTGTATGTGAGGCCAGAGAAAGAGAGAGAGAGAGAGAGACAGCGAGACAGTTGCCACATTCCTTCTGCGAATGAAGATAAGTAGCGGCTAATCTCTCTGTTTGTTTGTTTGTCTATTTTGACAAAGGGTATTTACCCGAAATATTAATAAATTGTGTTGTACCCGTCTTTTCTAAGCGTGTTTCTTTTCTCCGTTGGGTACTTCTATACGTCAAAGCAGAATTCAAACCGGAAGTTAGTCTAGGCGAGGGTGCGTAGGCACGGCAAATCTGGCAAGGGAAGCAACCACACACCCTTCTCGAGCGAGCATGTAACCACGCTTTTAGGTCGCACTGGCACTAGTTACGTGTGAATCTTCATTTTGTTAAATTGTTAATATCCCAGACTAAATGACTTTCACTCTATTGAATAGAAAGAAAAAAAAAACACGTTTAAAGCTTAACGTCTTTTGTCCACGACGAAGGTGATTTCAAAGACGGGGCACCGAGTATGGTCTGAATAAATTGTGACCCCAGCTGGATTCAAACCAGGAACCTTTCAGACGATAGTTGAAAGCTCTACCACCGAGCCGCCACCCAGCTCCCACCTGTTGAATGGAAGTCATTTAGTTCTGGGAGTCTGTGGAAGAGTTGATGTTTCCTATTCTGGGTGCTGAGAGTCAGAATGTATTGGACTTCAAAGCAATGTAGTCTACTTATACAGCTTGCGTTGATCAATGTGTTTGGCCCGTTGGTTCTCAAAACTTGGCCTTCCGCCGCCAATCATAGTTATTCCCAGTTCTGACGTGGAATCCGACTTAGAAGTCGCGGTATTCCATTTTGCTTATACCCTTTGTTTAAGCCCTCATGGTCCCTCTTTTATGAGGAACCCAGCTCTGCCAGCAAGAGGCATAGATTCTCATGAGCCCCTGAGACAGCAGGGGCTCATGACTGAGAGTCTGTGCTTCTTACAGATTGAAGGAATCGGTGCAGAGACTGCGTTGCTGCTACTGCTATCGATTTCCCCGCTTTTGCGTGTGTAGTCAATCGCCCAGGCTTTTCCATCTGCAAAAAGACATAGATTTTCATGAGGCCCAGCAGACGGTCTGCGTGGGCTCATCAAAGTCTACGCGGCTTTTGCTGACCAAGATCAACTCCAGCATGGAGGGTGGTGTGTTGCTTTTGAGTTGAATGCCCGTCATCCTGAGAGTGCGTGTGATGTGCTAGCGTGCGCCGCGTCCATGGGCCAAACACAGACTGACTAATTTTCACTGATCCCCGCTGTCACAGGGGATGATGAAAGTCTATGCCTTTTACTGAGACACCAGTTGTACCTCCACTGATGATGATGAAACGTTTTTATTCAGGATAAAAAGTTTTAGGCATAGCAATGCCTATCTTCCAAACTGTCCTGCTAATCTACACATATAAAAATACATCAGACGATACAGCAAAAGATAAAATATATATAAGTACCCATACCCCCCCCCCCTCCATCAGAAAAAAAAAATACAAAAAGAATTAAAACAATATATATGCGTGTATGAACCTGACATGTTAATGCAGACAGTCAAACTATTACATAATCTGCAGCAATCTGCTGTGCTGGAGCAACATACTAAGCAGAAAAAATAGAACATTCACATCGACAGCAGATATTTATGGACGCGAGCTCTGAAAATAGATAACTTTGAAATATACTTTAAATGAGAGGGCAAGTTGTTCCATGACTTAGCACCGGAAAATGATATGCTACATTTGAAGATGTCGATTCTCGGTTTTGGGAGATGGAGTAAGCTGTTCCTTGTGTTTTCTCTATTCGTGTAGGAAAACAGCTCACGGAGATAGGGAGGGGCGGCATCGTTCCAATTGTTTACTGAGTGGTAGGATATCAAGGGCCTTCAGTCTTTCATCAGTAGGGGACGAACCAGGAAGAATAAGCTGAGTTTGAGGGTGCTATATGGGTGGGATTAAATGCGCGAGGCTGTGCGCGTTATGTGCCATGTACAAAAGGCATAGATTTTCATGATCCCCCGCAGTCGCAGGGGATCACGAAATCTAAGCCTTTTGCTGACCAAGCTCGGCGCCGGCCGTGCCTCGGAGTGAGGGCGTTGCATGAGGTTAAAGTCCACGGCTGTGGTGCGTGTTTTGTGCACGGCAAAGCAAGTAGCGATCGCGTTGACGCTCGGCTGCTGTGTTGTGAGCCAACTGGCCAAGCCAGCTGCTGTTGCTGTTATTCTGTATTGCATTGACGTCCCTATACAGGCGTGAGAAGTTCTAGCGCAGGTGTCAAGACTAGTTTAGCTAGACCAAGACGTTTTGGCGTGACGTCCCTGAATCGTTAGTGTGCTGGATGCTACCACAGGTGTCCAGACAAAAGCTAGACTTTGATGGTTTCATCTTCGTGGTGTGCAAAGGTTTTAGAGGAGGTGTGAGGCGTTTCGAATGTTCCTAGTAAATTTCAGTAGCTACGTATAGGTCAGTCTTTGCGTTCCGTCGTGTTAGGTTCTAGCGGGTGGTGTAAAGATAATAGCAAGACTAAGACTACTCCAACGCTAGCGCAGCAATTTCCTGCAGTTGTTGCATATAGGTCTCTACAGTACACTAAATCTGTATGGTCAGAAATCACAAGACTAGCTAGACCTGGACAATTTCAAGCTTTTGCGTCACATCCATAAGCGTGCGAGCACGACTTCTAGTGGAGGCGTCAAAGACCAGCCAGGCCTGCCCTGGACAGTTACAACAATTTGCGCTTCAGTCAAGTCACTCAACTATGTGTTTCGCCAGCATAACTGCAGATGCACCCTCCAGTCGATAACCGATTTTCAGGTCAGTTCTTCTTCCTTACCATTAACCCATATAGCCCGGAAGTCGAGCTGCCGGAGATGGATCAGCCATGATACTTCAAGGGTAGTGCCAGATTAGCTTGACGCCATCTGGCGCCAAGCTAATTTGGCATTACCCTTGAAGTATTATGGTCACTCATGACAGCTGCAAAGTTTGGGAAATGCGGTCTTGGGTTTAAATGGGTTAACCGACCCCTTTGTGCATGCAGTATTGTTTACAGTACCGGTGACTGCATGCGCAAGGGGGTTAATGCCAACTGACCAAGCATACTTACTTGCTCACCACCGTTACTAGCAATTTAATAATTGCAGCCGTGCGTAACGCACGTCGTCCGAGGAGCGACTAGATCTGAGCCAAAATCTAGCTGTTCCTCAGCGAGAGGCATAGATTCTCACGAGCCTCCGCGGCTGCAGGAGCTTATGAGAATTTATGCCTCTTGCAGCTGCAAAAGGTTCATGAGAAGCTGTCTGTAACAAGTGGTATTAGGGAGGACAAGGGACTGATTATTCACCCCGTCTTTTCTGTGAACAACGTCTGCTTGTATTGCTTGAATTGCAATCAAGGGATGATTTGAAGCTGACCGAATTGTTGACCTCAGTCTGTAATGACTATTGTAAGGCTCTGGTGGCCTGGTTAGCAGACAATCCGTGGCTTCTCTGAGGTCGTCCTTATCTCCACCCAACCCACCCACCCGAAAGAAACAAATCACACATAATCTTGATACTGTGTAGACATTTTTTTTTAGCCCTAATTGGCTCCTTCCTCAAAAAGTCGTGTTGAATTTCAAAGAAATTACCAACAACAAAAGGAACACTCTTCGAAATAAGGAGAACTGTTTTGTCTGTATCATGTTAACCGAGTTGAAAAAGGGAGCATGATCAAACTGGGGGGAGGGGGGGGGGAGGGAGGGGGGGGGGGGGGCTCGCAACAAAAATTTCAGTCGGCATCTTCTAGTAGTGAAGGGGTTATTCTAACGCATGTTTCTTTCTTTGGGTGTTGCCTTTTACCGTACGTGTTCGGCAATTAATTCATTTTTGTCTGGATTTCATGATGGATTTTGCAAAATTGACCTTGATGCGCGGTATCAGCTGGCACTGTGTGTCCGACTCTTGAGAGGTTTATTTGATAGCGTGGCTTGGCAATCGATCCCATCTGAGACCCGTTGCTTGTGGAAAAGAAGGCCGCAAAGACTTGCTGAAGGTATTGACGTTTTCTCTGTTTTGGGATTTCTAGAGTGTTCGTCTTATGTGGTGCTTCCCAGTGTTATTACAGGCCTCGTTGTATTGCTCTCCTGAACTCGCAAAATTATGGGGGGTTGTTAACTCTTATCAGTCTGAATACACCAGTGTGTGAGATAAGTTTGACTAAAATAGTTCAAGGGTAGTGCCACAATAGCTTGGCGCCTATAGGTGCCAAGTATTCTGGTACCACCCTTGAACTATCATGGTCGATTTACCTACTCAACAGGTATGTAGCCTTCGGAGCACAGCATCCGAATTTTACCTGGCTCAGTGTGTTTCATGTGGTTACTCTGCCTGTGTTGGGAGAGTGGATTTTGCGTCAGTTTTGTTTCACACAGCGAAATGCGTATTTATTAGGTTATTGATGACGTGTACATTTGATCCTGCTGTCCTATCAATACCTGTCATGGAGTTGAGACAGTTTTCGTCAAGCACCAGTGTTCGGCCTCACACATCATTCTTCATCACAGGTTATTTGTCATCAATCACCAGCGTTGATCGCTCATTATTGTATAATCACTAGTAGCAGCCATCAAACGGAAAGGGACCCAGATACCGACAGTCCTGTTTGCCATTCCCAATTCACCTGCAGGAGGCATAGCTCACGAGAAGCTGTTAGATTTTCATGAGATTCAGCAGCTGCAGGGACTTACGAGAATTTATTCCTGTGTTGAAAGGAGATAGACTCCATTTGCACCCTCAGATGAAGGTTGTGTTTCGGGAATTGTGGGGTTTCATGGTGATGTCTAAATGACAGTCTGAGGACTTGAGGCCTGTGGTGAATCCACTCTGATCAGTGCGTATGTGTTCTAATTACACTGACCAGCCCGGTATTGTCTCTGAACCAGGCCACCAGAACTTCTTTGTTTTCCCTCAGATAGTGGTTTGTAGGTGTCTCATTTACCTTATACGGCCTCTTGTTGGTTTGGTTAGGAGCCAATACCGGGCTGGTCAGTGTCACAGTAGTGAAAACACACCCACAAATCAAAACGGATTGCATTACAGTTGTCAAGTCCTCAGCTTGTCACATAGACATCAGGAAGAGGCATAGATTCTCATAAGCCCCTGCCTGCAGGGGTTTATGAGAATCTGTGCGTCTTCCAGGGAAAGGATGTGTGCCTTTTACTCGCAGACATCGGCCGCCCGTTTACATACTCGGGTTGAGCGACTCGTCCAGTTTTCAAGTCTGCTATTGTTGTACCTAGTGAAGAGGAAATTAATGGTCGTGGTCATGTAGTGTGTATTAATGTGTGCTGTTCTGTGATGTTGGACCTTACGGCGTGTAACTGTACGGTCTAACACTACAGACCAGCACACAAACAGGAACGTCACAGTAAGCAACTGCGCAGTAGTTTATCGATTTTCGCTATGATGAGCTTCGACAAGAATTCGATCCTCAGGGTTCAGGAAAGAGGTCAGTTGATTGACTAATGGGGCTGAGGACAGATGTGGAAACCCAGTGAACGTGAAACAAAGAGTCTGGGCCAGTTACATGAGCGAGCTTAGCCCTGCACCAGCCACTAAGCAAGGTGCGCCGCTATGCAACTGGCCCCTGTTGTTTGGGTCGGCCTCACTCTAGAGAGACAGCTGTTGTTTACCAGGCATCTGAAGCGTTTGGCTTCCTTAGTGAACGTGCTTTCTGTCGGTTCATGCCCATATGGTTACCCCTGTGGGTTTCGGTAGCGCTTTTTCGTCGAGGTGATTCCTGCAGGAATCACCTCGACGAAAAAGCGCTACCGACACCTGCAGGAATCACCTCGACGAAAAAGCGCTACCGACACCTGCAGGAATCACCTCGACGAAAAAGCGCTACCGACACCTGCAGGAATCACCTCGACGAAAAAGCGCTACCGACACCCATAGGATTAATGTCTTAGAATAAATGTCTGATTTTGCCTCGTTCCTACACTAAGCCTGATGTGTTCTTCCGACTTTATGATATTTGTCTTAGATGGAATAAAGAGTACGTCTTCAAAAATTATTTAACCCTTCTGCTGTCGTTAGCGCTTTTTGTCGAGAATCGCCTCAACAAAAAGCGCTAGCGACGGCCAAAACGTTACGAGAAAATAAACTGTACAGACCAGTGTGAACGTCTCAACTTTTTGCGTTGGGGCGGATGGGGTTTTATTCTTAACGTGTTCATCACCTTTCAGACATCAATACAACGGTAAGTGGATCATCCATGATAGCTCGGGGTAGTGTCCGATTAACTTAGCTCAAGTCCGTAATGTCTTAAATGGTGGATCTTCACGCAACCGTGAACATTGTTAACTTTTTTTTAACCCAACCAGTTTAACTTCTTTTTAAAAATAATTTAAAATAAGAAATAGGTTTCGTACTGTATGCATGCATTCATGTAAAAATGAAAGACTAGCTGTTACTGTAGCTATGTAATGTGAATATGATGGAGTGGTTGGGTACTGTACATCTTTATCTTTAAATACATGTACTATAGCTGTAAATGAAGTAGTGAGTTGGTATGGTAACAATGTAGCATCGTAAAAATTAAGGAGTGAGTGGTTGCGTTACCCTCCTCTCCCCCCCCCCCACCCCACCCCACCCCCTCCCCAACCCCCACATCACCCCCCACATCACCCCCTCCCCAACCCCCCCCCCTCCCCCCACCCACGCCCACCCCCAGCTGAATCGTAACTGGGCGTAAACTTTCGTTCGCAGTTACGAAACGGGGCACGGCCGGTTTCCTGCTCTCGGTCCAAATGTCATATTTGATGGCGCTGTAAGCCAAACTGGGAAATGCAATTTATGATTTTAGGTCACTGGTCAACTTTCTATGGTGACACTTTACCTTGTATGGATTCCGTTCTGAGTTAAGAGTGGGAAGCGAATTTCATACAAGTTTCTTCGTGCTTGTAAGACAAGAGAGATATTTCCAGATTACATCACCTTCAGATGTGTGCTGGTATGTGATTTTGATGTTAACAAGGCGAGCTCCTCGGCCCTATTGTGTTGTTCGAGTGAATTGCTGAGTGTCACTCGGCCGAACAGTCATGTCCAGATTACGCGCACAGACCAGCACACCAATGTCGTATTGCTGTATCCTGGTGATAAACGAACACAGCATGTTTACCCTGTGGCTGTCGGTAGCGCTTTTTGTCAATGTGATTCCTTCAGGAATCACCTTGACAAAAAGTGCTACCGACATCCAAAGGATGGACAAGTGTAGGTATTGTAAGCATTTTTGTTTGTCGAATGAATCACTGGGTCACTAGGATTAGACATGTCGAGATTACGAGTCGCCGTTTTGGGACTCCGTGTTCCGTTGCAGTTTAGAACCAAAAAAGAGGAGGCACTCTTCGGAGACAGAGACGAAACACGGAGAGAGAGAGAGAGAGAGAGAGAGAGAGAGAGACGAAACAGCAAAGTGTCTTGTCTGCTTTATTCCAAAGCCTCTTTTATAGTTGGTTATTTATATGCAGTGTACTCGCTTGGCATATATACATATATCGGTCAGTATTTCGTGTTTGTTGGACATGATGTCGCACGTTTTTCTTATGTAGGCCGACAGTTATTTTTCTGTTATTACATGTTTCCTAATGTTATATGTTGCTGATTTCTCTGTCGTGACAGATAGCGTACGAGTTTGCTCCCAACCCCCCCCCCCCCCTCCACCCCACACCCTCCTTTCAATGCTCTTAAAGGGCAAACACCATCCAACTGCAAGGGCCAAAGAACCTAATGGGCCCCCGCTATAGCGGGGACGCATACAGTTTTTTGCCTCTAATTTTCCCATTTATGTCTGTGTTTCCTAAACAAATGAGGAGATTTCGCTATTTGAATTTGCCGTGGTTTCAGTGACGCCGTTTGAGTCCGCCGCAGGGAAGAGATTAAAGTATTTGTAAACTGTTCTGGAGAACACACAGGATGACCCTAGTACCGAAATAATTGTCTGGAAGTATTTCGGGCGACGACCTAAACTCCTCAGACAGTTCTTTGACATGTTGCCGAAGTTTTTATTTATTCTTCTTATTCTAGGACATAGGTCTCTAGCGGCCTCCGGGTTATTCGGACGCAGACGTTCTTCAGACAGTTTTACTGCTGCAGTTTTATGCACTCCCACACACCACTCTGTAGACAATGTTCTGCTATTCTTAACCTAATTGGCGTGTCGTCGGAAGACAACAATACTTGATCAGTCTGAAGGCAGTGCCCCAGATTTAATTCATTCGCGACGTGCCGTGTATCCATGTGGCACGTCTCGAATGCGTGAAGAGGGGGCCGGTGTAATGAGGTTTGTGACAGTGTAACAGTTTTCATAAAGCTCGTGGACGCTCAGCATAAACAAGAACAAAAAAAATCCTTTATGAGCTTTGTGACAATATTGTACAACGCCTGTGGATTATCCACAAGCTTTGTAACAATTGCCACAAAGCGCTTTCCGGACACACACCAACAACAACAACAAAAACTCTGTGAGCTTTATGACAGTTTGCTACAAAGCTCGTGGAGTATTCACAGTTGTCACAAAGCTCACGAAGCCAGCACGAGTTTCATGACAACTAACACATTTTTCACATAGCACATTCAAAAGCCTTGGAATGTCCACGAGCTTTGTGACAATTGTCACACTGTCACAACGCTCGTTACAACAGCGGGTCCCTTGCGATTGCAAGCCAGCTGCAAGAGATGGATCGACCACGATAGGGCAAGGGTAGGATAATATTGAATGTGCTTACTCAGCATTGCGACAAAATGTCTGTGTGTTCGCTAGATTGCCACCTTCGAAAAATCGAAATACGCACGTGGTCATTTGTACAAGTACAAAAACAATGTACTAATGTATAAAATAGAGTCATCTCATGGTAACGATAAAAACTCCTTGACATATTCAAACAGCATCTGCTATGCTTAATTCTGTTAGCTCCCATGTTAGCAAGAAGGCTGCAATTTGTTATTTATGCACACGCAGGTTGTTTTCCACTCTGTGATTGGGGACCGCGAAATGTCATTGCCGGCGGCGCTCTACTGTTAATTATTAATTGTTCCGGTCAATTGGGCAATTACTGTAGTTAGGAGAATTACATTACTCACTTAATACGCTTGTGTAGGTGGCGTTTTTCGTGACCTAGAAGCTCCAGCAAATGTACAAATGGCTATAAGTTGATAGCAGGAATTTGTTTGGCACTTTGATATCAGATTCAGGTGGCCTGAAACGTGTTGCTGAATTTGCTGTGCATTTGGCATTCTGCAACAAATTCTGGGCCATGATTACAAATTCTATACTGTTTATTTCACCATCAGGAATGCTCTTTTTTTAATGTAGCACAACTGTCATCCTTTATTGAAGCCTCCACAAACATCGCACAGCCAATCATGAAACGTGTGCTGTGCTGTGTAAGCCGTAAGGTTTTAAACCGTAGGCCAGCATATACTTTTAAGTCGCACAGATACTAACTAACAAGATCAAAGACAACATTATAGTATAAGGTCTTTGACAAGATGAAAGAAAAAAAACTCATTCACATCAATTTGGGCAACACTTTTGAGTACTGTGGGTTAACACTAGATCTAAATACTAGTAATCTTCCTTTCTAGTCCTTGGTTTAGGTTGGGAGTGATTTTTACATGCACTACGCAACTTTGGAGGCAAATGATAAATTGACCGGAGAGGTTTCGTCATCTCTTCTGTCACGCTATAACCATTTGCCTTCAGAGGTAAAGTGGCACATTGTCCTTGTTTGTACTTCAGCTTTGAAGAACGCTTTAAGTCATTCGAGACGAACGGCATCCGGATACGCGGCTTCAGCCGCGTATCCGGATGCCGTTCGTCTCGAATTAGTTAAGCGTGCCCTAAAGACCCATATGTTTTCTGTCAGCTACAAATGACTTTGTCACACACCTGTCATGTTAAAGTCATCTCTATCTATTTATAGAAGTAGTGTGTGTGTGGGTGTGTGTGTGAATGCCAGTATGAGTTCATGAGCGTAGCACTTTTGAATGGTGACTTTATAGTGTTTTGTACTTTTTGTAAATTCCATTTTTGTAATTAGTTATTTTTTGTACATTAGTTTTTGTTAAGCGCCTAGAGCTCTAATCTGAGGTTAGGCGCTATACAAGTACTCATTATTATTATTATTAATATTAATCGTCTGGAAAATCTGCTAAACTGTATTGTGCTCGTCAGTTCAAAGCGTCTGTCTGTGTTGTTCTTTATTGTTTGCACACTCGGCAGTCTCCGTTTCCGTCTGGATCCAGCGTTTATGCGGCTGTGACTGGGGCTGAAGGCCTGAAAGCACTTAGGGAATTGAAATAGATTGGCTGCGGTCTTGCCCCGTTCGCACACCGGTTGTCTCCCTCGATCCGCCACGCTGACCAGCGGTAGCGAATCGAGGGAGACAACCCGTGTGTGCCGTTGCTTCAATAATGTCCTCTCTCTGTCTGGATCCACACGACCCCTTGCCGAAGTGAAAGAAAAATGCAATTTTGGGATGCATCTGTGAAGACCGGCTTGTGCACCAGCTGTGGGAGATAAATCGGCCATGACAGTTCAAGTGTAGTGCCGGAGTAGCTTAAGTTTACGTCTACGGCTTTTGTTTAATTTGGGTTTTTTGCACTTTTTTTTTAACACGTTCGAGTGGTGCTGCATTCGGATACGGATATTTGGGATATATTGTAGAGAACTTGCGGTGAGTAGCTATTAAAAAGTGCTGTTAGATCCGAAGTTCGCTATATCCGACCTTGTTGTTATGAGCGAAGTTTACTGTGCCTTGTAGTTTGGATCACAATGTTTATAGATGTTGACAGGCATTTGAATTAATTGGGCTTTTTTTTTTTTTAGGAAATCCCGTTGACCAAATAATTTTTTTCTCTGTGTTACAGGCCTCGTACCTCTGACAATGATTGCTTCGTCATTTTTTGACAAGCCTGTGCTGTAAAATCATGTGTGGGTGTTTGATTTTGGACCTTAGGGCCTAGTGCCGTAAGGTCCAAAATGACAGTCCAAGACCGAATGGTATAACTGCTGGCTTGGTGTAATTCAGAACGATTTTCACCCCCTTGCCTTCACCAGATCAACGCAGCGATAATCGTTATGACTGCACAACACAGCATAACAGCTAGTTCATTAGTATTCGTTACGCACTTCCAGCTCTCGTGAATACAGCCCCAACCAGTCTTCTCTTGCAAGCCCCCACCCGGGTCTGCCCTGGGGGACTTGGGTGGGGTTAGGTACTTTTTAGTTCCCAGGGTCACCCTGGTCAGCCCCACAGGGTGAGTTTTTCTCTCTATTTTGGGGCATGTGTTTCTGTCTACCCGAGGTCCATTCACCTGTATTTGCCTTTTTAAAAATCTCCCTACTGTCTGCACTGCCTGTAGCTCTTGATATTGGATGTGTGTTGCTAAATGGTCTTAGCTTTATTTAGGCCCCATGTGTTGGGTTTATTTAACGTATTTGACCGGCTGGCGACATACATTCAATGTTCTGTTTAGTTGTTTTTTTTTCACAAGCAGTGCAGGCACGTCCTGAGAAAGCCTTGTTGCTGTCGGGACGTTAAGCAATGTACAATCAATCAATCAATTCTCTTGCAAGCACAACCATCTGCAAGAGACATAGGTTCTCATGAACTCCCGCAAACGCAGGGGTTCATGAGAATCTATGTCTCTTGCTGATCGAGTTCGTCGTCTTCATCTATTTCTCGGTTGTAGTGTGTTGTTTGGTGGTAGGCCTGCGGTCTGGGTACTCGTCTTACCAGTAGCCCATCCCAAACTGTGCAAATTCCGGATCGATTTTTTGGTTTTCAGCCAGACTGCAGCAGCTGTGTTGAAGTGGTACTACATATCAAGAGCTCATGCAATTCATTACTGCGTAGCCAATGCCCTGATTAAGTACAGTATCGTAGGATCAACTGTTGTGAAGTGGGCAATTGTGGATCGTTTTACCAGTATCACCAAAGAAATCAAAGACACTCAGTGTGTTAGAGTGCCCATG
Source organism: Semisulcospira habei (assembly GCA_036245525.1). Lineage (NCBI taxonomy): Eukaryota > Metazoa > Mollusca > Gastropoda > Semisulcospiridae > Semisulcospira > Semisulcospira habei. The sequence continues at coordinate 130,066,294 of BTPG01000006.1, forward strand.
TTTCCTTCATAGGCGCCTGACGGGTGCGTGTTGATGCGAGTCAGCCCCTTCTCTCACGCGTACAGGTATGCTCAGTACTGTAGTATTGAGCATAGCTGTGCGCTCGCGTTAAGGGGCTGACTCGTATCTCTCTTTTAATCTCATTAAATCCTCAGGATGAAATTATCTTCTTTATTAAGATATCCATCGAGGTCTATGTCGCAGTACTGAAGACAGGTCGACTGATGGTTTAAGGTTGGTTTCGGAATAGCTTGGCGCCTACACATCTTGTCGTAGCATGTCCGCGCGTTATGGGTTAACTCTTTCGAGACTCTTCCTAGGGCCGCGAATCCGGTTGCCATACGTCTCGAAAGTGTTAAGACCACTGTTTTATGGCGAAATAGGTGGTTGCTGGAAACAGAGCCTACTGCACATTAACACCATCACGACAGCGCGTTCTTTGATGCTGAACAGAAGAGATCAACTCTGTACATCGGCACACGTTACACACGTTTCTAGACCTCTGGTCATTCTGATCTCCAGCGGGATTGAGGTTGTGGTTCGTTAGAAGCAGACGGGAAACATGCGACGGTTATTAGAAGTCGCCAGACGATCGCTTTAGAAAGTCAGGGTCCACATGTTTTGCAATTTCTGCTACAACCAGTGGCACTGACTAATGAAACCCGAGTAAAAAAAAAGTGGCTGTTTTTTTAAGAGGCACATAGGGTTCATTTGAAAAAAAATCAAGGTCTCATACCCAATGTAACAATCCGAAAAAAAAACTGTTAGGAAAAAGTCCAGGTCTCATGTCTTGGAAGTTTTGTAACGACTGAAATTTACAACACAGTAGGAAAGGAGAGGAGAATCCATCACAGTAAAACTTTTTTTTTAAAGAAAAATAATGTCAAGTGCAGGTGCCCTCGCAGGGAAAGCTTTGAAGGAGAAACAGCGTCACCCTCCATTAAAGACCATCATTTAGGTGCCTACAGCTGATGGTCTTTAATGACAGGTGATCGGTCACAGGTTCTGCTGTATCTGGAGGCACAGGAGGATTCTCATTTCAGAAACAAAATCACGCAGTCCCTTCTGGCCAATGTTTTGATTATCATTTGAATTTCAAATCACTTGACGCCTTCGCAGTGTGAACCCCACTGGGTATCGGAAAATCCGCCTGTGTAGGCTGTCGGTGTCACGCGTTTCTTATACGGAGCACAAACGCAGGAATTACTAGTCTTTCGTGGCGCCGTTTTGGGAAGTCAACAAGGGTCAGTCTACCAGCAAGTGGCACACACTGTCATGAGCCCCTGCATCCTGCAGGGGCCCATGCCATTCTGTACCTTGTGCAGATGAAAGGAGATGTAGATCGTTCAAGCTTGGGAAAGGTCCAGGCTGAAATGACGCAGAAGATGCAGTTGCCTAGCGACCAGATGTATCGATTTTGCTCGAACCTTACAGTATTAGAGCGCCGTCGGCTTGCATGAGCCGAGTAGTCGCAGGTCCTCGCACAGTCGCCGCGCATCTGCAAGAGTCACAGAATCTCATGGGCCCCTGCAGCCAGCAGGGGCTCATGAAGTTCTGTACCTCTTGCTAGCGACAATCACATAAGCTTGTTTCATTCGCGATCGAGAGAGGTGTCGGAGTAACGCTTTGTCTGTGTACTCTATACTTGGCGTGCGAGGTGGGAATACGGTGTTACTGGCGCTTATGCGTTCAATGGTTTCATGCACAGGCCAAGTTTGACACGTGCCAAGGCATGCGAGACCAAAACGCGGTTAACTCATTCAGCCCGACGCACGTATTTCCCAAATTTTGGAGGCGTCATCTAACGACTATGCACCTGTTTCAGGAGATGGATCGACCATGATAATTCAAGCGTAGTGCCAGATTAGCTTGGCGCCTGTCGGCGCCAAGAGTCTGGCACTACCCCTGAATTATCATGGTCGACACGTCTCCTGTTGTAGTGCGTCAGGGCTGAATGGGTTAACTTCAAGTACATGTATTATTACCTCAACCTCCGCCGGCGGTAGTTGTTGTTCACGGGGAGCTGGGTGGCTCAGGTGGTATATATATATATATATAGTGTTCGACTCTCGTCCAAAAGGTTCCTAGTTCGAACCCAGCTGGGGTCGAAATTTGTACGGACGTCTTTTCGGTGCCCGTCTTTGAAATCACCTTCGTGTTAGACAAAAGACGTTAAGCCCTAAATGTTTAACATTTTCATTGTTGTTCTCCCAAAGCTTTTACACTCCAAGGTTGTTGTTTTTTTCTTTCTTGCTTTATTCACCCAATATGTTTACACTCAAGGTTTTTGCATCCTGAATCTAGGGAGGACACTGCTTTAAACATGTTGTTAACCATTTGGCTATCGGTAGCGCTTTTTGTCGTGATGATTCCTGCAGGAATCATCGCGACAAAAAGTTTTACCGACAGTCAGAAGGTTAACGTGGGGTTTTTTAAGTTTTTTTTTTTTTTTTTTTTTTTTTTTTAGTGTGTATCTGTATGCCTAAGCTCTGTTGGAAACATCAATAAATCTGTGCATACATGTATTGTTTAACAAAAGTGTATAGTATAGGTGCTTTGTTGGTCTACGAGACTGCTAGTTTGATGTGGATGTGAGAATTATATACAGCACAACCTCTTTTGAGCGACCACCCTTATGAGACATCAGCTGTCATTAAAGACCATCATTTAGGTGGCTGTAGTCACCGAAATGATGCGCTTGAATGACGGGTGATGCATTTTGCCCTTTACGATAACGATTCTTCGTTGCCAATTCAGTCGTGGGACATTTCATTTTACCCATTTAGCCACAATGCCCAACAGCAGAAGATGGGTTGACCATGATAATTCAAGGGTATTGCCAGATTAGCTTGGCGCCTTGAGGCGCCAAGCTAATCTGGCACTACCCTTGAATTAGCATGGTCAACCCATCTCCTGCAACTGGAACACAGTCATTCAGAAACACTTCACTTCTCTTGAGAGAGTACCTGTTTTTTTAAGACCATTTTCGCTTGCTAACAGACGGTTGCTCAAAACAGGTTTTGCTGTGGAGCCCCTGTGTGTGAGTGCAGTGGATGCCTTGTAGTTTTCAGTCCCACGGGCATATCAAGTAGCAGCATTGGGACGGGCAGCTGCCCGGGACAAGGGTCACTCTCAGTCGTGCTTTGTTTTTCACCTCGCCCATTCTAAATGTCACCGTGTGTCAGACAGCATATTGGCCCGTTCGATCAGTTGGGCCGTTGGTTCTATTATGTCCGTAAGCGGAACCCGGACGACAGCGTGTAATAAGCAGACATGATCTCTGTCAATAAGATTAAACCTCAGTTTTAGCCCCCAAGGTCCCATTTCTCAAATTTTGGAGGTGTTGCCTAATGACTATGTACCAGTTGCAGGAGATGGACTGGCCACGATAATTCAGGGTAGTGCCGGATTAGCTTGGCGCCTTCAGGCGCCAAGCTAATCTGGCACTATCCTTGAATTATCATAGTCAATCAATCTCCTGCTGTAGGGACTCGGGGCTAAATGGGTTAATAGGCACACCCTCCTGACTTCCTGCTGGTTAATTAGTGCACGTGTGTTGGTCTGTGATTTCGGACGTAACGGAATAAGGCCAGGACCATAGGGGCCTGACGATGGTGCTTTGACTAAATGCAAATCCGCTGCGCTACCGCATGCGCGTTGCCGCATCTAGCTCAATTCAGTCATAAAGCACCATCGTCAGGCCCCTGTGGCCAGGACACCGCTTCAAAAGCCGTAAGGTAAAGAAGGGAAATAAAAGACCAACTTAACCCCTTCACTACCGATACACAATCAGGCGCCGCTTGAATTATCATGGTCGAACCTTCTGCTGAAGGGTGTTTGGGGCTAAATGGATTAATGCCCGTTGACGCAGGTTGTGTTATGAAATCTTGTTTATATCAACGCCATGGTGCCCCACCCGTTCAAGGAACAAGGGTTCAAAGCGGCGTCAGCACTTACTGAAGAGACGTAGATCCCCACGAGCCCCCGCAATTGCAGGTCCTCGTGAGGATCTATGTCTCTTCTAGGTGGATCAATCGTGTTCACCTTTTCTCCGCAGTCAAGGGGTTAAACCTGCTTCCTGCAGATGAGGGGGCCTGGACTGCACACGGTCTGTTTATGAATCGGAGAACCGAGGTTGCTGGAGAAGCTAAAGCAGGTTGTTATCTTCTATTCATGAGGATGTATAAATTGAGTGGACGTTTGTGTTCTGTGCGTTTGCACCTTACGGCTCCAAGCCGTGAGGTCCAAAACTACAGACCAGCACACACGTTGATTTGTGGCCGCGTCAGTGTTGCTGTGCATGTGTCCGTAGGGATGGAGAGAATGGAATTAGAGGGAAGAGGGAAGAGTGTGATCATTTCTCGTATTTGCGCTTCCAGCCCTGGCGGAACGATCAACGGCCTTGAGAAGGTTTGTTAACCCCCTTGTGCATGCAACCTCTGGTACTGTTTACGGTTGCTGTATTCACAGAGGGGGCTTAAGGGGCGAATTGGATATGTTAGCTTGCACAATATTCGATCAGTCCAGGCGTGAGAGCCGCAGATGTCTGCCGTAAAAAAAAAAAAAAAAAAAAAAAAAAAAAAAAAAAAAAAATCCCTAGTGAGGTCACATTCACAATTTATTCGTTTTTCAATGTTGACGGGAGCCGCTTTGTACGTCATCACAGGACATTCAACCTTATCCAATACACCTGTGTCCCTCATAGTACATGCACTACAGATAGCATTAGCGTTAACCAATACTGCGCCAGTTGTCGCAGACAGTGTTTCTGCAAAACAGTTTCGTCACAAAACTTGATGGGACTCCAAGGAGTGTGACAATGTTTACATTGTCGCAATGCTTGTGACAAATGGTACTCTAACCCTACTTTGATCATGTAGATCCAGGCATAATCTGCTAGATTAAAACAGTAATTCTAAAAACATCACTTCATCTGCAAGATATAATTTGATCATGAAGCCTCAATTTGAGATTGATAATAAAATCTTAAGATATTGATCATGAAATTTTAAGTTTTACTTACCTGTAGTCTGTAGATTATTTAGTGTAGATTAGCCATGATTGTTCAAAGGTGGTGCTATTTAGTCACCACCCTTGCACTAACATCATGTATCAGTATCTTGCTGTAGACTGTCAGGGCCTACTTATCTAACTCCAATAGTTAACTTCATTTCCTTCTCTCTTTTTTTTTTCCAGACCGCAGGTTGACAGAGTAGTGGGGCCAGTAGCAGCACCCCGGTCTCAGCATGGAGGCGCTGGTGCGGCTGCGTCGTGAAGCCGAAGCAGCGGCGGTCACTGTCACAGAAGCCACGGGCGATGTTGGTGATGGCGTCACAGGATCCAGTGGTGGTGGGGGAAGCCAGTCCAAGCTGGACGAATACAAGGACAAACTCATTGAAGAACTTAAGAAATGTGAGTAGATGCATGTTTGTGTGGACTGTTATTTGAACCTAACCCTCTAGCTGTCCATAGTGCTTTTTGTCGAGGTTATTCCTGCAGGAATCACCATAACAAAGCAAGCGACTTATGGCCAAAGGATTAATCCCCTTGTGCACGCAGCCACTGGTACTTTTCACATTGGGAGTGGCTGCATGCACAAAGGGGTTAATTGATAAATGCTCATTAATCTTTGCTATCTCTCAGAACTCCTGGCCATCTACTTCATGGCTGTCAACTCTTGTATGCTGTATTTATAAATTTAAATCATTCAAGCCACCCTGCATCAATAGCTGCAGAGGCGTCATACAGCCTTGTTGCCAGCAACGCTGTACGACACTTTGGCAGCTTTTGATGCACAGTGCTTTGAATGAGTTAATCTGCTTGTTTGCTCATCATGAGTGTGAGTGCACCTATACTTTATATAATAAGCCCTTGACCATTTTTGTCCCAACACCCTACAGCAGGAGATTGATTGAACATGATAATTCAAGGGTAGTGCCAGATTAGCTTGGCGCCTGCAGGCGCCAAGCTAATCTGGCACTACCCTTGAATTATCATGGTCAATCCACCTCCTGCAACTAGTGCACAGTACTTAGGTGACACCTCCAAATTTGGGAAATGCGCATTGGGGCTAAATGGGTTAATGGTAACCCTGGTGACAAAGCCTGCAGTGGAGCCTGCTACAGCCATAATACTCTGCCCTGGTACATAGTCATTAACTCTTATCATTCGCAATACACAAGTGCGTGAAATAAGTTTGACAAAAATAGTTCAAGAGTAGTGCCAGAATAGCTTGGCGCCTCCAGGCGCCAAGCTATTCTGGCACCACCCTTGAACTAAAGCCATTGGTCTGTATCCTTATATGTAATTGTAAGTACTATAATGTAGCTTGCATATGGCAGTGTACACATTTGAAGCTTGTAGTCTCAGTATGATATGGGTTAAGTAACAATTCCAAAATTTGGGAAATGCACCCGTGGGGCTAAAAGGGTTAATGTACACCCATACTTTCATATAGTCAGAGATATTGGTCACTTCAAAAATCAATCCCAAGCCATAACAGAAAACTTTCTATTTTTAAGATGTCAGCATGATTGTTATGGTGCTGTTGACAAATGTATTAACCCTTTGGGTGTCGGTAGTGGTTTTAGTCATGTTTCCTGCAGGAATCATCGTGACTGAAACCGCTACTGACAGCCAAAGGGTTAGGTTTTGATCACAATTTACAATGGTGGATACATGATTGAGATCTAACCACAAAAACAACACTCTGTGTGCATTCACACCTATGACGTACAGCAAAGAGCACTTTTCATAACCCCTTCACCGCCGAGAAAAAGTGAAGATGATGCAGCTTGCAAGAGACACAGATCCTCACGAGTCACCGCAGTTGTGGGGTCTCATGAGGATCTTTGCCTTTTGCTGCCATCACTTTAAATCCATGTACCTGGACGACTGAGGCTCTTTGGCGTCAAATTAACCCGTTCAGCCCTGACACACTACAGCAGGAGATGGGTCAATCATGATAATTCAAGGGTAGTGCCAGATTAGCTTGGCGCCTGTCGGCGCCAAGCTAATCTGGCTCTACCCTTGAATTATCATGGTCGAGCCATCTCCTGCAACTGCAAATGGTGCATAGTCATTGGTTGACGCCTCCAAAATTAGGGAAATATGGCCGTCAGGGTGAATGAGTTAATACAAATTTTAGAAACATTCTGCATCAGCTGGCAGTAAAAGGGTTAATGCCTCTGTCTATTCCAACTGCACACTGATTTACCATGGTTTCAGTGCCGATCTGGGCGGATATATTAATCGTTGCTGGAGCGCTGCTGATCCTGTCCTGCTGCCTATACTGCGTGTGCAAGCGGTGCTGCCGGAAACGCAAGAAGAAGGAAGGCAAGAAGGGCCTCAAGGGCGCCGTCGATCTCAAGTCTGTACAGCTACTCGGAAAAGGCTACCAAGAAAAGGTCAGTTAGTGCCCCTTAGCCTGCTCTGTGTTGGGACACCGTGAACACTCCAGTGACAAAAGGCGTAGATACTGATGGGCTCCCGCGGGGGGCCCATGAGTATCTATGCCTCTTGCTAGCGTCATTCACATCCATCTTGCTAAATTGAGGAGTCAATCCTTTCAGCCCCGACGCACTACAGCAGGAGATGGATCGACCATGATAATTCAAGGGTAGTGCCAGATTAGCTTGGCGCCTTGGGGTGCCAAGCAAATCTGGTGCTACCCATGAATTATCTTTGTTGATCCATCTCCTGCAGCATGTACATAGTTGTTACTTAACACTTCCATATGCGGACGTGGGGTTAAATGGGTTATGTTATAATCTTTCTGTGAAGGTTTCAGACAAGGTTGTATAGTTGATAGGAATGAAGCGGTTAATATTGTAGCAGGAGATGGATCAGACATGATGATAATTTAAGGGTAGTGCCAGACTAGCTTGGCATCGCTGTTCAGTTCCCGTTAGAACATGTGTGCTTGTGTATGCACTTATTCTCCATTAAATGCGTGCATGTATGAATGCAGATGGCATACAAAATTACCATCTTTAAGGGTACATTGGCTTCCTGTCTTTGGTGTCTTTAGCTTAGTCAAATGAAAACACACTATTCACCGACAGCACCTAGAGAGGCAGTCGTCGCTCGCTTGAGAAGGATGGTGATGAGTTCGTTGTTATCAAATTTTCCATGATGTTGACTGTTCTTTCCATATTGATGCCTTGCGGGAGATGGATTGCTTATACAGTAGTAGTTCAAGGGTAGGGCCAGGTTACCTTGGCGCCTGGGGTGGCGCCAAGTTAATCTGGCACCACCTTAAACTGTCCTCCATCCCCCACAGCTGGTGAACGCTTGGTTACATACACCTGCTAAGATATGGAAGTTGTTATGAATTTTTTATCAGCATGTAGCAGTTGGCTGTAGTTTTTATATTTTCTGTTCTGTACACTAGTAAATGTCATTGATCATTCAAAGAAACATAGTTTGCTTTCTGGTTTAAGTTACTGTTCAGTAATAAGTTGTTCTTAAGTAACACATTTATTGTAGTTGGCATGCGTGTTTTGCAAAACTGTTGACACACTGTTACGTATGTAAAATGATTAGTACATTTGATGTACTAGTAATGGAGTTTGTAGGAATCCATGCAAATTCTTTGCAAATCTGTTTGCTGTAAATTATCAGCAACATAGAAAGTATCTGTAAAAGAGACCAACCAGATTGATAGATGATTCATGAAAAGGCTGTGAAGCACAGAACCAATCTCTGCTAGCGTGGTGGCAGTGTGATGCTAGGTGATTAAAATTGGGCTGCGGTATTTATCTCAGGTACAACTGAACAGTCTTGCTTTCATCACTGCAATCGCAGGGGCGCATGTCACAGTAATTGCTGTGATGGAGCAACACTGTCCATGCTTTTTTCCTCACTTATCAGGGGTGCTACCTACTTTCTTTGACTCAATTCTGATTTGTGTATGTAATCTGCAGGTGCAGCCAGATCTGGATGAGTTGCCAGTCAATATGGAGGATAATGAGGATGCGGAGAGCACCAAGTCAGAGGTCAAATTGGGCAAACTGCAGTTCTCTCTCGACTATGACTTCCAGAAAGGGGAGGTATGGAAACCGTCCAGCTTTAACGACCTTGTGCATGCACTATTTACACTACCAGTTTCTGCATGCACAAGAGGGCTGGGGTGGGGGATGATAATCATTCACCATTGGGGAAACGAAGCGGCGCAGTGATCACCCATACCATTTGCGGGTGTATTTTACTCGGGGAGGACACCACAAGTACACTTCTATTCAAATGAGATGCTTTGCATCTCATTTGAATAGAAGTGTACTTGTGGTACTCCTTAGCAGCACACACCAACCCACCTCCCCCGTCTCCTCCTTCCTCCCTTCCCACCTTTACATCATGTTTTTTTGTTGTGGGTGAGGAACATACTTTGGATCCCTTCCTGGAGTCTTCCTCATGAGGTACTTGCTAGAAGAGTCTGGGATGGGGTCAAGGATTCAAAGACGCGAAGATTTTATACCCTTTATCCCCTATTGGGGTATGGAGGAAAGATACCAGTAAGAAGTTTGGTGCATATTCGCTGATGCGTAATGACACAAACATTCTTTGTCAAATGGTCATTACTAACCGTTTAAAACAAGTTTTCAAATAACAGTGAACATGAGAAGACAGCGAAGACTAAAATGGCAAACCCAGTGTATACAGCTGTTAACAAATTCACGGCAGTTTACCTTTCCCTAAATTGCTCTCTTTAGTTGGGCTGTGAACCAGCCTGACCCATATCACTGATAAGCGCAGGCGGGTGATGCCAGACTCTGCCAGCTGCAGGCGGGAAGCGTAGCGCTCTTTGTTCCTTGTTGAAGGCTGCCAGGCAGGTGATCAGTTTAGCCTGTTTATAACTTATTACCGTGGCTAAGAAGTTACAATCATAAATATGATTATGTAATCCTATGCTTGAAAATGTCCTCTTAAAGCTCATGTAAGTTTCTTTTAAAAACCTCTTCGAATTCTGTGGTTATTACGTGATTAAAACGTGTGTAGTCCGAGAAACTTTCCTTCCGCTGTAGACAGTGCGGGTGTGTAAAAAACTGGTTTATCAGTGCCGGATGTATCACTATGTGTACCCTTATCTGATGTAAAGTGTAGCGTGTTAAAGCCATGGAGAATGAACATTCATTTCCAAGACTGACATTTGGAGGCCATGAATTTTTTGTGTAGACTTTATGGTAGAAGGCCTGAATTCTTTGTGTAGACTCTGGTAGAAGGCCTATCAAGTTTAGACACAACCGCATCATAGTGACCCTGTAGACACGCTTATTTTAAGCCATTTTAATGTGATAAAAGCCGGAACTGAATCTCTGAACAGCAAACAGTAAACATCTGCTTTGTGTATTGCTTTTAAACTGTGCTAAAATTGCGATATTGTTAAAAACATTGACTGTATCGGTGACATTCGCATACTTCATGTCAGCAAGGTCTGAATGGATTACTGTTTTTACTTGGTCTACCAAACCGGCTTTAGCAGGACTCAGGTATGTGGTTTTGAAGATTTTAGCATGGGATATGCCAGTTAAGACATCTGTTGACAGCACTGACTTTGTCTGAACTTTCCTGCAACTTTTATTTTTGAACAGTGATTTGATAAAAAGTATGATAAACTAACGGAAGGCTGCATCTAATCCATCTCCTAATGATACTTTGAGCCAGTGCATGAAAAACATCCGTGCAGATTACCCCATCATGTTTGGTGTCCAAAGATAGTACAATTTCTCCTCTACAAGATGACTTATGTTCAAGTAATTTATCAAAACTGCAGATAGATTAATTCCAGTTTAAAGACAACACCAGTAATTCACAGCCTTTTCGCCAATGTATGCAGCAGATGCTAAGAAATAGTCGGGGAAACGCGCAGTAGTACTGTGAACGAAGACAGCTGCTGCACTATTCTTATCCCCAGCTGAAGCGAGATCACACAGGGTATCAGTGATGGTATTTAGCGCGCTGGTAGTAAGAGAAGGAGGCTGTCTCGGCGCTCTCGCGAAGCTGATCTCACAAATTTCTTCCAGGGAGTGCCGGCCAGCACAACTGAAAACAAGAGCATAGACTAAACTGCCGTGAATTTTGCAAGATTCAAGACACTTTGCACTTCACACTTCTGCATTTTGTAGACAATAAATTACATAATATTAAATAATATAATATTAAATAACTTCTTTCTACAATACTTAACAGTTATAAAACTTTCTTTAAGTGCTGACTATTTTGGGCATTCAAGGATCAAGTGATAATCATCACTGATTACATTCATATGACAGCTTTCACAGTATTTGTATTGAGCATTTCCCATTTACACACATTTTTGGTCAAAAAATTTTTGGAACCAAATACCCAATTGTAGTGATTTTTCAAAAGAATAACTTTAATACTTTAAAATAAAGGTAACAAACCATATAGGTTCATTGGTTTGAAAAGAGGTATGCTTGCGCAAAGTGTGTCACCTGTTCTAAGGCCAAAACAAGCCATAGTAAAGGTTTCTGTTCCTTGGACCACGTTACACTTGTCATACATGGTCACAAATTGCATAAAACTAAAGCACTACTTCAAGTGTAACAAATAAAGTCAAAAAACCTTTATATAAGTGGACATATCATATAGCAGGGTCAGACGGACTTCAATACGGTGACATTTCAAGATAACGTCTGCTCAATAATTTCTCTCAAGCAATAATTTTACAGATTAGAATGAGTAAACCTTTAGAAATGTGTACAATGGATCCCTGCCGACAAATTAGTAACATTAAAATGACAATACACTTGAACATTTCTCAAAAGCAGATGAAATGGTACCCTACCCCCCTAAATCGCAAAACGTATGAAAACAAGACGGAATCAAACCAGTGATACAAGCATGGCCTATCTTTGCAAAACACATCAGTTATATATGTGTCTGCATGAAAGAAGTGTAAAAACACACATAAACATGATAATGCAGTTTAAAAAAGCCTATTTTCCTATAGCAGCTATTTAAAGAAATATACTGTAAATGTGACCCTCTCTCACGAAATCAGTCTTAACTTGCATTTTGGGTGTTTTGAGATATATACATTTCTGAAATGTACAGAGCCTGCTGATTAATTTGATATATGAATGAATGCTGTAGTGCAAACATTGTAGAAGTTATTAGGGTTTAAAGTTGTTAAATGCACCGGTGGCCATTTTGAGAAAACAGCCTGCAAAGTTTATGTGTGCATGTCTTGCACACCTACCTTAGCAACGGGGGTTCAAAGTCAACCAATCAACCTGATATTTTACATGGTGGTTCAGTTAGTCCATCACTATGTGTAAAACCTCACATTAAGTTGCTAGCTAGTCAGGATCTTGTGATAAATAGCCCCCAAAAGTGCCATACCTAATGTAAACATGACAGATTTGGGGGAAAAATGCATTTTCATATTTTGCTATCAAACTCAAGGCATAAATAATTTCAATTCTGTTTGAGCATAAAAGTATATTGCTATAATATATTTAGGCAAAACATGTATGAAAATGCTGTGTAGCACTCTTATTTAGTGGCAAATGTTATCTAAAATCAGATTGCGGACGCGTTCAAGGAACGTGAAAACCACCATCACCAAGGCAAAATAAAAACCATCATTACAAAGACTGAATACAATTTACATCCAATTTATGAAGTTGCCAATCACTTTATTTCATTGTTTGTCATTTAAACCCACTTATAATTGATTCAAACTGAAAAGGACACTAGACAGAAATTATCCTTAAAACATGCAAAACAGAAGTCACAGTCGGCTGCCTGTTGTCCCAGACTGAAATGAATACTATTTACTACCACTACCCTGCAAAATGAAGTCACAAAAGCTAAAAACAAATCTACAAACTGAGTATTAGTAGTTCCACATTCATATATAAATTTGTAAACATGCAACAATTTAAAAAAACAAACACAATATTTACTTACAGGTTGCAGAAGAAATGTAAAAAAGGAAAGTCCTCACGTATTGCAGGCAGCATACCGCTTCACCAAACAATTCCCTTCAGTATACAATTATCCACTCAAGCACAGCAAACTACACCACACAAGCACAGTAACCACACAAGCACAGTAACCAGACAGTTGTCTTTGCACACTGGAAATCAGCTGTGAGGAGGAGGGCACACAATGTCACACTTGTCGTCTCGAGCGTAGTCCTGAATGTGTTGAAATAGGTACTGTTGTATGTCTCTGAAAAGTCCAGGAACTGGTATGATGGCTGCCAGTGCCATGGTGGGGAAGGGGGGGGGGGGGGGGGGGGGAAAGTGAGCAACATGGCCAGGAACAGCCAGCACCTTGTCCTCTTCAGCGTCGGTGATGTGGGTCGTCTTGTAAAACTTAAAACACCTTTCCATGGCGACTGAACCTGAAGCGTCCAACAGTCTTGATCCCATTCAAGCTACTCGTTGTCCTCCTATGCACAGTTTTTTAAATAAAGCGCACCACGTGGTCTGTGTCGTGGAGCGTCAAGCTGAGGGTGTTGTTCTTTTGCCCCCAGCCTTTTGTCATGTTGGCATCAGTCCCTGTGTCTGGTTGTACTTTGAAAGGCGTGTCAGGATTCTTGGCTGATACTGAAAACAGAAACAAAAACAGTAATGAAGTCAGAAAACAGCAACAAAAACAATAATGAAGTCAGAAAACTGAAAGAAAAACAATAATGAAGTCGATGAAAATAAACTGTCATTGCTCACTAGACACAACACATGAATTTGCATGATTCTGTTTAGTGCTTAAAATAATGTATTATACATACCCAGCGTTCATGCTGCACTGTCTTCAGTCCGTTCCGCATGCACTCACTCAGAATGCTGGGGATCATCCACTCCTTTGCATCTGAACAAAATAGTACAAAATCATTTTAAACTGTCTGTTTATGTGAGCCATTTCTGTATTGCCATTAGTAGTACAATTAGCCTATTCATCTTCTGTTGAGAGTTGGTCACACACACACACACTCCACACACAAACACACACTCTACACATACACTCCACACACACACACACACACACACACACACACACACACACACACACACACACACACACACACACACTAATGATCATACATCTGCATTCAGAAATGATGCACATACCTCGATCCATGTGTTGAATTGAGAGTTGAAGACTGTGGTGCAGCCGTTGCTTCTTCGCTTGTTTCTCGATCGGCCGGTTCAAACTCAAAATCGTTGTATGAGAAGCTATCGTCGTGATGAGAATCGGCGACGAAATAGTCTGTGATCAGGTCGCTCAATTCTTTCTGATCTGCAGGCGTTTTTTTGCCTGATTTACAATAGTTTAATCGAGTCTTGCTTTCATTTTTGCGTGTTGTAAACAGACGAAAAGTGAACAGCAGAACAGGATGCAGTTGTGTCCCTTAGTCTTGTCTCAGCCAATGAGAATTCGTGTAACTTCATCGTTACCATGCAGCTAAGAGTTCTACTCTCTGATTGGTCAGAATTGAACATTTGTGTACGCCCTTTTTTCCTTATTTGGGAGGAACACATCCGTTTAATGTAGAACACGACCCAAGCCCGCGAAAGTGCGGACAAAGGCCTTTCCAACGGTATATAACTTGATGGGGTTCTGTAGGGGATGCAACGTGTTCTGTTATGTTAAAAATGGGTCATTTTGCACAAAACAAAAGAATAATTGGGGCCGAGCTCAGACTTTTAAAATCATTTTAACCTATTTAATGGCATTTTTCATGATAAAGATTTTAACCATACGATACTTTGGTGTATGTAGAATACATTTCTGCAAAAAAGTGAAAATGACCCAGATTGACCCCCACCACATATTACTGCGTGTAGCGCCGATCGGCTCGCTGCGAGTTAAGACTGGTTTCGTGAGAGGGTCACAAATTGGGTTATTCTTGAAGTGTCTGAATCTTCTTGTATTATATAATTATATATATATATACTTACATTTTTAAATGTAATATAGTTGCAGCAACTATATTACATTTAAAAATTTAAGAATATAATTATATAATACAAGAAGATTCAGACATAATGCATTAAATTAAAGTAATAATGTCCTCTATTGTCAATAACAAGCTGTTTAAGTTTTGTCAGTTGTGACATATTTACAATTTTTATTTCATCAATATCTGGGGGAAAAAAGAATTTTTTGCTGCTTCCAGACTTCATGAACTTGACAGTTACATCATCACTGCACATGTCTTGGATCAGATAGGGAGGAGGAGCAATAACACATGCTGTGTATTCAACAGTAGCTCCTCGAGCTGTCTGGAATTCGCAATTCATCTGTCTGCTACCAATGACAATGTAGCAATCGATATATATGTTTGTGCACAACTGCTGACTCGATGTATATTTCATCGGAAAAAAACAGAAAAGAAGCAGGCTAACACACACTTCTGCCTTGCTAGCCTTGAATGTTGGTAAAATTAATCGAGTAATGTCACAATCAAGACATGTGCGTTCCGATTTATATAAAAAAACTGCTAAACTGTTAATTCTAACATGACTGTTGTGACCGTGTCAATATCGATCATTGGAAGCAGACACCATTGTTCTAATGAATTTATTAAAAGAACATTAATCTCACCTGCTAACACTGCCAAAAGAGTCGGTTTCCGTTTATGAATTGTGCGTTATAACTTCCGGTGGTGTAAAAAATCGTAATTAAATATTATATTTTCTAAAATCGTGATCATGTTGCAAACGGTAGCAGACGCCAAGCGTGATAATGATTAATTATTTTTCAGATAGATTAAATGATTAATAAAAAAAATTATCCACACTAAAACTGTATATATCATATCATTGCATCGAAACCCTGAAGTTCGTTCTATTGCCTTTCTACTTTTAGCGCGACGTCAAAGTGTTGCTGGTTGCTATAGACGCACTCGGTAGCAGACTTTGGCGAATTCGATCGCATGTTACGCTGGGCCATTAACAATGAAATATTTTCATCAAATCTGTAATTTTTAATCGGAAAAGCATTTTACATCACATTTCTACAATGTTACGTAAGATGACATGTAACTTTTGCTGATTTGTGATTATTGCACATATTTGAATGTGAGAGTGCATGTTCACAGGGAAATGGCATCTGTGGTAATCGACACGATCACACGTGTAAAAGTTGTCAAAAAGAAAAAACGCTTTCGACAAATTGATGAATTTCATCGTCTTTTTATTGTCACAAGCCATATGAACAAGCACAAACATAAAAAAAATAACAAACAATAACAGAACGTGATAATTTTCTTAGAAAATTTAAAGCTACAGTGAGACTGTTTACTGTGAAAGCTGTCATATTACATTCTGTACAGACCCTTTCTTCTCTCAGTATACCAGACTTTTTACCCTGCTCAATTTGCTCAATTTGCAGTCTGTGATTGCTACAACGAAATTTAATCAGGGCAAAAACATACATACCTGGAAGGTATACATTTTTTTCTTTCAAATTCATGATTAAAATTTTAGTAAAAACGTCGAAAGCCTGTCAAAATGGAATTTTCAATGTTTCTTTCTTGCTGAAGATCCAGTGGCAGAATCAGGAAACAATAACCATCATACCATGAATAATCTTGGGGTTTTTTGTTTTGTTTTTTTTAGCTGTCGGTGACAGTGATCCAGGCGGCGGACCTACCAGGCATGGACATGAGTGGAACGTCAGACCCCTACGTGAAGGTGTACCTTCTCCCGGACAAGAAGAAGAAGTACGAAACCAAAGTCCATCGCAAGACCCTCAACCCCGTCTTCAATGAAACCTTCACCTTCAAGGTAAGTTGCTGCCTTTTCCAAAGTCTTTGTATTAGGTGACGGTGTCCGAGTTCTGCTGCAGAATGCTTAACCCATATCATTCGGAAAACACCAGTGTGTGAAATAAGCTTGACTAAAATAGTTCAAGGGTAGTGCCAGAATAGCTTGGCGCCTAGAGGCGCCACGCTATTCTGGCACCACCCTTGAACTAAAGCTATTGGTCTATATCCTTATCTGTAAGTACTACAATGTAGCTTGCATATGGTAGTGTGTTACGATTGTGGTTGTGTTGTCCTGTGAGAGCATACATGTGTTAATCGTAGGAAACGATCCGATATTTATTTGAGCTATCATGGTTATGATTCACGTATCTTTTTAAGTAACATTTTCTTTTGGTCGCGCAGAGCGGAATTCACTTCGTTATGACACGCTAAGTTTAGTCCAGAATGTTCTAGAAAGGTCGCACTGTCTAGTGACCTCGTATGTGTGACGTCGGTAAATTAGCGACACTTCGCAACATTTTGTTTTTCTGTGCGCGTGAATTGAGCAGCCTTTTTTTTTTGTTTTGTGAAAGGTCGAGAATCCTCTAGAGCGGATATGCAAGGTCGTGATAGGGCTACCATACTTTTATGTGACTTCATTATACATTAGGATTTAGAGCTGAAATGAGCAGCCGAGTTTTTGTAGCCTAGTTTAGTGATTCCTGAAAATTCTTATTATGAGTTTCGGTTGCGTGTTTCATTCTGATTGGTTGCGTTGTATGATTTTTGTAGATGATTCTGGAAATTGGTAGTATATATAAGGAGGGCGCTGGGAAAGCAAGTTCATACATTGTCTTGCATTTGTCAGTTGTAGAGACACATTTATCGTAGGTACGTGGCCCGTATAGGGTGTACATTGTGAGAGAAACAGCGTAACAGTGTGGTGTACGAGTGAGAGAGACTTTGTGTCGGCAGTGTGGACATTTGCAGAAGAGACTTTGTATCAGTGTTGATGCATTTGGAAGTGCATTGTGTGGAGATCGCATCGCTGAATTAAAATATTGTTGGAACTGTTACTCCAGTATTGTCTACATCCTTAAGCCACGTGTGACGGATTGCAGCTGAATGAAGTTTATTTAAAAGAACCTTACGTGCATGCGTCTGGTGTGTTTATCATACGACGACTCCACCACATAACACAGTGTACAAATTTGAAGCTTTTACTTTTAGCCTCAGTATGATATGGGTTAAACCCTTCCCTGCCATTGTACGTACATTTTTGTTTCTGAAATTTTTGTTCATTCAATGACCAAAACCCAGAACCGTCCAAAACACATCGTTGCAAATTGGTCTCAGCAAGAGACATAGATCCTCATAAGCCCCCGCAGTCGCTGGTGCTCATGAGGATCTGTACCTCTTGCGGTCAGATCGTGTTCACTTTTTCTCAGCAGTGAAGAGTTAAACGTATCTGCAATGAAACATTTGCCTTCAAGGTAAGTTTGCGTCTGTGTCGCGGTCCAGATATTGAGGACAAATATCAAATGCTGTTAGGTATTGCATTCAATTCAATTCAATTCAAAAAACTTTATTTATCCCTTAAAGGGCAATTAGTTTGCCACCTCAGGTGCTGCTCACATTCACTCACTCGCTCATTCCACAAATTACAATAACAGCTACAAAATAGACAATGACTCGGGATGGATGAAGCTCGTCATCAAGGCGTCTAAAGGCCAGCGCCAGTGTTCTCCTTCAGACCCGAACCTCCCTGACAAAAACAAACTACTATGACAGCCCTATGTCTCTTAAACACACTATTATATGTTCTTTGTAAAGTTCCTACTTTATTCCTGATGTGAGTATATTTACAGTGCACTTTCCTAAATAGAAAGGTTCGTGATAATATTTTGTTTAAAAGCAACACTTGGTCGGAGTTTTCAGCCGCATTTTTACCATGTCAAATTACTCCACTTTTATCAGCAATGAAATTTAGATCTTCATGCATTTTGTTTTATCCCAAGTTCAGCGTATTATTTTGGCTTTTCTGTGTCTTTTCAGTTTCACCTTCATCATGTTCTGATGGAACCACATGTGCATTAACCTATTACATCAACTGATTTTTGGGGAAAATTTGTTTATTGTCCTGTGAAGGCTACATTACAGATTAGGAGAGAGATGAACCATGTTAGTTCAGGGGTGGTGTCAGAATAGCCTGTTGAGAATATTCTGGCACCACCCTTGAACTATCATAGTCAAATTTATTTCAAGAAATGGGTGTATCAGAATGAAAATTGTATTCTGTATTTCACAATGGGTCAACAACATTCTGTTCAGTGTATCACTAATCTCGTAGTACAGGCTTGTGTGGGTTTTATAGTCCGTTTGACATCGGAGCACACATTTTTCCCAACTACCTCCGCAAAGAAACACTTTTCTGTACCACTTTAAGAATAGATATCATTTAGTGCCAATTGACCTAAAGTGGGCTATTTTTACTTAACTCCTATGATTTGTTGATTTTGCTGTGCAGTGGTAGAAAATCTGTTGCAAAGACAACAAGATGGGATGAACCATAACCCACAAAGTCCCTTCTATATGAGAGCTGTCTTCACTGTCAAGGGTCCCTACCTTTTGTCTTTGACTTGATTCAGATGTTAAAATATCTCCTTTTCAAAAAGCCTTGCAGATGTGCCAATGCATCATAGACATGACGTAATTTTTATCTTGTTACTTCAATTGTTAGAGGTTTAGCCTGCCCGCCTTCGACGTCATGGACATGCTATTAAATTCGCCCCACCGGGGCGGTCCATGGCGCAGTGGTTAATGCGCCTGCCACCAATGCAAAAGGTGCGAGGTTCGATACCGGGTTCCGGCGTCGGACATTTCTCCTCTAGTAAGTGTCACCATCAATTCGGGCGGACCGCCGGGGGTTCTTTCTCCGGGTACTCCGGTTCTTCCTCCCCCACAACTTTGGTATCAATTGCAGCCCACTTATCAAATTTCAAGCATAAAAAACTTCAGTAGCTTGCTTGAGCTTGCCCTTAGCACCACGTGAATGTTCTGTGTTTATGTACAGTGTGTGAGTGAATGCGCATGATTCACGTGAGCGTGCTTGTTGGGTTCAGTTCGCGGCGGCGCTTTGAGCCGATATTCAATTGGGTAAAGCGCCTATTTAATGCTCTGATTTATTTATTATTTATTATCCTAAAAAGTCCCTTCTAAAAATTCTATAAATAAAAGGGACTTAGAAATAAGCTTTTTTTTTATACCCTAGTTAAGCCCCAGCAGGAAACGGCCAGATTTCAATATCGAGGTCAAGCATGCAGACTTTATGTATGCCTGTGCTCTTTCAGGTTTAGGAAGGTCGTCGAAAGACTCGTTCACCTGAAAATGAATCTTTCGATACTGGGCTGAATATATCTGGGGCACATTTAGGGATATGACACCAGTCATTTCATGAAAATTTTCTGATTTCTTACAACTGTACAGTGCAACTGACACATTGTTTGAGTTTCTTGAGAGTAAATCGTAATAGGTCAGCTGGCCCTAAATGATATTTGTTCTAAGATTTGGTATAGAGGAGTGGTTCTTTGTAAAGATATTTGTGAAAAATGTTCTGCGCCCCGATGTCAAACGACCTATAACAATCTGTCAATACATGGCGTGTTTATAATGCGTAAATTATCACCAGTGTCACATTATCTATACACATTGTGATAATATCATATGTCATAATGTGACGGGTCAATAACATGACAGTGTGTCGCTGATCTCACAATACAGACTGAGGAATTAGGTTTTAATAAGTTGATCACCACAGTTCATCAATTGTGTTTACCGATATGATCATCAGAATTATTACCAATGTGGACACACTGTGAAAGTAGCATCATTTTTCAGTGACAGCTGGGGGAGACAGATCAGACACACCAAGGGCTGTACCTGATCAGCTTGGCAGCTGTCTAGCATCAAGCTAATCGGGCACTACTGTCAAGTTGTTTGATTTAATGAATACCTCTGTTCAGGCACTACCACTACCATTCCATATCATGTGTGAGCCACCTCCAGTGACTCAGATACACTGTATGTACCCAACAGAAGATATTCAATGTTCAGTCCGTCTCTGATATGGCACTACCCTTGTGCTGTATTTTTAGAGCCGCCTCCATTGACTTGCATTCACTGGCTTGCGCTCAGCAGATGACACGTATTCAGTGTGAAAAACGTTGGCTGTGATAGAAAAATAGAATCTATGTTTATATTGCACCAGCTGTGTTTTGAATAGTAGCTAAGCAGTAAAGTATGTTCTGCTGGTATTGATGATGGCAACATCTGCTGCCCAGCTTCTGTAGATATAGAAAAAAATGTGCAACGCATCTCAACTGTTTGCCAGAACATTGCATCAGCTAACTATAGATTCTATAGGTGTACTTGAACTTGGAGTATTGTTGAAGGGGTTAACCTTGCTACATGTAGCCCTGTGGGTGTCAGTAGCGGATTTGGTCACAAGAATTCCTGCAGGAATCATTGCGACTAAAACCGCTACTGACACCCAGCAGGAATTCACCCAGGTATGAAGACAGCATTCCTAATTTACGATCTTCGCTTGGTCACACAAAGTGGATAAGCATCTAATCCGACTACTTGCAGGTCAAAACAGTGGGTACACACTGGTAATGGGATATTTCCTGTGTGAAACCACCCAGTGTAGATTTCTACTGCTGCCATTCCACCGAGATTTCCCCAGTTTACATTGTATAGATTTTACCCGAGTAGATTTACACCTAACTATGTGTGGCATCTTCACTGGGTTGATTACACCTGAGTGGATTCACTCTGCTGCTTAGATTTACACTGGGTAGATTCACGCTGAAGGGCTCAACTTCGCTACATAAAGCGTAAATCTATAGACTTACCCCTTTGGAATGTCATACCAGTGGTCTTTAGTAGCTTTGCACATCTGTTGACGAAGCAGCTGGTCTTTTCATTGTACAGTACGCTAATGCTAGCATATCACAGGTTTAAATAAGATCAGTTACTGCGTCTGAAGAGAGAAGCTAGGAATCTGGGCCAAACCCAATAGGCAAGAGGCATAGATTCTCATGAGCCCCTGCGAACCAGTTGGGGAGGGAAGGGAGGCTGGTGTTGTGCTTTATTGTTTGTGGCTTTTTTTTTAGGTAGAAACTCATGAGCCTCTGCAGCTTGACTGGGGTTAAGCCTATCTAAATGTATAAGGAATTCGGTTCACTCATTCAAGATGTGCAGCATCTGAATACATAGCATAAAGCCACACGTCCCGATGCAGCACATCTCAAATGAGTTGAAAAGCTAGCATACAGATTCACGGTAAACTGGCCCGTCGCAGCGCACTGCAAGCTATGAATATAAATAAACACATGAACTGAGTGTCATGGTTGTAAATGCAGTCCTGTGGGTGACTGCAATGCATATCAAACACATTTTTTAAAAAGGTGGAAAATGTCGGGGAGAATAATGCATAGAAAAAAGTCCCACGTGTATGATTTTGATACGTACATGGTATTTTTCATTTCCCAGTGAAGGTGATCATTGCATTCTTCTCAAATGCAGATATAAAACGCTGGGATGCCTTGTGAAACAGGAACAGCTGATCCTGTTTTGAGCGCTGATCCTGTTTTGAGAGATCACCTGTCATTAAAGACCATCATTCAGGTGGCTGTCGTCACCTGACTGATGGTCTTTAACACAGGTGACACTTTTTTGACAAACTTCTCTTGAGAGAAAAAAGTCTAGTTGCTCAAAACAAGGTTCTGCTGTAACCATTAGTCTTTTTCTCTCTCTCTCTTTCTGTGTCCTCCTAGAACTTTCCCAGACCTGTTCCTCTGTGTTAAAGGTTGTGTATCAGATGGTCAGCCCTTGGGTTCGTGTACAGACATAAAACAGGCAGTGCATGTTTTCTCACTGACAGCTAGGAATAACTCACTGAGGTCTGAGGGCAAAATTCCCAACTTTGAGTCATGTCCTTTGAAATCTAAATTACAGTTCAGGAGATGCATCGGCCGTGATATTTCACAGATGGTGCCAGATTAGCTTGTTGCCCAGTGCCGCCAGGGCAGGCGTTGATTGCTGAAAGTTGCCAGTACAACAGATTCTCAGTGTTGTCTTGCCGCAGCTTTGACTTTTCTACCCTCCTTTTCACAATCCATGTGACTAAGCACACGTAACAGAGGTAATGGCATAACTCCTGCATAGCAACGAAAAGAAGAACAGGGAAGTCATACATTTTACCTCGTTCAAACTTGGACTTGGGTGGGGTTAGGTATTTTTTAGTTCCCAGGGTCACCCTGGTCAGCCCCACAGGGTGGGTTTTTCTCTCTATTCTGGGGCATGTGTTTCTGTCTACCCTTTGTCCATTCACCTGTGTTTGCCTTTTTAAAACTCTCCCTACTGTCTGCACTGCCTGTAGCTCTTGATATTGGATGTGTGTTGCTAAATGGTCTTAGCTTTATTTAGGCCCCATGTGTTAGGTTTATTTAATGTATTTGACCGGCTGGCGACATACATTCAATGTTCTGTTTTTTTCACAGGCAGTGCAGGCACGTCCTGAGAAAGCCTTGTTGCTGTCGGGACGCTAAGCAATGTACAATCAATCAATCAATCGTTCAAACTTCATAATGAGACACAATTTGAGTTAGTCCACTTGAGGAGCATTATTGTAAGACGTACTACCAGTAGGAACATTTATACTGGAGGCATTGCAACTTATTAACCCTGTATTGCCTGGAGCAGGCTGCTTTAACCCATTACATCCTGAGGCTGATTTTTTTTTAATTGCTTATGAAGGCTGCATTACAGATGACAAGATAGATCAACCATTTTAGTTCAAGGGTGGTGCCAGAATAGCTTGGCGCCTGAGGCGCCAAGCTATTCTGGCACCACCCTTGAACTAAAATGGTTGAACTTGAACTATCATAGTCCAATTTGTTTCAAGCAACAGTGTATCAAAATGAAAAAGAAAAAGTGTTAAATGCATTTATCGGGCTTTAGTTGTTTGGGACATCAGGTACATGTCATATCTGCTGTTTCGGAAAGGGAAATAGGTTGCTGGGTTATTGCTAGTTCTTCTCCCTCTATTAATTATAAAGTCCACTGCATTTTCATTTGTGCAGGCCCCGTATGCTGAGATCGGATCCAAGACGCTGACTTTTGCAGTGTACGACTTTGACCGCTTCTCTAAGCATGACCAGATCGGCCAGGTACAGGTCCCCTTAAACTCCATAGACTTGGGTCGGGTCATCGAGGATTGGCGCGACCTGGCCTCACCCGACAGCGAGTCAGAAAAGGTATGACGACGAGCACAGTGGCGATTTGTATAACCAGTGTTGGTATGGTATGGGAAAGGAACTCGGGGGGGAAGCACAGAGATCACATCTTGAACAAACTTAACTGAACTTGACATTTTTAGAACAAGATTAGCCCTTTTAGTTGTTGATAGCAGTTTTTGTGGAGACGATTCCTGCGGGTTCTTCTGTAAGTAAGTCCCTCCCCACCCCTGTACTTTCATTTCTGTTTCTGGAATATTTGTCCACAGATCAGTCTCGGCAAGAGGCATCGATCCTCATGAGCCCCCACATATGCGGGGGCTCATGAGGATTGATGTCTCTTGCAGCTGGCTCATGTTCACGTTTTCTCAGCACTGAGGGGGTTAAAATATGGCACATTTTGGTGGCAGATCCTTTCTTAATGGAAGAAGAAGAAACATTGTGTTTAGTTACAGGGCTGTACTGACATCTTATTTTTTTCTTCTAAGGCTGCCTTAGCAGTAAAAAATAAATTATTTCAAAATGTGTTGTCACTTTCATTCTCAGGAGAACAAGCTGGGCGATATCTGTTTCTCGCTGCGCTACGTGCCGACAGCCGGCAAACTCACCGTGGTCATCCTTGAGGCCAAAAACCTGAAAAAGATGGACGTCGGTGGTCTCTCAGGTATGTCAGGGGCTGATGTGATGACGATGTCATGTGCTGGTCTGGCTGTGGGCTGTATGGTCCAGATTTCCACAGACCAGCATACAGTAGAGTGTGTCAGGGTTGTGATAAGCGTTTACCACAGCAGAACCTCTTTAGAGTGACCAACTTTTTGAGAGGAAAGGTCGCCTGTCATTAAAGACCATCATTTAGGTAGCTGTAGCCATCTAAATGATGGTCTTTAATGACAGGTGACACTTGACCATGCAAGACCTGTCCTTTAAAACCACTTCTTTCTTGCAAAAGAAAAAAAAGGTGTTTGCTTGAAAAGGTTCTGCTGTAATGTGTGATTACTACTGTGTGCCAGCCTGTGATTTTAACCCATTACATCCTGAGGCCAATTTGTAAAATGATTTGCTTCTTGTCCTATGAAGGCTACATTACAGATTAGAAGGTAGATCAACCATTTTAGCTCAAGGGTGGTGCCAGAACAGCATGGCGGCTCAGGCGCCAAGCTATTCTGGCGCCACCCTTGAACTATCATAGTCAAAATAATTTCAAGCAGGATGAAAAGGGTTATCAGGCTAGCATGTACTGTTGAACTGTTTAGACGGCAATCCTCGTTAGTAGCGATACCAGCCTTAGAGACATATCAAACTTTTATTTTGTTTTGTTGTTTTTCACAAATGACTTAACTAATTAAAGCTCTCTGTATACCATGTAATAGGCTGTTAAAGCGTTTCCCAGGGAAAGGCTGTTATGGCCTATTACACGGAATACAGCGGGCTTTAGGATACAAACCATGTGTTTACAGTGATGCTGCCCACAAAGAACACTTTGCTGGAAAATGTGAACGTGTTAGAGCAGTTACTGTAAAAAGCCCATTTAAGCTGTGCTGTGCATACCAATTTTGTTGGTTATTTTTGTCTGCCATGAACGAGTTATTGATTGCAGAGATAAAAAAAAGAAATGAATGAGAATAAATTGGATGAGACTCTTCTGTTCCCAAAATAATCATTTGATGCAAAGCATAAAAAAAATAGAAGATTATATGAAAGTTGTGTGTGCATTGGTCTGTGATTTTGGACATTAGGGCTTAGATCGGTAACTTCTAGAATTACAAGCCTGCACAAACATGACCATTATGTAATGAGTCTTGAATAACTGTAAAAATTGCATACTGTGACAGCTTGCTTCATATCAATTTATTCTACAGCTCTTGGCGGCTTGCCATTTAGGCTTAGAGGGTAGTATTCGGTTGCTCGGCCATGGTACTTGAAGGGTAGTGCCAGATTGGCTTGATGCCTTCAGAGATTGATCGACCATGATAGTTTGGGAGTAGTGCCAGATTAGTATGGCACCTTTGGAGGTGGATAGACCATGGCCGAGTAGTTCTAGATTAGCTTGACATCCACAGGGTGCCAAGGTAGCTTGACGCTTCCTTTGAACGATCATGGATGATCCGTCTCCTGCTCTGGTGTCTTGAGGATGATTTCGTTAGTTTGTATGTATAATTCAATGTGTTTGGATTGTGTATAATTTATTATCTGTCATGTAAGTTATTGATTGCATGGCTCTACAGCTCTACACAAATCCGTCCCAAGTATGCAGAAGGACTTTGGGCTGACTTCAGCCACCATTGTCCCATGCGCAGACGTGTGTGGGCCAGTAGTTGCTGATGTGGGCTTGATCATGATGATCTTTTGCTTACTTGGTCGGTTGTTGGCAAACAAACAGCAGCCAAA
This sequence comes from Semisulcospira habei, assembly GCA_036245525.1. Taxonomy (NCBI): domain Eukaryota; kingdom Metazoa; phylum Mollusca; class Gastropoda; family Semisulcospiridae; genus Semisulcospira; species Semisulcospira habei. The sequence continues at coordinate 130,092,700 of BTPG01000006.1, forward strand.
CCAGACGTGCTGTATTGATTTTTGTGTCTCATCTGTCATTCCATCTAAAGGTCATCCTTGATATAGTGCATTTCACAGTTCTTTGATGCTGCACACTTCCCCGCCATTACAAGAGATTCGGACAAAATGCCAACCAAATTTCACGTAAAATGTGGTCAAATGTAGGTTGCCGAAAAAGAGAAAATCGAGTTCACTTTGGAAGGGCAAGGACAAAAACAAATTGCTGAATTTTCTTTTGACCTTTAGCTGTCGGTAACGCACTACCAACACCCAAAAGGTTAGAAGCTCTTCTTGTGGACATCATAAACCCGTTCAGTGCCACTTGACGCAGCCTGTGTTTCTGTAGTCTCCGCTAATTCAACACCAGAAAGCTTTAGCAGTCCCACGAACATGGATTCAAAGTGATGCCAACAAGAGGTATAGATCCTCATGAGCCCCGCATTTGCGGGGCCTCATGGGTATCTATACCTCATGCAGTTGGGTGTTGATCAGATTTTCTCGGCACTGAACGAGTTGACGTCAAACCATTTTGCTTTTGTCCCATCCCAAACCTCTACTTTATGCTTCTTGTATACAGCATTGTGTCTGGAGTCCTGAGATTTTTTTAAAATTATTAAAAATTTTGTAAATTTTCAATTTAAACAAGGGTAATCCACTGTGACTTCAGTTTACATTTTTTCACTGACAGTGTGTTGTATCAAAGGACAATGAGCATAGACCTGTACTGTAGACAACCAGGTAACGGCATACTAGAGTTTAGCATTAACTTTCCAGGTAGCAAGAGCTGATTGTGTGAATCATTCCAATTCCTGCCCTGACTTGAAGGACTGAATAGACTTTGTAGTTTGTGAAAATGTTGTGTGATATTGTTTCCATCCCTTGTAAGTCAGTAGTTCATGAAAATGCTGTGTGATATTATTTTCATCCCTTTTAACTGATGTCATGAGTTGGCGCCCATGTATTGGTGCCCAACTATTTTTGTCTTTGCAGACTGTGGGCAAAACCTCAAGTGACATTACACTGCCTCTGTCTGAGGACCGGCTGGTGCTGATTCCAGCAGGCAAGAGGCAAAGATTTTTCATAAGCCCCTGCAAAAGCAGGGGCTCATGAGAATCTGTGCTTCTTGCAGTTGAGAGGTGTGTTAACCCCCTCATGCATGCAGCCACTGGTGTTGTAAACAGTACCTGTGGCTGCATGCACAAGGGGGTTGATGAGTCCTACCCTCACAGACGCTCTTCGCTTCACTGTTATTTGTGCATTCTTTGGATTACTGATCGTGTTGCGTTTCTTTCTGGCCAGATCCATATGTGAAAATTGCTCTGTACCAAGGCAACAAACGTCTGAAGAAAAAGAAAACCACCATAAAGAAACGCACCCTGAATCCCTACTTCAATGAGTCATTCACTTATGAAGTTCCATTTGAGCAGATTCAGGTATCCAGTTCAAACCCCCTGCCGACGAACACACCAAAAAAAAAACCAAGCTTTCCTGCCTGCTGCCATTTTTCACAATTTGAGCTCTTTTTTTACATGTCTCCTTTTGAGCCTTATCAGTCTGGTGGTTTGCTGTAAATGTTCATACCTCTTCTGGATGTCTTTTTTTTTTTTTTACTTTCTTCAGAAACAGTTTTGTGTTGGTGATATTCTTTTTTGCCTGAACGTGATTTTTGTCTTTTGGATCCTGCGTCCTGTCTGTTGCCGTCAGTGCGCGTCTGTCAGTCTTCGTGTCCACACTTTTGTCATGCTATGTAATGTGAAGACGGCTTCCTTTTTTTACAGCACGTTCTCTGAGGAGTCATTCACTGCATCGTACCCCCTGGTACATGCAGCCACCCACTGTAAACATTACCGTTGGCTGCATGCAGGGGGTTCATTACACTTATCTTCTTTAAAAGCTTATTGCTGATTCAGAGATTTTTTGTGTTCTGGAATTTGAATTGGGCCTTATGGTCTCTCGTCCAAATCATACTCCATCACACATATTTCACTTTTTTGATTTCCCAAAAAGGTGAAAGATTGGGAACATAGGTCAGTCACTTTCTATTGAGCAAAGTAACTTCCTACATAAAGTAAAGCAGTTTTATTTCAGGGAATATGATGAATGACTCCTTGGTATTTTCGTAATTTGAAATTAAGTACAAGAAAAATGCTATAATATATTGCAGCATATTTGTATGGTATGAGGAAGTATTTGCTGGCAATTTCTTGTGCTTAGTAATGGTTACAGGTGTATATGTATGTTGAGCTGCGCATATAATGTTCAGCTGCACCTTTTTGAACACGTTAGGCATACTTTGCCTACATTTTTCTTACAACTTACAATAGTCTTTTTTTACTTTTTAATTTTTATTCTCTCGGCCATGCAAAAGCATTCATTCACATTTTGCTATTAGCTCGTACAATTTACAATACGTCCACACAGCTCTTTGCATACGTATGCAACTGCTTTTTTATATTTCTTCAGCTGTCATGAAGCTGTCTGTGTCTTGTTCGTATGTGTTTGTATATTTTTGTCCTATGCTTGCTTTTGAACAGTTCTTGAATGCCAGATTACCTCCTACGATATTTTTATATTCTTGGATGCTGGTATTGGAATACATTTTACATCTGAATACGACTTTCAAAATTTTTATTTTTTCTTTTGTGTCTTCTTTTTCTTCCGATGTTTACTAGATCCCTATGTAAAGATCTCTTTGATGCTTAATGGGAAGCGGGTTAAGAAGAAGAAGACCACGATCAAGAAGTGCACGCTGAACCCCTACTATAATGAGTCTTTTACCTTCGAGGTGCCATTCGAACAGATACAGGTACTGAATGGTGTATGCGTCTTACTTAGGTTGATGGGGTAGCATGCAGTGGATTCACTCCTTAATGAACCCAGTGTACTTGTACACAGCGAGTCACTGCCGGTCGGTAGTTTTTGTACCCAGACCGCATAAGGTAATGGGATTTTACATCCATCTTGCACAAGTTATCATGTTATTCTTAACATAATTTATTCAAACAGTAATGCGTGTTTCCCCTCCATAAACGTTTGGCATTCAAACTCTCTGAGACCGCCAGTCTGGAAACACATCCCTGCAAAGGTCCTCAGGGCCATGATGGCACGGCTGTGCACAGGCCCACTGCAGTCGTCATGGGCCCTAAGACATTTTGCTAGTGATGCGACAAGATACCAACGCCAGTCTAGGTCAAGTTCTGGAACACATACTTTGAGTACAAACGCAGTGGGTACATTATGAGTGAACCACCAAACTCTGCCTCATCAGCAATACTTAGCTGCATAGGATGGTTCGTGTAGCTTCATTTAGCTACAAACACGTTGAGCCCGAAATTGGACCTTCCCGAACTGGGGAGTTGTCCGTGGGAAGAATACATAACCCTGCATCGTAAGTCAGGAAATTGACCGACTGTGATAGTTCGAGGGTGGTGCCAGAATAGCTTGGCACCTGTAGGCGCCAAACTATTCTGGCACTACCCTCGAACTATCACAGTCGATCTGTCTTCTGTCGTACAGCTTCTGGGTGAAATGGCTTAAATGTGTTGGCTATGCAGGGTGGTGAATGTAGTTTAGTTGGTAGCTGTTTGTTGCTTATTAGAAATGGTCAGGGAAATTACGGAGTAGATTGCGTGTCCCTGTGCGTGTAAGTGTGTGTGTGCGCGTGTGTGATCTATATGAAAAATAGATGTGCATTTGTATTTCTTTGCGGCCTGTAGCTTTTGTTTCTTAATTTATTTCAAAATTATTTAAATGGAAATGCAATAAAAGTGTTTGAAATCAGCTTGAAATGCAGTAACGGTGTTAGAAAAGTTTTTTATGCTTCCTGTGTCCCTCATCATTGCTTTGAAAACATTTTGAGAATAATTTTCTGCATGTACTTGGAAAGCATGACTCTGTATGTCCTTTGCATGGGTTTTACTGTAAAAAAATGTAAACATCGGCCTTAAGTATAGAACCAGCGAGCAAAATGAATAAAAAGCTATAGTGAAAGCACAGGTACAGATCAATGCAAAATATTTTGAAAAGTTGAATTCTTTTTATTTTGCTTGGTGATTTCGAAATGCGGTCAGCACAGTTTGGTTTTGCATGCCAATTATGACTTGAAATTTATTGAGCTCACCTCAGTTTCCATGTCACAAGCAGATAGGTGTTTAGCGTCATAGACACATGTACTGTAATAGGCAATATTAGCGTTTCCCTTTGAAACGCCAGTATCGCCTTTACTCAGTATAATAGTGGGCTTTAATTTCAAATAGTCTTTTTGTCAACCTCTGCCTAACGTAGAAGCTGTTATCTTTGGTCATGATACTGGTAGTACAGTATTTTAACCCCAAGGCTGTGTCTTGAAGACTAACGATTGTACCAGTTGCAGGAGATGGATCGACCATGATAATTCAAGGGTAGTGCCAGATTAGCTTGGTGCCTCATGGCGCCAAGTTAATCTGGCACAACCCTTGAATTATCATGGTCGATCCATCTCCTGCTTTGGTGTGTTGGGGCTAAACGGGTCAAACAAAAACAAGTACTTTAAACAAAGACCAAACAAACAGCTAGTGTACATCTGTGCATGATCGGTCTTAGTGACTATGATGATCAAAATGAAAACATTGATCATTGATGATCTCATCATGGTAAGTGGCATGTTAGCTTTCCTTGACATTGCTCTGGTTTTTGCTCTTTTCATAATTTTCCCCCCAAGGCCATCACTCCTGCACCCTCTGAAAATGCATCCATCCTTTCTGGTGTCTAGCTTTGTGCACTACTTGTTTTTTGTTTTTGTTTTTTGCTTACCTTTTCGGTTTCATGATTCAAATTATAGCCGAAATGGAAAGAGAATGACAATTTCATAGATATAAATATCACCATGCATGGAATGAAGCAGTTTTTGGCACATGTGCAAAGATATTCGAAATTCAGATGAACTAAGAACTTTAATTACTTGCAAGATACTGGCAGGGGGAGGGGGGGGGGGGGTGTTATTGTTTGTAGTACTATTCATTTATAGTCTCTGATTTTTTTTGTTTAACCCATTCACTGCCAAGGAAATGTGAACATGATCCATCTACAAGAGACAAATATCCTCATGGGCCCCAGCAACTGCAGGGGCCCATGAGGGTCTCTGTTTCTTGCATCTCTGCCTCTTGCTGTAGCCACTCTCTGTCCGTTTCTCTCTGGCGCTGAATTAACACAGGTTTCACGAGCACAATCTGTGCAGCAGGGGAGGGGTTAATATAACTCGCATTTGTTTTTATGCAGTATCTTGTTTTCACTTAACGAAAGTAAAGTGAAAACAAGATACTGCTGCGGTTCCATAGAGATTAATCCTTTTAGCGCCACGGGTGCATTTCCCAAATTTTGGAAGTGTTACTTAACAATGATGTGTCCGTTGCAGGAGGTGGATTGACCATGATAATTCAAGGGTAGTGCCAGATTAGCTTGGCGCCTATCATGGTCAATCAATCTCCTCCTGTAGGGACTCGAGGCTATATGGATTAAGAAAAAAAGAAGAAGTTGATGATAAACACATTATTAGAGAAGAAGAGAGCACATCGTATCAGGTCATGGACCCATCAGCAGGTGAAAGTGAAGGATGTCATCTTTCTTTCGGTTTTACGTTCTATTCTGTTTTACATTGTAGTCACTTTGTTTCATTTTCACCTGATGCCGGATCTAGGATCTGATGTGTTGTGTTCTTCTCTTCTGTAACGAGTCCAATAAGCAAAGGTGTTCGAGCCAACGTCTGCCACGGTGGGCCCGCTCACAGCTGTGCCCGGGCCCACTGCAGCCCGAAGTGGCTCTGAGGATATTTTGCTTGCTGGGAGGGTTTTATCTCCAACTTTAAATGTTCTTTCGTCGATGAAAATAGGCAATTAGCTTCCGTCTGTCAAAGCAAGCTGACAGTAGCTATGTTCGATTTATCAGTCTACATGTAAAGAAAATCCCAATGAAGAAAAATAAACACACTTAAAAAGACAATTGCAACACAGTTTATTAAACTTTCTGGTGAACCCATTTGGCCCAGGACCCTGCAGGCGCCAAGCTCATCTGGCACTACCCTTGAATTATCATGATCGGTCAATCTCCTACAACTGGTACATAGTCTTTAGACAGCGCCTCCAAAAGTTTGGAAATGCGGCTGTCGGGTTAAGACCCATTTTCAAAATAGACATAGAACACGTACGTACACAATTGTTCTTTCCTTTAGTTGGATGCCAACTGGTTGATAAGTAGAGAACTATGCACGTGTTTGTATGCCTATTTTGAACACCGGAAATTTTAATAAATTATGTTGTAAATGTCTTTTCTAAGCATGTTTCTTTGTTCATCGGGATTTTCGTTTTCTTTTTGACATGCTTGGCAGTCGCCTTGTTGGTCTGAGTTTCTTAGGTCTATGTGGTTCATTCATAGAACACGTTGCCATGCGTGGGGACATGCAGCTTGTTTTAAAATTCCACGTATTTCTACCTTTCCTAAAAATCATTCTCACTGGGGTATAATAATTTACAGAAAACAGTTACAATTTTGTTTATGCAGTCGAGTGTTTTCTCGCAAAATATTTGTACAGCCTACTGAATCCGTTATACTTGTCAGGCTGAACCCCTTTCTTATGCCACTGTACGTGCATGTACATTTTTGTTTCTGAATCCTGTTCATTCAATGACCAAACGCTAAACATGGATACAAATTGGTCTCAGCAAGAGGCTTTGGTTCTCACGAGCCCCTGCAACTCATGAGAATCTGTGTCTCTTGCAGCTGGACCGTGCTCACTTTTTATTGGCTGAGAAGGGGTTAACATTATAAGTCCTCAATCTGAGACACATCTGAAGCAGTTGTTGGTCAACTAGAGTCATAAACTCTCATGGGCTTTTGCATCTGTAGGGGCATATGTGAATTTGTGACACATGCTCATTAAATGTGCTGGGGGGGGGGGGGGGGGGGGGGGGGGCCTGTGTAACTGATACACTTTTTCCAGCATCTTTGTGACATGCTGGGGTTTGATTAACCCTCTTAACCCCACGGCCGCATTTCCAAACTTTTGGAGGTGTTGTCTAGCGACTGTACCAGTTGTAGGAGATGGATTGATCATGATAATTCAAGGGTAGTGCCAGATGAGCTTGGCACCTTCAGGCGCCAAGCTCATCTGGCACTACCCTTGAATTATCATGATCAATCTAATTCCTGCTGCAGGGTCCCAGGGCTAAATGGGTTAACAAGTCACATTTGCTTGGTCTGAAGTGTGATACCAGTGCTGATTTAGGTAGTTATATCAGAATTTCCTTTTTCATGATCAGTTTGTCATTTACTAAGTGAACAGAGGCAGTCGGCTGCCATTGGCCTGCGCATTGCTGTGCATAGGCCAACTGCAGCCGAAATCGGCTCGATGATGTGCCCACTGGGTAGTTCTCTTAGTCTTGTTTTTGTTTGTTTGTTCCCCACTAATAACGGTATTATTATTATGTTTGGGTTTTTTTAAATTGTTTTTTTGTTGGTTTTTTTTGTTTGTTGTCTCATCCTGGAAAAGTATGATTTTCTCACATTCTTGTGTTTTTTCCATGGCAGAAAGTGACACTGATCATCACAGTGGTTGACTACGATCGCATCGGCACCTCTGAGCCCATTGGACGCATCGTGCTGGGCTGCAACTCCACCGGCACCGAGCTCCGCCACTGGAGTGACATGCTGGCCAACCCGCGTCGCCCCATCGCCCAGTGGCATACTCTCCAGGAGGTGCCCGAGAAGAATTAAGAAGCTTACCTCCCATGGCTATAAGGGAAGTCACTCAGTGGCATGCAGGGAAGTAACTCCATGGCACACTCTGCAAGTGGTGTCCGAGAAAAGTGAAGTAGTTGGCCCTGTGCGCTTACGTCCCATGGTGCAAAGGGAGTTGTTTCCCTTCACAATGGAGCTACTTCCCTTCTCATAACTCCTGTCACTTTGGAGTTGAGTTACTTCCCTTCTCATGGAGTCACAGAGCTACTTTCCTTCTCATGGCTCCTGCCATCATGGAGCTATTTCGCTTCTTTCATGACTCCCGTCGGACCACACCAAAGACGGGACGCCCTTTTGAACTTGAAGTGTGTCCCCTTCTCCATTGGAACTCACAAGTTGGATGTTTCAACTTGACTGCACTGAGTATGTGTACTGCCTGACCAGGGGGCTTTTCTCTTGGAACTGATGTTGAAAAATACCCTGTTTGGTTTACAGAACCTCTCTGTGAGCTACAGTCTTCGCTGCCTGCGTGGCATTACACACAAACATGCAAACAGTCAGTCTCATTTACAGATCTACATCCTCTGCTTTGAAGTTAGGTTTCTGTTGTCTTGGTGAACAACTGGGCAAAGGTGCTCTTGGTGATGAAATCAGTCATTGGCAAGAGGCGTAGATTCTCATGAGCCCCGACAGGGGCTCATGAGAATCTTCGCCTCTTGCTGGCAGTCAATTTTTTTTCCCCACTATCCTAGCTGCAAGGGCCTCTTGAGTGTGTCATGTACATACCTTTTGCGGATTGAGGGGGCTGTAGTTGAAGCCTGGCCTTAATCCTGTGGTTGCCAGCAGCGTGTTTGATCAGGGTGATTCCTTCAGGAATCACCACAACCCATCTCACTACTGACAGCCAGAGGGTTAAATCCTCCTTGCAAACTGCAATAACTTTGATCTTTTCATTCGCAAGTTTCAAATCTATCGAAGTCTTCAATTACCAAAGGTCTGCATCACCAAGGGAAGTCTAACTGGCTGCTTATCAAAACTTCCACATTTCTGCGCACAGTATCCCTGACGGGGGAAAAATATTTGAATCTACAGTCTCATGTGCATCTCTGCTTGTATTGCAGAAATTCGTTTCACAACTCAACACACCCAGGAAGGTAGTTTCTGGCTAGAAGGGGATATTGCTTCTCGGAACTTACTTCTTGTGAATATAAGTGTACAATATTTCATGCATCTGGTGAATTGTTTCATCATCACATTATTTATCCAGGCTATATGAGGTCGTCACCAGATCTGGTTTGTCATGTTTCTCGTGTGACTCGTTTAGAAAATCATCTTCTTTATGTAGAAGTAGAATTTAAAGTCTCTCATTGATCAGGTTGTGTTATAAGACAGGGCACTTTTTACAACAACAAAACTGTTTTGCTGATAATATTCATCTTTTTAGAAGAAAAAAAAGACTTTCAGAAGGGACGATGTATATGAAAATAATTGCTTTTACATCAGTGCAGATGAAAACATTCATGGAAGATGTTCCTTCTTTAAAGAACGCTTTCATCTTTATTGATTTTATTTACAATTGCAATGTGATGACTAAACTTTGTAGAAGACTTGGTTAGTTCGTGTAAGAACTTGTAGTGAGGTCAAGGTCCACAATTGTGTGCTTGTCTGTGATTTTAGACCTTATGGCTTCCAGCCATAAGTCTAAAATCACAGACCAGAACACAGATAACAAGGACTGTTTTTGCTCATCTTATTGTGACAGTAATTTTTAAACTTAGTCATGAGATTGTTGTTGCTCGGCATCAAGCCGATTAAGACGTACTTACATTTTAGTTGTACTTATACAATTTTTTTTTTTTTTGTAGATTGCCTGTATAATCCAGTTTCTTTTGATCATTGAAAGAAATTTTGAATTGTAAAATCTTCTAAAGTCCTGATCAGAAAAAAATGTATTAATTGATGTGCTTTTGCAACCGTACATATTATGATCTATGGCTTTCAGATTACAAAGTCTCTGACTAAATGCTAAAGCAGTGGCTTTGAAGTTTAGCTTTAAGGGATTTTGATTGAGTTTCATGTATTGGCAGCTTTTTGTAGGTGGTTACAATGTAGTTGAAAGCCAAAGTCACGCATGCGTTGGGATCATTAAGAAACCATTTGACTTTCATTTCAAATAATGACTTTCATTCCAAATAAATTCCGTTTGTTTTATTGTTAATTTGTTTATTGAACAAATCGCAGCATTCCGCGATGTTTTATTAGGAATCTCACAAGCAAACATCTCGCTTTTGGGGGGAAAATCTCATACAGATATATGTAAGCAGTTGTGTTAGAATTTTTCAGGTTGTTTTATTCATTGTCTATGAAGATTTTTTTGTTTAAATTCTAAAAAATTTACAAGTCTCCGCGTAAAGTACATAATGATAAGGTGTCTCCAGTGCTCAGTATGCACCTGTTTCTGTTTTTACTTTGCTGGTCTGTGATTTTGGATATCACGGCCATAGGCCGTAAGATCCAAAGTCACAGACTAGCGCACATGTAAATTAGTGGAAGCACATTTTGAAACTTTTCATTCTCTCCCCTTACACTTTACATTGCGTTTGGTTCCTTTAAGAAAAATTTATCATTCATTAAAGCAACATTCTGCTTCCAATGTACATTGTGTATGTGTATTGACATTATTGGACATGCATCGTGTTACGTCTTTATTTGTATCTTTCTCTTCTCATGCACACTCGGGCAGATGCCTCGTTTGTGTTCTTTCAGTGAACAATAACTTCACGTTATCGTCATGTATTTGTTTTGAACATTACAGTTTTTCTTTTGCAATCTCTTCTCATCAGTGGTTGTACATTTGTTTTGCTCGTTAGGGCTTTTGTTTCACAGTAGACACTTAAATCACATTGTGGTTGTACATTTGTTTTGATCGTTAACAGGTTTTTATTCTAACAGTAGACTCTAGGTACTGTTGTGACGGTGTATGGTAATTATTGATAGCTGTGATATTCAGGCCACATTTGGAGCCGTTGGTCTCATTATTTGAGGGAATGTGTTGTAAATGATCGTACCATATACCATAATGAAGTGGCCCTTTGTTTGTTGAGGTATTTCTGGTGAAGACAACTGTAAAACCTCTCTCTTGCAGGCCTAAGGAGCTTACTGTTAAGACTTGTCAAATAGCACTACTCACAAGTCACTGGAGACTGGTTGATCATGACACTTCAAGGGTAGTGCCGGATTAGCTTGGCACCTTCAGGCGCCAAGCTAATTCAGCACTACCCTTGAACTACTATGGTCTGTCTGTCTCTTGCAAACGGAGTTGAAGATTGAGAGGTGTCATTTTCAAGAAGTACCTCCAGCTCTCGAAGAGTCGAATTAGCTCAGTGATTCTCACCATGTTCGGCTTGGGTTGTGTTTTTGTGATCATTTTCGACTCATCCATGTACAGTGCATACCGGAAACGATTGGTCGTACATGACACACATCATGTTTTCTCTCTTTTCCTCTTCGATCATCTACTGTTGACTTTGTCGTTTGTGAAACATGGATATTATTGTGTTTTGTGCACGTTTTTCTTTCCTCCCCCTGCTTTGTTACTCTTGTAGACATCAAACCATTCCAAAACCTTGTCTGTAGCTCATTCAGTCCATTTTCTGAATTTCAGAAGTTGACTGTTTACATCTTAGGTATGGAGATTCTTGAATTCAGATGGTCTCAAAGGGTCTTACATTGTAACCAAATTCCTCAAATAAATTTTGTTTTATTCTGTAAATATGTGCTGTGTATTACCTCTAGGGAAGTTTGCTTATGATGTTTGGGTTACATTGTATTGTTATTACAGTGAAACATTGAACAGACCGCAGAAATTTTAATGTTTAATTTGAATCTTTTTAGTCCCATCCACATTCAAAAACGAAATGCAGAAATCATGATTGTAGATTGCATATAAAATGTATGGTTACCAAGATGTAGCTGCATTTCTTGAGAAATTAACAATTTTCCCTTCCTTGGTGAAAGTGTATATTTGTGTTTTTTGTCCATCCATCATGTATAGAGTTAGTGTCATTATGTAGTTTTATGCCCAGTGCAATATGTTATACCTCTGTTACATCTCTCTTTAGATCTCTACACTTTTTATTGGCCAGGGAAAAAAAGACAGAATGTTCACTTCAGCATTCCACGACATGAAACATTTGTGTGCTGGACTGTGATTTTGGACCTTATGGCATCAACTGTAAGGTCCTAAATCACAATCCAGCACACATTCTGAGTACCAGTATGTACTTTTGTTATTTTTTCCTTGTTTTTGTTTTAAAATCTTCATTACCATTCCATTGGTGTATTTTTTGCACATCTTTTGAAAACTGACAATTCCATTTGAAGATTTAGACCTTTTCCTTTCCATTTTGTTTTGAAAAGTGTTTTTTCTCTCCTGTCTATTTCTCTTCCTCTCTTTATAAAATTAAGATCCTTACTTTCAGTATTTCGACAAAACCCTTTACAACATAGATACTTGCCAGTAGACATGCATTTTTGTCATCATCGTTTCAGACCTACATAATTAGATGTAGTATTTGTCAGGTACAGTGGTGAAAGATAGAAATCCTACTTCTAGAAATCCATTTCCAAATAATAAATCCTCAATTTGTAGTCTTTTAACACCCTCGGGCATAAAGTCACTGGTATTATGAAGAGTACCGGTGGCTGTATGCACAAAGGGGTTAAACCTGGACTTCAGGTTACTTCCCCTTTATTCCAGATTGTTCAAGGTCACACGTAGTTGAACGAAGTCAGTACTTGAACGGGTTATACTCTTTCAGATGATACATTACTTCACAGCTACTTCAGTAATGTAATAATGTTTCATTTCGCAGTAGTGGTGTGCACTGTTTTAGTTGTCCCTATTGGTGAAACAAGAAAGTATTTGTGAAATGGAAGGTGCTTTGTGTTTGTTCTTGTTGTTTGTGTGCATGTGCGGTGTGTGTGTTTGTGTTTGTGTCCTCCTTATCTCAGGGTGTGTGTGTGTGATGGTGTTTGTGTGTGTGTATAGATATTTATGTGTGTATGCTTGTGAGGTACGTCTCTGTCTCACTGTACGTGTCCTTGCGTGTGTTAGTGTATGTGTGTGTTCATGCGTGTGTGCTCGTGACCTTTCCAGGATCGTGTGTTTGTGACCACTCAGTCTCACGTGTGGTTTGTGTGGGACACACAGTTTATTTTATTTCATCAACCCCTTCACTGCCGAGACTGAAAAAGCGAACACGATCCATCCGAAAGAGACATAGATCCTCATGAGCCCCTGCAACTGCGGGGGCTCATGAGGATCTATGTCTCTTGCTTAGACCAGTTCGTGCCCATGTTCCTTGAACGTTTGGTCGTTGAAAAATTATTAACAAAGATGGAAAATATGCGTCCAGTGGGAAGGAACGGGCTGAAGCCCCCAAACATTTTTAGCTCAAAGATCGGCATTGCCAAAGTCTGGACGTCCTCTGAAGACTATAAGCAGTTTAGGAGACATTGGATATTAGCCATGATAGTTCAAGGGTTGTGCCAGACTAGCTTGGCGCCAAGCTAGTCTGGCACCACCCTTGTACTATCGTTGTCGATCCATCTTCTGTATCTGACCAGAAACGGTGTATGTCCTAGAAAATAAATAGGGCCTACAGCGTGTGCATAAGAAACAAACGAACTAGTTCACGATTGGCTGCACATCCCGGCCTCCAACAAACGTGTAAAATGTCATGTTTCAGATCGCGTCCGTCTGACTCACCGGGCAAAAATGTGTTTCGTAATAATAATAATATCCACGTACTGTCGCCGGGCACCGCCAGCACGTTCAGTCCACAGCATTCATTGCACAGCAAGAGATGATTCGATCCTGATCATAGATACTTAAAGGATCATAGTTTGATCGTTCAAGAGAAGTAGATTTATCTTGATGCCGAATTGCCTTCTGTGATCAGTCACCGCTAACACAGCAGTAGATGGGCAGATACATTTCCTGAAACGTACTCGTAAATACAAAATACCTTTTCGACCAAAACCCTCAACTCACTCTGCCCGCGACACACCACAGCAAGATATGGCTCGACCATGATAGTTCAAGGGTGGTGGCAGAATAGCTTGGCGCCTCTAGGCGCCAAGCTATTCCTGCCGCCACCCTTGAACTATCATGGTCGATCTGTCTCCTGAATTGTAATGCAGTCCTCAGAGGATAACTCCAACATGTGGGTATTTTGTACCTCGGGCACAATGAGTTAAAGACCAGTCAGTCACAACACACTGTAGAAGAAAAAATGAGTCAACATAGAATAACTGTTTCCATTGAGCAGTGATATCGTAGGATGGTCGGTTTATCTCGAACAATCGCGATATACTTTGTGTGCTTGAAATTTATATCGGATTTAAATCCCTTTATGCGAGTCCGTTAATTGACCAAACGAATACTGGAAATCAAAATGGCTCTAAAGTGTGTTCTCGTGACTACGGAGTACTGCATTTTTATTTTGTTGTAGGTAATGACATACAAAGTGTGTTACTTACTTACTTACGCCTGTCACCCCTACCCGGGTATAGGCCGTCGACGAGAGACCTCCAGCAACTCCTGTCCTGTGCTTCTCCTTCGATTCTACTCCAGGTGATTCCCAGTCTCTTGATGTTTGCTTGGAGGTCTCGACGCCAGGAGTTTCTCGGCCTACCTCTTTTCCTCTTTCCCGTGGGGGTTCCATGACAATGCCTGCCTAGTGATACTGGAAGCTGGCTTTCTCAGACTGTGACCGATCCATCCCCATCTTCTTCGCCCAATTTCATTCTCTGCTGTTATCTGCTCTGTTCTCTCCCAGAGTCTGACGTTGCTGATCTTCTCTGGCCAGTAGATTTTCAAAATTCTTCTAAGGCAACTGTTCATGAAGGTCTGTACTCTGTTGACTGTGGTTTTTGTCAATCTCCATGTCTCTGCTCCATATAGGAGAACTACTTTTACATTGGAGTTGAAAATCCGGACTTTGGTGTGTTGTGACAGCTCTCTGGAACTCCACACTTTTTTCAACTGGAGAAAGGCTGCTCTGGCTTTACCGATTCGTGCTCTGACATCTGCATCAGTGCCGCCTTTTTTGTCTATGATGCTCCCGAGATAGGTGAAGGACTCCACCTCCTCCAACGGGGTGCCAGCAAGCAAGACTGGTTCTTCCCTGGTTGCGTTCAGCCTCATTGTCTTTGTTTTCTGTTTGTGAATGGTGAGGCCCACTTGGGACGAGATGTCAGCAAGCCTCGTGGTCTTGTCCTGCATTTGTTGATGAGTGTGGGACAGTAATGCCAAGTCGTCTGCAAAATCGAGGTCGTCAAGCTGTGTCCACAGTGTCCACTGTATTCCACTTCGTCTGTGCTCTGTGGTCATCTTCATGACCCAGTCTATGGCCAGTAGGAAGAGGAACGGAGACAGCAGACACCCTTGCCTGACACCAGTTCTGACCTGGAGCTCTCTGGTGAACTGCCCTTCGTGGATCACGCGACATGTCATGCCATCATAGCTGCTCTTGATCAGGCGGACGAGCTTTGTGGGTACACCGTAATGTCGTAGGAGTTTCCACAGGAGTCTCTCGGTCCACGCTGTCAAATGCTTTCTCATAATCCACAAAGTTGACGTACAGCGGGGAGCTCCACTCCAGAGACTGTTCCACGATGATGCGGAGAGTGGCGATCTGGTCTGTACATGATCGGTTCTTCCTGACTCCTGCTTGCTGGTCTCTCAGCTGGGGGTCAACGGAGCTCTTCATTCTCTCTAGGGTGATCCTGTTGAAGACCTTTCCTGGTACTGACAGCAAGGTGATTCCTCTGTAGTTGGAACACTTGCTGAGGTCGCCTTTCTTGGGAAGCTTGATTAGGTACCCCTCCTTCCAGTCAGCTGGCATCACCTCCTCTTCCCAGATCTTTCCAAACAGTGGGTATAGCATCTCAACTGTTTTCTCTAGGTCTGCTTTCAGAGACTCCGCTGGGATGCCATCTGGCCCTGCTGCTTTGCCATTCTTCAAAAATGCCACTGCTTTTCTGATCTCTTCCCGGCTGGGTCTGTCACAGCTGATGGGTAGGTCGGTCTCTGCCGGCTGGATGTCGGGGGGGTCGGGTGGGCTAGGTCTGTTCAGTAACTCTTCAAAATACTCGGCCCATCTGTCGAGTTGGTCTGCTCTGTCTGCAATAGGCTTGCCTTCTTTGTCTTTTACTGGTCTTTCTGTATGGCCATACTTACCCGACAATCTTCTGGTAATGTCGTAGAGCTGTTTCAGTTGATGTTGCCGCTGCCTGTTGCCTTTTCTGCCTCTGCTGCCAGGCTGTCTGTGTAGGCCCTCTTGTCTGCCCTGATACTCCTCTTCACCTCGCGGTTGGCTTCCGAGTATTCCCCCTGTGCCCTTACTTTGGCTGCTCTCGTGCGACTGTTGTTGACCGCTGCTTTCTTCTGCTTCCTCGCTTCTATCTTCTTCAAGGTCTGTGCCGACAGCCAGTCCTTGTGGTGGTGTTTCCTGAACCCTACAGTGTCTTTGCAGGTTGAGTTCAGCGCCTCTCTAACTGCCTTCCACTGCTGTTCTGTGGTGACCGCCTCCTCTTCATTTACTAGCTCCTGTAGCGCTTGAAACCGGTTGGACAGCACCAGTTTGAACTCTTCTCTAACTCCAGTTTCTCTCAGGAGGCCTACATTATAGCGCTGTCTTCTTGTTGTCTCTGTGCGGCTTTTCTTTAGCTTGAGCTTCATTCTTAAGGTAAGCAGATGGTGGTCTGAGGCGACATCTGCTCCCCTCCTCACTCGAACATCTTGAAGGGATCTTCTAAATTTCTTGCTAATGCAGATATGGTCTATTTGGTTCTCTGTTGTATGGTCAGGTGAGACCCAAGTTGCTTTGTGTATTCTTCTGTGTGGGAAGATGCTGCCTCCAATGACAAGTCGGTTTAGAGCACAAAAGTCTACAAACCTCTCCCCGTTCTCACTCATCTCCGAGCCTAGTCCCTGTCTCCCCATCACCTCTTCGTATCCGGTGTTGTCCTCCCCTATTTTGGCATTAAAATCGCCCATGACGATGGTGATGTCTCGCTCCGCACATTTGTCCACGGCACTCTGGAGTCGGTCGTAAAACTCTTGTTTCTCTTCCTCGTCACTGTCATTGGTGGGCGCATAACACTGGATGACGTTCAGCTTGAGCTTTTTCTTGGTTCTAAAGGCTGCTGTTATAATTCTTGGCCCAAGAGGTTCCCAGCCCATCAGCGCTCTCTGTGCCACTGGTGACAGCATGAATGCTACTCCTTCTGTATGGGGGGCATTCTCCTCTTCATGACCTGAATACAGAATCATCTCCCCACTTAACAGCCTTTTCTGGCCAGACTGCGTCCATCTGGCTTCACTGATGCCTAGCAGGGAAAGGTTGTACTTTTGCATTTCCGCTGCTATCTGGGCGGCCTTGCCGCTCTGGTACATGGTCTTGACGTTCCATGTGCCCATGGTTGTATCCCTGGATAGAGAGAGGCGGCTCGGTCCTGTGGCTTCCGAAGACTTCCGGCTTTCACCACAGGACGTCATAAGTCTTCTAGTAGAAGAACCTTCCTCCTCCAGGAAAGGAATTACTGTTAGTCTTTTTGTCGGCGTTTTTGTAGCTATTTCCTTTTTTGCAGGGTGGGGAAGCTACCCCCACGCCCAACCCCCTTACTAGGAGGACCAGGGGTTTTCTGTCGGGGTCACCTTCCCTTAGACCATGTTGGTTCACGGCACCTTATTTCATTCGGTGCACCCCTCTCACGAGGGACCCCCTATCCACCACCCAGGGGACGCGCCTCAACGCCGTATGGTCCCAGCGCGAGGACAAAGTGTGTTGGTCGCTGTGAAATTACATTTCACAATGAGGCCATATCTGGTTTGGGTGTGTTATCTTTAAAGCGTCGTACACAAATAACCATTTCTTGTTTCAATCAAATATTTTAATCTAATACAGAGCGGGCATATACCTTTCGAAATACCAAACAAAAATCATGGGTCAGTTGCATTAGTTGAGCTTGGTCCTGCACCAACTACTAAATAAGGTGCTCCGTGATAGCGGAGCACCTTGCTTAGTGGCTGGCGCAGGACCATGCTCACTCATGCAACTGACCCCGGGTCAGCTTAAAGAAAAAAATCGTGACCGCACTGCATATGAAAATGGCGCTTCTTATTGTCAGTCATCGGGCCTCAAACTAGCTGTCAAGGCGGCAAGCACCTGTCTAATGCAGACCACCCATTTCTGGCCCCATGGTCGTCTTTGTGTTTCAGTTCTAATGACTTCGATGACCCTGTTTGAGAAGACCGGCTGTCTAATGCGACCGCTTCTTTATAGACCCTTGGATGGACGCCTGACACAGGTCTAACCCTTTTAGCCCCAAGGTCCCATTTCTCAAATTTTGGAGATGTTGCCTAACGACTATGTACCAGTGGCAGGAGATGATTTGACCGTGGTAATTCAAGGGTAGTGCCAGATTAGCTTGGCGCCTTCAGGCGCCAAGCTAATCTGGCACTACCCTTGACTAATTATCATGGTCAAGCCATCTCCTGCTGCAGGGATCCGGGGCTAAAAGGGTTAACACTGCACCCGACCGATTTCCTATCGCTGATATCGCCCGTCAAAGTGATAATTGTGTCAACGTATCGTAACACTTTGTCACGATTATCAACAGTTACGTGTGTTGGGGGTCGACCCCACGCGAGCCGGCCCGGATACCGTGTATCTGTGCTGGTCTGTGATTTATGACCTTACGGCTTCCAGCCGTAAGGTCCAAAATCACAGACCAGCACGTTTATGCTTTTAAGTCGCAAGGTCGAAGATGAGTACGCACCAGCGCACTAATAACATCGGACGGATGATGTGTGTGTGTGTGTGTGTGTGTGTGTGTGTGTGTGTGTGTGTGTGTGTGTGTGTGTGTAGTTAACCCATTCGCTACCAAGAAAAAATGATCACCACCTACCCGACTGCAAGAGGTATAGATCCTCATGAGCCCCCGCTTTTGCGGGGGCTCATGAGGATCTATGCCTCTTGCTGAAATCATGTATCTATGTCAGTTCCTTTGACGGCTTTATTTATTTATTTTTTTTTTTTTTTGTATTTTTTTTAAATTTTATTTTATTTAGTTATTTTTTTTTATTATTTATTTATTTATTTTTTTTTTTTTTTTTTTTTTGGGGGGGGGGGGGGGGGTGTTTAGTTTACGATACTTTCAGAAACTCATTCTGCGTCCAGTAGCAGTGAAGGGCTGAAAGAAACAAGAAGGTAGGCCCTACATGCTGAAGTATGCATCGATGTCCATGTCACCACGACACAAGAAGTTGATTAGCACACACCCATGCACCGGTGCGTACGCGCATGCACCACCGCCGCACCCACCACCTCACACTGAACAGCAAAGTTTAAAACAGTCTGACATATAAACATTTCATTGAGTGTGCAGAGTAATATTTACGATTGCAAGGATTCATACTAAATGCGGGGGGCGGTGTGTGTGTGTGTGTGTCGGTGTTTGTGTTGAAAAAGAAGAAAAAAAAGGGGGGAGGGGGGGGGTCTTTAATATCACACTAAGCGCAATTTCGACAATAATAATAATAGTAATAATAAAACCAGCAATGCTTTTTTTAAAAACACAACTCATTTTTAATTGTATTCTTGCGCAATTGTTAGCTTGGTAGATACTGTTTAAACTGAAATCGCACATTTCTTGTCAAATGTATTATTACAAATACATCTATGTGTACAATATCAACCTTTGGAATTTAAGCCATGAAAAGATGTCACATTTTCAGTATGGCCTTACCCTCATCGGCGTAAGTGCAATATGACTATTTTCATAATTGAAAAGCCTGTGCGGATTGCATCGGCGGCTTTCAAGTTTAAGCTGTTACTGAGCTTGTCTTGATCACCACCATAGTAAAGTATTTAACGTGTTCAGCCTTAACATACAACAGCTGGCGTGATAGGGGTTGGTCATGATAGTTCAAGGCATAGGGGCCCGAAGATGGTAGATTTGACTAATGCAAATCCGCTGCGCGATCGCGTGCGCGCCACCGCCGCCTACTAAGCTCAAGACGGAATACAAGGCAGGAAACGAAATCACGCAAAGCGGCGAAGCACTGTGATTCCAGAGCGGTTTTCACCGTACCCTCAAAAGCAACCATCCGCCTAAATAACCTCGAACTGAACAAACTCGGTTGGTATTTTGCCACAAATTTATACCAACTTTGCCCTCCGATCAAAACTGATAGTTTAGTATCAAAGTATTTGCAGTCAGCCATCATTATAGCAGACGTCGAATTGAAGGGTTTTGAGATGCGGACGGAAATACGCCCCGTGCTCATTTTTAATTGGTTTGTGTAAATTAGCATATCCAATTAAATTAAAACAAGTGTGCGTCTTACTGTCGACATGAACTTGTGACCTGCACGCACTGAGCAGTCGCTGTAGTAGTCCAAGAGCTAGCCCGGTCTACCGTGCAACCCCCACCCCATCCCCCAGTACTCAATAAAATGAGTTTCATATTGTACCTGAGTATGTCCTGAGATGTTTAAGCGATGTTCCCCTAAAATCCTTAGAAACACACAAGCGATATAGCCGATGGCGCAAGAGTACCCCCATTCACGCTCTTCGCGGATGCTAAAATAAGCTTGAGAGGCGCTGCAAAACATCAAGTGCACCAGACTGGTGCTGCAGTGGATCCCTTCGAACTGTGGCATCTACGGCAATGAAGAAGCTGACAGGATGGCAAAAGTAGGCGCAGAGCGGAAGAACAAGATGAAAATGGAGTCAGCTTCACAGAGATGAAGACCATCATTAAGTCTGTGTACATACCACCACAACGGCCCCTAGACAGTTACCATCAGCTGTCCAGACAAGAGCAGATGACCATCTTCCGTCTGAGGACCGGGCACAACCGACTCGATTTCCACCTGCACAGACGCTTCCACCTCATGCCATCTCGGCCTGTGCGGCCCTTGTGGAGAAGCAGAACAGACCACAGAGCACATCCGCCAGGACTGTGGAAACCACCAGCTGCTGAGGGAGGGGATATGGCAGAAGCCCGCCACTCTACAAGAAAAACTGTACGGGCCTGTGGAGGCGCTACAGAAGACCACAGATTTCATTTTGAGAGCCAAACTCCAAGTGTGACGGTGTTCGAAAAGTAGAAGCTTGAGAAACACTGATTTTCCTATAAATAAATCTGAATTCATTCCAGAAGCCCAAATCAGGCAATATTATCAGGGCACACCTTCTGCGTCCTCTGCAACAACAAAAAAAACCAGAATATTGAATCTGTGGCTCACAGAGAAGGTATTTGTGAACCCAGTAAATGACCATTTTCGCAAAATCGCAAAAAAAAAAAAAAATAATGTGTCAGATGCCTTCAGACATTTTCTATAGTACTGGCAGTCCAATTTCAGGCTTACATCATTAAATCAGGATGTCACAATTATTATAAACTTGCTTAGGTGATGTTGTGATCACTGCGAGTGCCACATTGGTTGATTTTGTATCCCTACTCCCAAGTTGTAAAAATACACTAAATTAATTAGAAAAAATTACTAAAGTTATTTAATTTCATTTTGATCTCTCTTTACCTATTAAGTTTCAATAATTTGTGCATAAAGTGCAAGAAAATGAGGAAAGTCGGCATCCTTTACGACACGTTTGTGGTGAATGATAGCTTTTTCCCCATATAAATTGCCAAATTGGGAAACGAACGTTGTCTCCGATGCCCTCAGAAATTTTGTATACAACTGATAGATCATTTTTAAGTCTTAATGGTTAGGATAGAGTACCACAGTTACTCCCAACCTGATTTTATGATGCTGTGATGCATTTAAGGTCCACAGTGGCTGAATCTGCTGCCCTACCCCCATTTTACCAGTATGCAAAAGAACGCAAAATGATCATAAAAACTGCTTATGTCATACTCCTCTGTTTAAATATTTTTGTTGCCAGTTTTCTTAACAAAGTACGCACACTGAGGATAAACATTGTGATCATTTTATTAATTTCAATGTGACCCATCAATTTAATTGTAATTCTTTTTTGTTAAAGCATACAAAGGGGGAAACGTCTGTAAACAGGGGCTGCCACTAAAGAACTTCCTCTTTAATAGAACAGCAAGACTGAAGTAAACGGCACATTCAGCAGTCTTGTCAAACTCAGGCAAGGTGTACCTCAGGGAGATGATGTGTCAGATGCTGTTCTTGGTCTACATTAATGACATCAGTACAGTACAGCAGTACCAAGGTGCGTCTCGAACATCCTCCATGCGGGTGACTTTGCAGTGTGGAGCGCAGCAGAACATAATGAAATAGCATCCTGCAGAATCCAGGATGCTGCCAATAGAGTCAGCAGCTGGACTGAAAGATGGCCACTCAAACTGAGCTAGACCATCTCTTTCAATCAGATGGAAGAGGTCACCTTGAAATACAGACAGGCCAACATTACTGGCAACAAATAAATTACTGGATTCACATGGAGGCCTCACATCGAAGCCATGGAAGCTAGAGATGCGGGAAAAATGTCTCTGATGAAGAAATTGGTGGGGATCACATTGGCGCAAAATACAGCATCCTGGCGCAAGCAAACACCAGTTCGGTCAGACAAGTAGTGGGGTACCAAGATACTTCGACAACATGAAACACTCCCTGCAAAACAAAACTGAAATGCCAGACTTGACAAGATGCAGAACAATGGTCATTCTCCTGATGCAGTCACATTCATAGAGCTATCTGGAGTAGTTTCTTAACATTGTTTAGGCTGTTAGGAACCATTAAACTTTATTACGCATATTCATATTTACACCTTTCTACACGAAAATAAATGAGAAGAAAAGACCATACTAGACCCGCCCTACGCTAGGTAAAATATCTCCTAAAAGACCAGCTAGTTTCACTCATTCAGTCTATCATTTTTGCCTTTTTTCTCCACTAAACAAACAGCAAACAAATTGATTGGTCACAATTTGATCAGAATACAGTCCAACGTTCCACGTATTTTACGGACATTAAAGGGATCGGAGACACGACACCTCCCTGAGATAAATCTTCCCTGAGTTTGACAAGACTGCTGAGTGCGCCGTCGACTTCAGTCATGTAATTCTGTTGAAGAGGAAGTCTTTCAGCCATCTCTCTCTTGGCTTNTGACTTCGCGAACGAAGATTTTATAGGAGTTGACCACGACGTCTGCAGGCTTGTTCGTGGCTGCGGAGGCCAATCCGAGACAGGCAGGTTCGACCGCAGTGGCTGCAGGGGAAGGTATGGCCAGGGTTCTGAGCTGCGGCATCTCTGTTTTTTCTCCTGAGCCGCTTGTCCTTAAGGCTAGCTCTGTGAGAGTCCTCAAAGGAGACAGCTGCCTTGTAAATGGTGGAGCGCCAGGTGTCACGGTCCGCAGCAAGCGAAGACCACTGGTGGTGGTCGATTTGGCAGGCACTAAGTGACTTCTTGCAGTCTAGCAGTCATTGGGCCTTCGTAGTGATATATGATGGCGGACCCTGCAATGCTACATCATGACTGGTGTTTCTTTTGGATGACATTTGGGAATTTGTTGTGCTGTTGCTGTTAATTGGATTTTCAGTAGTTTCTTTCGCCGTCAGTGCAATGCTAGTTTATACACGCCGGCTGATTTTTTTGTTAGTGCCAGAAGAACAGCGCGCATTATGCTGTGGCAAGAAAACAACGTGCTCTTCTCCCCCTTCAAGCATCTCGGGAGTGGCTGTTCCCACGCCACGCTCAACATCACTGCCGAGGCGAGTGCCAGCAGGCTTCGGGCCCCAACATTCCAGGCGAGAGACGTGATGACGGACACAGTGACTGTGTTTCTTACAACACTGACTTAACAGCGTGTGCTTGTGTGTACTGTGCTTTAGAAACAATTTTGGACTGCCGCTTTTACGTTAATGTTTGTGAAGTTATATATTAGTTAGGTTATAGTGGTGACTGTTTATGCCGGAGCGACTGTCTAATAGCCGGCGCTGTTCTTATAGCGACGGGCCCCCAGGTAGCAACTGTGGAAGTATAATTCGTCTTTTGTTTTGTTGATGCGTATCTCTCATTTGTGTAACTAGTATCAGCCAAGCAGAAAGTTTAAAAACATTATATTACGTGTTTAAGAGATACTATGATAGGGCTGTCCTTAGTTTGCTTTGTGTTAGGGAGGTTCAGGTCGGGTTGGGGCCGTTGGCGCCGGCCATGAGACGCCTTGGCGACGGGCTTCACCCGTCCCGAGCCATTGTCCATTTCAGTGTTGTGTGTAAACTGTTGTGTGAGTGTGGGTGATTGCGAGTTGCACCTGAGGTGGCGAAACAAATTTTCCTGTACGTGGCAACATGTATTTGGAACAATAAAGTTGATTCATTCATTCATTGAGACAGTCTTTGTATCTCTTCTTTGGTGCCCCTCTGTCACGGTGTCCAGTAGCAAGCTCGCCGAACAGGGTGATCTTTGGTAGGCGATGATCCTCCATCCTGGAGACATGCCCCGCCCAGCGGAGCTGTGTCCGCAGCAGCAAAGCCTCGATGCTCACAGTTTCAGCCTGTTCAAGGACCTCGACGTTGGTGACATAGTCACTCCAGTGAATGCCCAGGATGGTACGCAGGCAGCGCTGGTGGAAGCGTTCGAGGAGTCGTAGTTGGCTGCGGTAGAGGGCCCAGAACTCGGAACCATACAGCAGGGTGGTGAGGACCACAGCTCTGTACACGCTGATCTTGGTGCCTGTTTTCAGCTGTTGATTGTGCCACACCCGCTTGAAAAGTCGCCCGAAAGCGCTGTTCGCTTTTGCCAGCCTGCTGTCAAGCTCCTTGTCCAGCTTGGCGTCCGACGTGATAATGCAGCCAAGGTAAGTAAACTGGTGCACTGACTTTTAGTTCAGACTCGCCAATGGTGATGTGAGGAGGGCGATACACTGTCTTGGGTGCCGGCTGATGGAGGACCTCTGTCTTTTTCAGACTGACCTCGAGTCCAAAGAGCTGGGCAGCATCTGCGAAGCAAGACGTGATGCGCTGCAGGGCTCTCTCTGTGTGTGCAACGAGGGCAGCATCATAAGCAAAAAGCAGCTCACGAATCAGTTGGTCTAGGGTTTTCGTGTGGGCCTGCAGTCGTCTGAGGTTGAACAGGCTGCCATCAAGACGATACCTGATGTACACTGCATCGTCATCATCGAGGTCCACTGTGGCCTGCTTCAACATCATGCTAAAAAGATGGTGAAGAGGGTCGGTGCCAGCATGCAGCCCTGCTTCACACCGTTGAGAATAGGGAATGGTTCTGAGAGGTCATTGTTGAGTCTGACCTGACCTTGCTGGTCCTCGTGTAGCTGGACAATCATGCTGAGGAACTTTGGGGGACAGCCAAGTCGCTCCAGGATCTGCCACATGCCTTGCCTGCTCACAGTGTCGAACGCTTTTGTTAGGTCGACAAATGTTACGTACAGCCCTTTGTTCTGCTCGCGGCACTTCTCCTGTAGCTGTCTCAGCACAAAGACCATATCGGTGGTGCTCCTGTTTGCTCTGAAGCCACACTGGCCCTCTGGGAGTTGGTCTTCAGCGATGGCAGGTACCAGCCGATTCAGGAGCAGCCTTGCAAGGATTTTCCCAGCAATGGACAGCAGGGTAATTCCCCGATAGTTAATACAGTCAGACTTCTCGCCTTTGTTCTTGTACAGGGTGATAACGACTGCATCACGGAGATCTTTTGGTAGTATTCCTTCCTCCCAGCAGCAGAGAAAGAGGTCATGGAGCTTGTTGTGCAGTGCTGTGCCTCCATGTTTCCAGATCTCTGGCGGTATTCCATCAATGCCTGCTGCTTTGCCACTCTTGAGCTGGTGGATGGCTGTGAGGGTCTCTTCAGCGGTGGGCGGTTCGTCCAATTCAACCTTTACTGGGAGGTGTGGGATTTGTAGGACGACTGCTTCTTGAACAGTGCGCTCAGCGCTGAAGAGGCTCTGAAAGTATTCCGACCAGCGGTTCAAGATGGAGGTATTATCTGTGAGGAGTGCCTGGCCATTCGCGCTTCGCAGGGGACTTTGTACCAGGTGCCTGGGGCCATACACTGCTTTCAGTGCTTCGTAGAAGCCCCTGTAGTCACCATTGTCAGCGCAAAGCTGGGTCCTCTGTGCAAGTCTGGTCCACCACTCATTCTGGAGATCTCTGAGCTTGCGCTGGAGACTGCTGCAGACGAGGCGGAAGGCAGACTTCTTCACAGGGAAGGAAGGCTGGGCTAGGTGGGCCTGATGGGCGGCTCTTTTTTTTTTTTTGCTAGGTGTTCCTGGATCTCTACATCGTTTTCGTCAAACCAGTCTTTGTTCTTCTTTCTGGCGAAACCCAAGACTTCTGCAGAGGATTTTGCAATAGCAGTTTTCAGTTGTTCCCAAAGTGTTTCAGGGGAGGAGTCTACTGGGTCCGCTGTGTCTTTGAGCCTGCGCTGTAAATCTGTCTGAAAGGCAGCTTTCACATCGTCACGCTGAAGGCTGGCAACATCAAGCTTTTTCTTGGGGGGGCCCCATTTCTTGGGTTTTGGCTTGAAGTGGAGCCTGAGTTTGCAGCGGACAAGGCGGTGGTCAGTGTGGTACTCTGCGCTGGGCATCACTCTGGTGAGGAGGACGTCACTGCGGTCCCTCTGACGCACTAGGACATAGTCGATAAGGTGCCAGTGTTTGGAGCGAGGATGCATCCAGGTGGTCTTTCGACTGTCCTTTTGCTGGAAAGTAGTGTTGGTGATGACCAGTTGCTGCTCCGCACAAAACTCCAACAGTAGGCGGCCATTGTCATTGCAGTTCCCCACGCCATGCTTGCCGAGGACTCCTTTCCAGGCTTTAGAGTCCTGGCCCACTCTGGCGCGCTGAAGTCGCCAAGGATGATGACTTTGTCGTCTGCAGGGGTACTCTGTAGGAGGCTGCGCATAATGGCTACTTATATAGCGCTTATCCTTAAATAAGCTCTAAGCGCTTTACAAATAAAGAGTGGGAGTGGAGGGGGGGGGGTCATAAAACCACAGAAACAATGGATTCTGCAATACACACGCGCACACACACACACACACACACACACACAGGTACATAATGACAAAGAACTGAGCTACATTGGGGTATCAAACAGGTGGGTCATTAGGGCAGATTTAAAGGCAGTGAATGAGGAAGAATGTCTAATGTCTATAAGTAGTGAGTTCCAGACAACAGGTCCAACGTGCGCAGATTTTGAGAAAAAGGTCCGGGATGCTTCCGACCACACTGATTTCGCGCGTGCTGTCCGCCGTTTCCACCCTTGTATTGAAGTCTGTCTTGAGCTTAGTAGGCGGCGGTGGCGCGCACGCGATCGCTCAGCACATTTGCCGCATTTCAAAGTGACAGTGTCAAAGCTACTATCTTCGGGCCCCTATGGTCCAAGGGTAGTGCCAGATTAACCTGGCGCCTTGCAAGGCGCCAGGCTAGTGGCACTATCCTTGAACTATCCGGATGGCCAATCTATCTCACGCTGCTGACAGTCTATATTGACGCCTCTCGAATTTGCGAAAGTCAATTCAGTAGTGTACTAAGAAAGTTAATTCGTTTGGTTTGAGTACTACTACACTTTTTGGACCCCATCACTGCCGGCGGCGCAGATGGTGGGTTTTGTTTTTTTTCCAAATCTTATGCATGGATACAAAGTCAGTGGCGTTAGCAAGAGGCATTGATCCGCATGAACGAACGCAAAACAAGGCCGGACCATGTCGGTACAAAGTGGCGTCAGCAACAGGCATAGAGTCCTCACGAGCCCCCGCAACTGCACGGACTAGTGAGGATCTAAGTCTCTTGCAGTTGCTACTACATACATCTACTACGTACAGGTCAGCCTCAGTGTTAACTAGTGACACGCACCAGCATAGCGCGGAATTATATATATATTGTATTTAAGGCCGGACAGGTGGGTGGCAGCGCTCCTAATGATAAGTGAACAAAAAGTCACGTGCCAACGTCACCCCGGCCTCAGCGGCTCCGTGGCTCGCGCACAGCCAGCTATAGTACTACTACAGCTGACCTTCGCCGGCCCCGAAAACTTTCTGCTTCTAGGGTGTGTGTTGTTTTCGGAAGTTTAATTAAGACATCAGGTCAAAACTACATTACGGCGAACGCAGATGACGCATTCTAACTCGGTTCAAGTTACGCCGATTCAAGGCCGCGAGAAGCTGACTTGTACACCGACCGCACATCTACTGTACAAACTTGACTTTTTTAAACGAGTATGAACATTATTTTAAAAAATATCTATGATCATTAAAGCAGAGACGTGTCTCCCGTCGTACATTAAAATGAGTGATTGAAACTTGCCTCAGGCAAATCCTGTCTGCCGCCCGCTGTACATTTATAAACGTTCCGATGACTACAGATGCGAGTGACAGCCGAGAGCAAGCGTTATAATATAATCTTCAGATAACACAACAGGCAGTGCGGATTTTAAATCAGCGTCAGTTCGTGACGGTGATTATATGCTGCATATTGTATGTGGTCGCCTCGATTTAACAGGTTAGTGACTTCTTTTACTGTTTGTGTACAATTTGTAGCTAAATACAGGCAACCTGAAGGCACTATATTTACCAGTCTAGAGACTAAACTGTAGTCAGTCGTGACAGTTTACTCAGGGTGCTGCCAGATAATTAGCTTGGCGCCTGCCGCAGAGTACGGGCGCCAGGCTAATCTGGCTGCACCATCAGTAAATTGTAAAAGTGCCAAACTAATACGGCTACCCATGAACTATAATGGGCCGAACCATCTCCGGGCCCACAGATATTGGTACAATACATATATCCACTTACAGCTAAGGGTTTATGAGTTTAGTAAGACTGGTGGACCATTTTATTATATATATATATATATATATATATATATATATATATATATATATATATATATATATATATATATATATATATATATATATATATATATATATATATATATATATATATATATATATATATATATATATCCATCTTAGTTGTGCCAATAGCGATCTAGTCATTAGCGGACAGGGGCAGACACTGCGTATGCCACTGGTCCACCCACACACGAAGTGTGTGTGTGTGTTTGAGAGAGAGAGAGAGGTTGGTTGGTTGGTTAGTTCGGGTTTAACGTCCACAGCACCGAGGTGATCATGGACGGCCCTGACGGGCGGGTTATGGGGAACAGGGAAATTTCAATTGCCTATGGAGTACGACCTGAACACTGATCAACTCAGGCGCACTCCAACTGTGCCACTTTGATTTACCAGGACCTTTCAACGGACATGCTATTGAACAAATCCGTTTTTCCCCCTGGATTGTGAGTCCAGCTACCGGGGCCGGGACGGGATGAGAGAGAGAGAGAACTGACATGTAACACTGGTTGTCGAGAGTAACAACGGTGCAGTGTTGAAATATGCCACAGTGCTGTTTTTTTTCAAAAGCCAAACACGTCTGCTTTCAGAGAACGTAAAGTTGTCAGCGCAAGCTGTTGAAATAGTACTGACGTTGCAATCAAATCACAAATGGATTCAAGCTTCATTGTCATTTCATGTTTGCACCTGTGGATTTTATGGGAGATGCGCAATTTGTAATGTAAATCAGTATGTCCGCGGCAAGGGCCGGTAGGTACAATGTCATTGTTGATTTGATGCTTTGCGCGATACTTGTTCAAGTCATGGCAGCTCCGGGCAGTTTGAGTGACCCACGAGTACTGACTAATGCTACTCGATAGTGCCACTGTACTACCAAATACTTTAGCTGATGTGATAAATGAAACTAGCCATGTGGAATTGTGTCAGGTATAACTGGCTTTTTTGCCAGCGTAGTTTTTGTCTTCATTGGAATTTTCTCTCCTTTGGTACACTACACACAACAACACACCGGCACCAGGGCACCAGTAACCTACAAAGATGTTTGACGGTATCCATAATCCGGGCCGCCTAATTACGCCAGATCGTCGCAGGCCGGGTCAGTGTGACCATGCCAGAATGTCCGCGGTTTGTTTTAGTGTTCGCAAACATGACCTGTAGTCACCGCGGTCATTTGGCGAGGCAAGTTTTCTTATCCTCTAGTTGTTTTCTGTCTTTCTTATCTTCTAGTTATTTTTGGTGACTCACCGGCGGCTTTTCAAGCAGTGAACAAAGATGGCGCGAGAAGACTTCGAGCTTTTCTGGAATACTCATTTGCATACGGCCGAGGCGAACGGCGAATCATCAGACGCCGTGGTGCTGTACTGGCACGCGGTCAAAGAGGAGACAAGCAATTTTCCGTGGACACGCCGAGAGGCCACGCCCCGACAGCACGCGCTAGCTGCTGTAGCTCGAGACATCATGACGCAGGTCAGTAAGACCAAAGACAATACATTATATGTCTTTGGTAAGCTGGACAATGTGTCAATTAATCAATAAAAATCAAGCAACACTTTTGTTTATGAAGCCCCAGTGTCATGCACCTCCTCATGAGGTCAGAAACAGTGAAAACTCACCTCTTCAAGCTTTACTTTGAATAACTGCCAGTGTTTAATGCCTTAGTTGTAGTTCTGTAATCCTTGTTTAGACTGAATGTTAATTAGAATATTACTTATTATGTATGTATTGTTTAGTTTATTGTAAAAGTGGTGTGATTGGGCATTGTGTTTTGTTTGTTATGTGCATATGTCATTGCCATTTTTTTTTTTTTTTTTTTTTTTTGGTAGAGATTGTAAAGCGCTTAGAGCTTTTGGGTAAGATTAAGCGCTATATAATTACTCATTATTATTATTATTATTATTATTATTATTAAGCACAACTTCAAAAAGACGCACAAACAAAATATACACAAATAAACAAAGAAATAGAATAAATCAATAAATGTGTCCTGCTCTGTGGCGGCTTTGAATCTTGTGGCTAAAATCACAGACCAGCACACGCGTGACTGACTGAGGCGGCGGAGGACATACAATCTGGATCTGGGTGACGACTGTGTAAATCGTAATCATATCGATATGTAGAGTAATCAACCCAGTAAGCCAAGCCGACGTCGGCCCGAAGGTCCGTTCCCAATGCGCAAAAGGCCGTCGGCCTCGACCATGATAATTCAAGGGTAGTGCCAGATTAGCTTGGCGCCTGAAGGCGCCAAGCTAATCTGGCACTACCCTTGAATTATCATGGTCTGTTGGCTTTTTACGCATTGGGTTGCTTACTGGGAACATTTAAATCTGGCCATGTCCCCGTGACTATGCACAGGCCTAGTCTAGTACTTTCACTAAAATTCCACAATGTGTTACAGGTAAAATAGTTAATTATCTGATGAGAACACAATGTCGTGTTGTCACACAGTGTTGCGTCTTCCCTCCGTGTATGATTTATTGTTAGCATCATATTGCAGGTCCGCGTTGCCACCAGAAAAACAGCGCTGGCTGTGACAGTGCTTCAGAACACCAGTCCCTGTAGCGAGTGTGCAGCTGAACTTATGAAGGTAAGATAGGACAGTTGTTTTTATCGCTCGCGAGGAAAATTCCTCTTTTTCTGCAAAAGATAACAACAAAGTTAAGCGGGTTGACACAGTACAATCATTTCCTCATGCAGCCATTGTTGGTGTGGTTGTAGCCGATTTTAAGCTAAAGTCTTGAGCCATCACAATCGACCCATCGCCCACAACTTCCACTCCGCGGAAATTTAACTTAGTAATAATTAAATAAATAAGAAAATTCGGTGTTTCCTTCAATCCATTCATCCATCCGTCCGTCCGTCCGTCCGTCCGTCCGTCCATCCATCCGTCCAATCATCCATCCATCCATCCATCCATCCATCCTCCCACCAATAAACAAAGACACTGGAAGTTTTAAAACCCGCAACGTTTTGGACAAGAGTCCAACGCTCAACCACCTGAGCCCATTTCAAAAGGTTCTGCGTTCCGATTTCGACATCATGATGACTGACTTCACACATGAATGTGCTGCCACTAAGTGAACTGAATGTCTCCGTTATCCGTCTGATGTGGTGGAGAATGATAACTGCTGAAAGCCGTAATTAAAGTCGATAAACCACACTGAAGCCCTCAGTCAATCACGCCCCATACCGGCCCGGCTTCCCAGTGCGCAAAAGGTCATCGGGCCGACGTCGACCGCCTTTGGCCCGCGCACAGCCGTGCGCGAGCCAACAGCGGCTGACATCGGCCCGATGACCTTTTGCGTGCCATGTGTTCAAGTTTTTATTCGCGTTCCGTCCCGTTCCTTACCACGCAGGCCCTGAATCTGGCCAAGGAGAAGAAGGTCAAGCTTGAAGTGTCCGTGGCCTTCGTCGCTCTCCACAAGATCCGCCGCCCGTCCTGTGTGCAGCGGGGACACTCCTGTTCGGGCGACGTTTT
The DNA here is from genome assembly GCA_036245525.1 of Semisulcospira habei. NCBI lineage: Eukaryota > Metazoa > Mollusca > Gastropoda > Semisulcospiridae > Semisulcospira > Semisulcospira habei. The sequence continues at coordinate 130,124,753 of BTPG01000006.1, forward strand.
CCTGAACGAATCCAACGACAACGCCCTGGCCCTGCGGAGGCTCAGCGAAGAGGGGGTCAAGGTCACAACCTTCAACCCGACCTTGTGGCAGTTTTTCCACACGTTCGTCGGCCTCGGGCTGCCCTCGCCGTTCCCCCACACCTTCCTGTCCGGGAAATATGGCGGGTCAGCGTGCCAGCAAAGAATGGCGGAAGACTCGCTCATGGCAACTGAGCTCCGCGCTATTCTTACAGGTGATGATCTTAAGATTCGATTCAGATTCCAGACTTTTTTTTTTTTTAATATTGTTTCCTTAAAACAGACAAAATTTTCCATCGGTTTGAATGCTGGATAAGGATAAACAAAATAGAGTGGTAGCAATAAAAAGGAATTTAGATGTAGGCCTACACTTTTGGGCCGTTTTTTTCTGGAATATACAAGATCAACATACCTAACCACGCCAGATTTGCTCAGTAAAGCCGACGCACCACCAATATAGCGCTTGGTGTTTTGAAGTCTTCATCCAATTAACCCCTTCACTGTCAGCGTCTAGGAACGATGTCAATAAAACCATCAGGCTCACTGCTTTATAACCGTACTCTCCTCGAGTGACAGCGGGTATGAAAGACGCCACTGAGCAAGAGGCATAGATCCACATAACTGAGCCCCCACATCTGCAGGGGCTTACGAGGATTGATGTCTCTTGCATCGTGGTGTTGATCGTGATCCGGCAGGGAATGGATTAACTCATCCAGCCCGACGCACGTATTCCCAAATTTTGGAGGCGTCATCTAACGACTATGCACCTGTTGCAGGAGATGGCCGGATCAACCATAATAATTCACGGGCAGTGCCAGATTAGCTTGGCGCCTGTCGGCGCCAAGCTAATCTGGCACTACCCTTGAATTATCATGGTCGACCCATCTCCTGCTGTAGTGCGTCGGGCTGAATGCGTTAACATGCAAAAGACGTAAATGCATAAAGATAAGCAATCTAAATTTATAACGCGGATTGTCTGCTATGGCTGCCCACGTGTATCTTCATGCAGTTTTTACTGTATTTGTTTGAACTTTAACGGTATAGTGAACACAATTAAGCGTCTGTCAGCAAGGCAATGCCATATAAATTCAGGATTATCTTGCATTAACGCACGGCAGGTTTACAAATCACATCCGGCAGCCTGAGCCCAGATCCTGATGCCTACAGAGCGGAGTGGACGCCTCCAAAACTGGCCAAGAAGAAAGCGACCGAGTACAGACTCGTCTACAAAAAGGTGCAGTCAGTTTTTGTCTGAAGAACCGCGGTTTCATTTATTTTCGAAAACGTACTTTTTAAATGTTTACTAAATGATGCAGTCAGAATGGACAAATACAAAGTACTCTTGAGTATAAACCCGACTGACCTACTTACACTGCACTATTTTTTCACAATTATATTTTCATTTCTTTTGTTTTATTATAAGTGTTTCCTTGCACTGTTCCGCCCTGTGAAGACAAAAGACATCAAACCTTTGGCTGTCGGTAGTGGTTTTTGTCGCGATGATACAAAAACCGCTACCGACAGTCAAAGGATTGAGGCCACTTACAGTTTTGTAACAAGCGAAATTTTCATTGTGGCGTATACAAAACAGAATGGACTTTCTGTCTTTGGTCTTTACAGGGCAGTGTTCTCAAGTTGTTATCAGTTATTTCACTTATTTATCAAGGTGACCCTGAAAAACAAGGAGTCGGAAGACAAACTGTGGCGGGTGCACCAGACCGTGAGCCCCACTCCCTGCAAACTGTCCGTGTCTGGCGAGCTGACGTCACACCGTTTGGTGGAGCTGGAACGAGACTCGTTTTATGATCTGACGGTGGAAGCACTGCTGGGCAGTTCTGTCGTCTGCACCGCCCGCAAAATATTCAGAACAGACGATAAAGGTTGTTTTTGTTTTTTTTAATTAACAGTGTGTTTGATGAAAATAAATAAATTAAAAAAAACTAAAGGAAATGATAAGGCCGTTTGGTAAAAATACAAATATTGTGAACAACAATGTCAGTTTACGGGCAGTGGTCAATATTAATGGATATGTTGTTTTGTTGAGATGGTTGCTTTCTTTTATCTCTATTCTGGTTTTATTTACTTTGAAAGGCACTTATATTATGTAGCATTAATTTTGTCTATATAGCACGTTCGAGGGGGAACAAACGACGTAAATCGACAATCGTTCAGTAGGCTCAGATTCTTATGGGTCCTCTGGAACGTGGCTGGTCATGAACACCTGTGCCACACCGCTGCCGAGACTTGAAAACGTGCAGGCGATGCAACTGATACTAATTTGTGTCCGTACCCCTTGGGCGGTTGTGGCTTTTGGTTTTAGATCAACAAAGAGTTGAGAGAAAAAAAAAACCCGCGTCCAGTGCCAGGGCCCAATAAGTTTGCCCATTCAACCCCGACGCGCTAAATCAGGAGACGGATCGACCATGATAATTCAAGGGTAGTGAACTTGCACTACCCTTGACTGAATTATCATGGTCGACTATCTCGTGCAACTCATTTTTTACATAGCTGTTTGGTGACACCTCCTGAATTTGAGAAATGCGACCTTGAGGTTATATGGTTTAAGGACTAATTATGTGGAGCGTTCGCGGAAGACGCATCTTACTAGCGCGGGCCAGCTACACTGATCTGACGTTGGCTTGAATAACTTTTGCTGTCTGGAATGTAAAAGGCCGTCGGGCAGTATACCGTGTTTGTAATGTTCTGTCTGTCTTTCAGTGCCCATACCATCCCTGGCCTCACCAAAGACCACATCACCCCCAAAGAAACCTCTCAGCCGCAGCAACTCCAGGGCTTCCAGTTCCACCTCGTCCTTACGCTCCGCCAAGTCAGTTACATGTCTGGCACTTCACACTGAAATGTATCTGCATATATAAAATTATATTGACGAGGAAAAGAAACGCGACATCATTCGAATCACCGGAAACATGAAAGTATTTCCGATGAAGTTCAAATGATGTCGCATTTATTTGCTCGTCGGCGTATTTCGCTTGTAGTTTTTTCCAAGGTCAGGTGACCAGCTCTTCGACCTCAACCGCCGATACGCCCCGCCGAGGCGCACAAGTCACTGATTGCGCAATAAAACATTTATGTTATTTTTATTTCCGTGCTCTTGGAGCAGAGAAATAGGCAGAGTAACAAATTAATTTTTTCCTTTAACTCATTCAGCCCGACGGCTGTATTTCCCAAATTTTGGAGGCGTCATCTAATGACTATGAATCAGTTGCAGGAGGTGACTCGACATATGATTCAAGGGCAGTGCCAGATTAGCTTGGCGCCGACAGGCGCCAAGCTAATCTGGCACTACCCTTGAATTGTCATGGTCGACCCATCCCCTGATGTAGTGCGTCAGGGCTGAATGGGTTAAAGTCTACCTGTGCTAGCTGAAATGCAGCATCAGCTAGTCTAGCACGTGTCCATGGAATGCCCAATTATAATGTGCATGCTTTCTGGTTGTTCGGGGTTCATGGGAGTGGGTTAATAAGCTAGTTAACTTATGAACATATTGTTTCTTTCTTTCGTTGCAGTGGACCAGCCAAATAACAGGCAGTGCACATCAGTGAACTGGACTCATCGAGCCGACAACATATCACTGACTTGTCAGTTCATTTCAAGTTCTCCTGGAACCAGGGCTCTGCCGGAGCCGGCCGTCACAGCGAGATTCGTGTACGTTTTCACAAGCGGTGTTTTGAGACCTCCACTAACGGAACTGCTTTCTCTGTCGCCGCCAGTGTGCAACGAATCGGCAATGTTATCCCAGTAAACCCTGATGATGACATTATCAAATGTTGGACATACTCTCCGAGGTCCACCTCATTGCTTTGAAGGCAGATCGACCATGATAGTTCAAGGGTGGTGTCAGAATAGCTTGGCGCCTTCAGGCGCCAAGCTATGACACCACCCTTGAACTGTCATAGTCGATGCACCTCCTGTCACATCACGTCACGGCTTTATGGGTTAGCTAAAAAAAAAAAAAAAAACCGCGCTGTATTAGCTGGGCGTCTGGAGAGGTGCCAAGGTAGCCCGGCACTGCCCTCGAACTATTGGAATGATGCCCGCTGATTTTTACTGCTGGAAAACGTTTGTCTGTGAGAGATTTTGTGAGAGCTTCACCCTACCAACGATTGGACGCAATGGAATTCTGCCCGGTGCTGCATGGCAAAAGACTTTAGTACATTTTTGTGAAAAGCGAGATTTTCGTTGAATTAAAACGAAAATCTCGCTTTTCAGAAAGAAAAAAAATATACTTACTGTCATTTGCCTCCAAAGGGATGACAGTTTTGGCTGTACTGTTCACGAGTAAGAATGTTTCCACATCAAGAATGGGTGCAGGTCATCTGTAGTACTTCCTAGTGTGCTCTTTGTTTCTGATTTACTTGACAATATTTCTGTCCGTGGTGTAACTTATTCAGAACTGACACTGCATGATATTAACCCCTTCATTGGCCAGCAAAACAGGCAAACCCAACCCAACTGCTAGAGGCATTGATCTTCATGAACCCCCGCGACAGCGGGGGCTCATGAAGATCGATGCCTCTTGTTGACACCACTTTGTATTCATGTTCTTTGGTCAACTGCGGCTCTGTGACGCTGAATCAACGATGATTTCATCAACATATCTGCGACCACTGGCTGTGAAGGTGTTAACAGACCATAATAGTCACAACAGTGGTTCAAGAACCTCGACTAGAATGTAAAGCACACATGTGAAAAATAAAGGCAAAAAAAAAAACCAAACAAATCTGAGAGCAATTTCTTTTTTATTATATAGGAGTCAGTCAGAGTGCATACAAACCGCAATGGGAAAAAACACATATGCTACCTTTTTAACAATGTCAATGGAGTATATATATAAAAAGGTAATAGATACATATGTTCATGTCATAATATACGGCAAAAGGGAACAATAATGGGCATTTACCCTGTGTACATGCAGACACTGGTCCTCTAAACAGTACCGGTGTCTGCATGCCCAAGGGGGTCAGCTCATTCGACACATCCCATAACCGGATATGCAGCACAGATCATCTGAATGCAGCATGACTTGAGTGTGTTAGACACGTTCAGTTTCATGGCAAAAAAGGCAAGCTTCTACACAAGCGTGTAATAAATAGATAACGGTAGCATACACTTAATATCTGCAAATGCAAAGTGTAAAGGTTAGTTTTAAAAATATAAACAGATCACTCTACAGGCTTACACATCCGAGTCTTGGGTGAAAGTTGGCAGACTAAAAGACAGAAATCCAAAGATCCCTTTGGCTGTGGGTAGCGGTTTTTGTCAAGATGATTCCTGCAGGAATAATCGCGACAAAAACTGCTGAGATATGCTGCAATCAGATAAGCAGCTTTATGCCACGTATCCGAATGCGGCACACTTCATTCATCATCATCATCATCATCAGTCCCTTGCCCGAACTGGGCGTTGGGGGGACTGAAAGGCAGCAGCAACAGACAGTGCTCTCCACTGAGTTCTATTTTGGGCGGTGGCAAGCAAGTCTGGCATCTCGAGTCTTCATTATTAGGTTTAAAATCTTGGGTTGGAAACTTCTGTATTTTCAAAATATAATTTTAATAAATTATGTGGAACTGCAAAAGCCAAAAATAAAAGCTTGGACAAATCAAAGAAGTCATTTTGGACACACCACGGGTTCCAAGGTGATCCTTGGCCTGCCTCTCCATATTTTCACAATAGCCAACTTCACCCAATGCCAATATCGAGGTCATTTGTAAATCAGAATCAGGTCAAAGACAATAGGTTGCACCCCTATATAGTACATATAAGTCTAAAGAGACCGTTTCGCTGGATCGCCTGAGCACTGCAACAAGCGTCCTCATAGCAGCTGTACTGTTAATAGTGGAGAAATACCTCAAAACTGTGGATGTCCATGAGTCAACTCCAACCAGCAAGAAGCGTATATTCTCATGAGCCCCTGCAGGGGTTCATGAGAATATATGGCTCTTGCAGATGGAGTGGGATGGATAAATCCACAGAATGTCTGAAGTCTGTGCAACGTTTGACCTACTTCTGATTTAGGGATTAACTTCCATCAGATCAAACTATAGCAGCATTAGTAATATCTATGGACCATATGTACACCATCTATGTCCTGGTTTACGTTCAAATATTCATGTTTCAAAATTCGAGACATGAATACTGGAATTTATCATTGAGTATATATTTTAATATCTGCAGAAATCCTTAGAAAAATGTATTGACCTTGAAACGAGTTGGAGAAAAATGTATTGACCTTGAAGTGAGTATTTCAAAGGCAGTGAGAAAGATGCACAGAAACGCAATGACAAGTTATTGACAAAACTGTCGTTTGTAAACTTGTGGTTTGAATAAGCGAGGAAGCAAAGCAATCCTCCCAACTCGAGTGAAAGACAATGATGTGATATGACAGGTATTTTTAACCCTTTACACCCTGAGGTTGATATTTCCTGATTAGCGAGTTGTCCTATGAAGCCTACACTTCAGTTCGGGTGATAGACTGACATCACACTTCAAGGGTGGTGCCAGGACAGCTTGGCGCCCCGAGGGGCGCCAAGCTGTTCAAGCACCACCCTTGAAGTATCATGATCAGATTGTCTCTTATGGGAGCATATCAGGATTTGCAGGGTTAATAAGACACTTCAAGACATCAATTAGATAGATGTCACATCCGAGTACGGGCAGTTCACTATTGGTACGGATTAATCTTCCAGATTTAAATATCAATTTGTTATAAAAAAAAAGTACAATATGAGCTGATTACTAATGACAATTAGTATAACAGATTTAAATGAAATCCTTAAAATTTAAGCCCTGATAAGAGTGAGTGAGAGAGCACACCTGTATGCGTGTGTGTGCGTGCGTGCTCGCACAAGCAAATCTGTGTGGGTGAGAAGCAAAAAAACAACAACAATGCATCATAGTGATAACAGCAAATGCTGGGCTTGGGCGGATCTGTCAGTGAATTTGCCCGCACAATTTGTAAATGAACTGAAAAAAAAAAAAACATTTACAAAGCGAAAGAGCATTAAATCTACATCGCATAGCATGGACACATTTTGACTGAAATACATAAATGTGTAACCTCCTAGCGCATGCAGCCACCGGTAAACCCATAAAGCCCAGACACGCTACGACAGGACGTGGATCGACCATGGTAGTTCAAGGGTGGTGTCAGAACAGCTTGGCACCTCTAGGCGCCAAGCTGTTCTGACACCACCCTTGAACTATCATGGTCGATCTGTTTCAAGGACTGTGAAGTATACCCCAAAGGATATCTAAAAATATGATCATTTTATCCTCAGGATGTAGTGAGTTGAAGACATAATTTATGTTAGTGGTTAATTGGAGCATATACTTTCACAAAATCCATCACACAATCATGATTGGGGTAATATCAATTTACAATTCACGAAACACTGAGAAACTCCGGGTTATATGTGTGTGCACTGTACGTACATGCACGAGTATTGCACTTTGCAGATCTACCCTTATGATCCAGTTAAAAGAAAAGTTTCAGGGGAAAAGTGTTTCAAGTGACTTCATCACATTCTTTCTAAATCAAAACTTTAGAATATTATCATGTATTGTTTCACCAATAAATTTGGTGAAAAGTCACTTTTGAGGTGTGTTATTTCTGATTCTTGCTTGTGTGTGCTAGGTCAGTGATTTTGGACCTTACGGCTGTAAGGTCCAAAATCACAGACCATCACACAGTGATATGGCAAGTATGAAATTATTCCAATTCTGAAATGAATAATACTTTTTCTTTCAGTTTAACATCATCACATTCTAAAAAAAGACAAACAAGGCCCAGCCTATAATCGGACACAATATTCGCCGTCACAATACTGCATTCAAACTTTTATCGCAATATAAATGTACAATGAACTGTTCCTCAAAATATATGGTGACATCGTGCACACTTTAGCTGAGCAGCAAAGGCACAATACACCCTACAAATGCATCAATAACAAATTTAAGGAATCATTCCAAGTGCCTCATTCCAACTCATCCTCCACTCTTTTGGCAAGCACAACCATTCATGAGAAAGTTGTCTCACAAGCTCACGAGGATATCATGCTCAACTATTATGGAGATGTGTCTGTGGGCTGGTCTGTAATTTTGCACCTTACGGCCTACAGACGAACGGTTCAAAATCACAGACAAGCTCACATTTATCAAAGGTCAATGGTCTCTACAAACACCTATCAATAACCATAAAATCACTACACCAGGCTGATGTCATTCAGTTGTTGGTGGTTGTTTTTTTCTTTGTTTTTTAATAGATTCATAAGCAAAAGCAAATGCATGCACGACAATGCAAAAAAATTGAAATGAGTGAAAACAGTACACGGACTAACTATGCCCCATGATGGCGAGCAAGAGGCATAAATTCTCATGAGCTCCTGTGGACGCAGGGGCTCATGAGAATTTATGCCTCTTGCAGATGGAACCGTCTGAGGGACTGAATTATGTCTGAACAAAAACGAAGCTGAAATTCAGCTTCCTAGGATTTTAAAAAGGCTGAATCAGTCTCCAGGACTGACGACTATGACATAACTGCACACATCCATGCTTTTGCGCGTAAGCCCACACACTGCTCTTAGTGTACAGGCTAAACACAGATGTTTCAAACAACCATCAATATCCACCTAGCAGCAGATAGAAAAACACAAAGGTCGAAGCTATTGTGATACAGACATATACGCATGATAATAACGTTGCACAGCTATGAAGGTTCTGATGGGGGTGGGTGGAGTTGAGGGGGGGGGGGGGGAGGGGTGGTTCGAAGAAATAGGTCTGAACACAGTGAGTAGGTACACAAGTAATACCTTGATCAGTGTGCAGTAAAATGACATACAAATGTAAACGAAAATATGAAGATAAACAGCTACATGTAAACCCTCTATATACGATAGATAGACTGAGATGAAAATAAAAAATATAACAAAACGGACGATCTGAAAAACTACATGTAAAATAAATGTGCACAACTTGCAAATGAACTCTGAAAGATTATGCAAAATCAGCACCTAAATGTATCAAGATTAGCACTGATCTTGTAAAGATCAAAGAAATGAGATTCTAGCATTTTATTCACATTTGAAATGCCACAACCACGCATCTCTATTTCAAGAGTTAGTCAAACTGTCAACATGTTAGGAAGGAATGGAGTCATTTAGCCTGAGGATTATTTTGTTTCTTTCGTTTGTTGTTTTGTTGCAATCAGACCACACAATCATATGCATGCTGATCTGTGATTGGGACCTACCTGCTATAAGCCATAAGGTCCAAAATTCCACACCAGCACACATTTTCATCCTGGACATAATTTATGTCAACTCTGTTTTGAAAACAGGCTGGTTGGTGTATAAATCCATGAGGCTAAATGACCACAGTTTCTCCTGTGTAAACAACAGAGCTTTTGTAAGGCATGGGAATTGGCCAAGCAAAAATCATCTGAAACTAGGCCTTTAACCTCAGGCCTCCAGGAAGCTACACCTTGCTTTCCTTTCCAGGGGCCGAAAAATCAAACGACAGGGGGGGGGGGGGGGGGGGGGGGGGGGGGTAGACACCTTCTTTCCTGCGAAAAATCAAACGACGGGGGGGGGGGGGGAGGGGGGGGGGAAGAGTGGGGTGAGCGGGGTAGACACCTTCTTTCCTGCGGCTGAAAAATCAAACGACGGGGCGGGGGGGGTTTTGCACGTCTGCCCACCTAGGTTTAATGCGGCGCGGCGCACTCGGTCACCAGTGTGGGTCACGGACACAGCCTGCCGCGTCATATCCTGCCCACGATGTTAAACCGGTGCTCTGCTCGTTTTGCTACCCACAATGGTTTTTTTCGCGGAAACGCCTTATTATTTTCGTGGACGATCTCTTCTTTTTTGCGGAATTGGCGGATTTCGCGGACAATTCCCATGCCTCTTTTGTACTAAACAAATGTATCCAAAAATGTAAACGAGTGAAAACAGAATATGTATTTGTGTAACGGCCGATTATTTTGGACTGTCCAGCTGTATGTTGTAACATCCAAAATTTAACCCTTATCATTCGGAATACACCAGTGTGTGAAATAAGTGTGACTAAAGTAGTTCAAGGGTGGTTCCTGAATAGCTTGGCGCCTCTCTATATCCTTATCTGTAAGTACTATAATGTAGCGTGCATGTGGCAGTGTACAAATTTGAAGCTTTTAGCCTCAGTATGGGTTAAAGTAAATAAATAAATAAATAAAAACAGTACACGAGAATTTAAATCTTTGACTGTTACTGACAATACAGCTCAGTGGAAAAAAATGTGAAACTACGTTTTTTTCCCCCGCCATAAGCAATCAAGGTTTTCTTTTTTAAAAAGTGGTCCTTTACAGATGCATCTTACATGAAACAAGACATGATAAAACTGATGATGCACAACACTAAATTCATCGCATGCCCAGATATGTTTTTAAAATATCATCGTAACTAAAGTGGAGATACATGATTGATTTACAGATTTCAATCAACAGGAAATAAGCTAGCAAAGGGGTGGAAAAAAACTTGTGATTTAATAAACAAACAGGAAAATCATACTGTTTGCAATTTGAGTCATTTTTGCGCCTAGAAATGTGTTTGTCGTGATCTGTAAGCATAAAGGTGTGAAGAGAAAACATGAGTAAATGTGATCTGGTACAAAACTCAAAAAGTTATACAAACTTTTAACTCATTCAGAACGGCGCACGTATTTCCCAAATTTTGGAGGCGTCATCTAACGACTATGCACCAGTTGCAGGAGATGGATCGCCCATGATAATTCAAGGGCAGTGCCATATTAGCTTGGCACCTGTCGGTGCCAAGTTAATATGGCACTGCCCTTGAATTATCATGGTCGACCCATCTCCTGCTGTAGTGCGTCAATGCTGAATGAGTTAAAATAAGCCAACAAGTTTGAATAGTTAACAAAAAGCAAACCAAAAATTGTACACCTGTAAAACAAACGAAAATACAGGCAAATGAAAAGTGGGAGTTAAAAAATGAATGTCAATATCAACAGGTAGATGCCACAGACAAAATCTGTCCAAAGTCATAACATCAAATGTTGTAAAACAATTCAATCACTGTCAGCGAACATGACTACTACCCCCAAAACCATCGCAGATACACTGCCAAATGTTCACGATGTCTAAGGCACACAGACATAAATCTGCAAAAGACCTGCATCTGCGGGAGCTGATAAAGATGTATTCCTTTTGCATTTGGGTGTTTGCTGTGCTCCATAAGTGAAGTGGTAAGAACACCATGAGATAGGAGTAAAGCACCATGAATCTTTTTCCTGTAGTCCTTTCCATAACCCCTAATCCTCAGGTGTTGACAGCATTGGCAAATCTAGCTTCACACTAAGCCTCAGATTAACAATGCAGAACGTGTAAAGAGTATGGACTTTCCAGCACAACCAGATGAAAACACAAGGTGTTAGACCTCTGGACTGCTACCGGTGATAAACTTTTACAAAAAAGGCACGTCACTAAGCCAATTTTCCACCAAACGGTTTCATCAGTAGCAGTCAATGGGTTAATGGATTCACCCTTGAAACCTTGTAGCCAGGCCTGTATCAACCAAATATACTGAGGAGCAAAAGAAATGCAAGATGTTTGTGGAGATATATGATTGATTAAAAAAAATTCAATCAACAGGAAATAAGCTAGTAAAGGGGTGTAAAAAAACTTGTGATTTAATAAATCAAACAGGAAAATCGTACTGTTCGCAACTTGAGTCATTTTTATGCCTAGAAATGTGTTTGTTGTGATCTGTAAGAATAAAGGTGTGAAGAGAAAACATGAGTAAATGTGATCTGGTACAAAAAAAGAACTTCATCTGCCACTGCTGCCAGAGGAATTGATCTGTGAAGGCTAAAGACAGCAAGTTCATTTTTTGTGACAAATAAGGTTTTCATTTTATTACAATAAAAATCTTGCTTTTCACACAAATGAACTTCCTGTCTTTTGCCTTTACTGGGCAGAGATTTGCAGGGTGTCCTTCTGCAACAGCCACAGAATCTCAGAACTCCCTTGAAGCCGTAACTTGGACGAAGGTGGTTGTAATTTTTTTGTATCATATGTTTACACATATGTCTTATCATCGCTCTCCACCCTACGAGGCCGCATTTCCATTTCAATATCATCACTGGCGTGCGGAGAATATCTGCCTGAACCATAGCTTCCCCCATCCCCAGAATGAACGGGCGTTGTGGCATCGGTGCTTATGCCCTGGGCACGCTGAAGCTCTGTGCGCAGAACGATCTCGCTGGAGATGTAGGCCTCACGACGAATCTGCTCCTTTAGGAGAGTGGGAATATCAGGGATCATCCAGGCGATGAGGCTTGTCACCACAACCACGACATTCTGGAATGAAATAAAGGACATACTGTAATTTATAATAATACTTACTTAAACAAAAATAAATAGAATTTATACTACTCCACATTCCCACAAAAGTGAGCTCAAAGTGTTTGGCAAAGAAAAATCTCCATGACATACTGAAGCAGGCCACACCCCGACACACAAAAATGTAATCTAAGTAAAGTCACAGAAGAAAGAAATAAACAAAACTGTCCCAAAATATTTTTTAGAAAGTAAAGGTTTTCTTTTAACCCCTTCCCTGCCACTGTAAAATCTTGGTTCATTTAAAGACCAAAAACCAACACCGTCCAAAAAACATGGATACAAATTGGTCTCAGCAAGAGGCATAGATCCTCATGAGCCCCCGCTGTCACGAGGGCTCATGAGGATCTATGTCTTGCAGCTGGAACGTGTTCACTTTTTTCTCAGCAGTGAAGGAGTAAAACAATTTTGTTAATGTATCGTTTGTATTCATGAAAACAGCAAAGACATACTTAAACCAAGCCACAGAAAAATGAAAAAAGACCAAAAAAAACCAACCAGAACAAGAACACAAATCATTGATAGAGTGTGTGCTAGTGTGTTCTTCACATATTTTCTCATAAGATTTGGCTCTAGCGAGACATCCTTTTCCATCTCAAACACACACTGAATACTATCATCATTTTTTTCTACTTTATTTACATTTGCACCAATGCGCATTTAATTGTCAACTTACCTCAAAAACTACGACAAAAGCAAGCCGAGCAGCCAGGACGTGCCAGAAGATATCAGAGTACTCATATTTGTTCTCATGATCAGGAGGATTACGGAAGTCTCTATACCTAAAAATCCAGGAAGAAATCAAGAAACTTTACATTACAACATCAGAAGTATTTTACATAATAGTTTCCAAACCAGCCATTGGAAAACAAGAAAGGAAAAGGTCTTATGGTTCATGTGTATGACTGATGCACATGGTTATGTGTGCACGTTTGTGAAAATAAGCTCATGGTTATGTGTGCATGTCTGTGACAATAAGTAAAGGGCTAGCTTCAGCACCAATGAAATCCATGTTTTCAGACATTTACCGACCTCTTGAGGGGTCATCCAAATTAGTATGCATAGATATGTTTTACCTTCAGGTACCAAGTTTGGTGTTGAAGTCGAAAATATGACTTAAGAAAAAATATTCTTTGTCGAAATATGGCTCTTCAAAAACCTATTTTTGGATCATCCCATGACCTTTGACCTTTGTGATGGGTCAACTATATTAGTATGCACAAGGAGGTCTTATCATCAGCTACCTTTCAGCCAAATTTGATTTAAAACTTTACAAAAATGTTGAGAAAACCATTGGCATTTTACACACATTTGCCGACCGAGGGGTCAACCAAATTAGTATGCATAGATAGGTCTTACCATTAGGTGCCTTTATACTAAGTTTGGGTTTGAAGTTGTGAATAATATTAGAGAAAAAACATCTCTTGTCAAAAGATGGCTATTTTTCACCTAATCCTGATATTTTGTGACCTTTGATCTTTCCAAAGGATCAGCCAAATTAGTATGGATAGGGGGCGGTCCGTGGCGCAGTGGTTAAGGCGCCTGCCACCAATGCTAAAGGTGCGAGGTTCGATTACAGGTTCCGGCGTCGGATTTTTCTCCTCTAGTAAGTGTCACCGTTAATTCGGGCGGACCGTCGGGGGTTCTTTCTCCGGGTACTCCGGCTCTTCCTCCCCCTCCACTTTGGTATCAGTTTCAGTCCACTTAATCAAATTTCAAATACAAACGATTTTGAATTTCCAAAAACTACAGTAGCTCACTTGAGCTTGCCCTTAGCACTACGTGAAAGTTCTGTGTTTACGTTCAGTGTGTGAGTGAATGCACGTGATTCACGTGAGCGTGCTTGTTGGGTTCAGTTCGCGGCGGCGCTTTGAGCCGATTTTCAATTGGGATAAAGCGCCTATTTAATGCGCTTATTATTATTATTATTATTATTATTATGGATAGGAAGGTCATATCATTAGGTATCTTTGCACCAAGATGGGTCTAAAGTTGAGAATAGTATTTGAGAACAAATCAATGTTATCAAAATATAGCTATTTTTGGTCTATTTCCTCATCCACTGTGACCTTGACCTTTTTAAGAGGTCACTGAAATTGGTATGTTTAGAAAGGTCTTGCCACAAAGTATCCTTGGGCCAAACTTGAAGACTGTGACTTGAATAGTCTCCGAGAAAATGCCAAATTAACAGTTTACCACAGACGACGGCAAATGACGGACAGACGGCGGACGGACGACCACTGGTCCAGAACATAGAACATAAAATTTGCAGCCTTGATAAGAGCCAAACAATTCACTACCCATGAAATATCAACTCTTGCTATTGAGTGCTGGCCTGTGATTTTGGACCTTACAGCTCTCTCAAGAGCCGTAAGGTCCAAAATCACAGGCCAGCACACAATAGCAAGAATTGGATTAAACTGAACTTGTGTTAGCTAAATATCCGAAAGGTCAAACAATGATTGCCAGCACATGATCAGTTCTAAAAATTGACAGAAATTACCTGCAAATCTTAATGTCTCCCCTAAGAATGGGTGCTGGCGAATGTTCGGGCTGGAAATCAGACGTGTTGAAAATAGCCAGGGAGAAGTTGACATAGCCGCTCAGGTCCTGGGTTGGGCTGTAGCGCATCTCATACACCAGCCGAGGGATGAAGTCTGATGTCAGGGCAATAATGAATGCCTGAACAAAATATGCATGAGATTAATTATTCATAAGGAACAATAAGGAGAAAATGAATAAATGAACGATCAAATGAGTGGATGCATAAATGAGGGGACAAATGAATGAGAGAATGAATAAATACTTTAATAAGATGAATAGAACGGCACAAAGCAGAAATGAACTGAATGAAATGAAATGGAATGAAACATCTCACTGAACGAATGATTAACTGACAAACTGATCGAGTAAATGAAATGGAAAAAAAAAAAAACCTTTGCACAAGCATTATTACGTACATTACTGATGATGGCAATTCGAGATATTGCATACAGCACACTGTACCAGATCCCTGAAAAACAAAAATATATAAATAAACAAATAAATTACAACATAAGTTCACAACACTATTACTCAAACCATAACCATTTGCTTAAAAGTATTCAGGTTCGTACATGTGATAGTTTCATAATTATGAGTTGGTGATCATTTAAACCACTGGCATCATCAAACAAACCAGTTCAGAGATGGATCAACCATGCTAGGTCAAGGGTAGTGCAGGATTAGTTTGGTGACTTCAAGTGCAAAGCTACTCTGGCACTACTCTTTGACTTTCACAGTCGGTCCATTTCCCACGGGGTGTCCCATTTCTTATCGCAGGGTGCGAAATCTGAACTATTTTATGCTTTACCTAAAACAGCAAGCCATACCTCCAAGGAGAAAGAAAGTTTATTTAAATTCCCAATCTGGAGTGTAATTACCAATGTTGGCTGAGCGGTCAGCGATAGGTCTTCTCAGCTGTGTGATGAACTTGCTGGCATCCACACGAATCTCCACCACATTATTCAAGAGGGCAAACAGGGGGGCCAGGGGAAAAGCAGCACAAAATATAGTCAGGAACCCGAACTGCAGAACTGCACAGTCACAAAACGTCAACATTAGATCAAACATCTTGCAAAATATGGTCCAGAAACCAAATGGGAGATTGATCCATCCACCCATCAGTCTGTCCATCCATCCATCCATCCATCCATCCATCCATCCAACCAACTTTATTTGTTTCTTCAAAAACATTACCGATGACATGACTTAGTGGAGGTGTCTACTACTCACTCAATTCTAGCCTAAGAACCCGTTGTGTTGAGACACAACCCAGGAGGCACTCGGGGAACCCCGAAGGGGGCCGAGAGTTGTCTCCCGTTAACTGCCCCCCGGATCCGATACACGGTGTGACTATCCAGTCAGTCTACTTAGGCTCACGCTGTTCAGACGTGTTGCTCTAGCCTACGGACTTTGGATTTTCGACCGGTTGCCGGTCTTCTGGACTTGGCTTCTGCTCTGGGCTTCATCTTCGTCAGCCCTGCCTGTGCCGCTGCGTGGCTCTGTCGTCCCCTCTTCGTTGGCTGCTGCCCTCTTCGGCCACTTGCGTGCCTGGGCTACGCGGCGAGCATCGCCGGGACTTTGCCCAGTCCTTCCTTGGGTGTTTGGACATTTCTCCCCCGTTCCCGCACCGGCGGAAAGGTAAGGTAGCTGGGTTGGCCCTCGGCCGGTTCCCGGGCTGGGCACTGGTTTGAGCGGGCACGAAGGCAGTCTTCATCTTCGCTGTTGCTGGCGCGCATTATTCAGGGGTCAATTCTTCCTCTTTTGAGGATATCAGCGTTAATTTACAAAAATACGCTGTTTAAAAAAGGCAATTCCGCGTAATGGAGGGAAAGAAAAAAAATAAATAAAATAAACATAAAAATCTGAAACGATCGTGGTTCTTAAACGGCGCAGGTCCACAAGTTGTTAGATTCGTTTTTCCAAGATGGCGTCTAGCGATGCAGGACACATGGTTGTTCGCGGCTAAACCTTTACTGAAAGATAAGTCGAACCCTGATTATTGGCGCTTACCTATTCACTTTACACAGACAGCCTGGCAGCAGAGGCAGAAAAGGCAGCAGGCAGCGGCAACATGAAACAGCTCTACGACATTACCAGAAGATTGTCGGGTAAGTATGGCCATACAGAAAGACCAGTAAAAGACAAAGAAGGCAAGCCTATTGCAGACAGAGCAGACCAACTCGACAGATGGGCCGAGTATTTTGAAGAGTTACTGAACAGACCTAGCCCACCCGACCCCCCCCGACATCCAGCCGGCAGAGACCGACCTACCCATCAGCTGTGACAGACCCAGCCGGGAAGAGATCAGAAAAGCAGTGGCATTTTTGAAGAATGGCAAAGCAGCAGGGATCAAGAGAATACAGAGAGAAAGATCAAGCGGTGAAGACATCAGCGAGAAGAGACAAGAGAGTGCACACAGAAAGGCTGGCAGAAGAAGCGGAGGCAGCTGCAAAACAGAGAGACATGAAGACAGTATACCAGAACACCAAGAAGCTGAAGGGCGATTACGGGCAGTACCACGACCTCCCAGTGAGAGCTGAAGATGGAACTCATGTCACAGTAGAGGAAGAGAAGCTGAAGAGATGGAAGCAACACTTCGAGTCCATCCCGAACCGCTCAGACCCACCAACCCTCACTGACATTCCTGAAGCGGAGGAGGACCTGGACATTAACCTCGGCAATATTACTATTGCGGAAGTCAAGCAGGCCATTCAAAAGCTGAAGAACGGGAAGGCACCTGGCGATGACGAAGTGTGCCCCGAGATGCTGAAAGTAGAAGATACGGTAACGCCGCAGCTTCTTTGTCAGATTTTTCAAAAGATCTGGGACTCTGAAGAAGCGCCGAGCGATTGGAAGACCGGCACCATCGTCAAACTTCCGAAGAAAGGAGACCTGGGGAACTGTAACAACTGGCGAGGCATCACCTTACTATCCCTCACCAGCAAGATCTTCAGCCGCATTCTCCTTGAACGCATTACGACAGCAGTGGATGGCATCCTTCGCCAGGAGCAGGCAGGCTTTAGGAAAGGCAAGTCCTGCATTGACCATATTTTCGTCCTGAGACAGATCCTTGAACAGTCTAACGAATGGAATGGATCCCTCTATGTGGTCTTTGTGGACTTTGAGAAGGCCTTCGACAGTCTGCATCGAGACTCCCTTTGGAAAATCCTGCGATACTATGGAATCCCCCAGAAACTTGTCAACGTCATCAGGTCCCTGTACAAGAATTTTGAGTGCAGAGTCGTCCACAATAACCAGCTCACCGAACCGTTTAAGGTGGAAACCGGAGTGAAACAAGGATGTATTCTTTCGCCGATCCTCTTCTCAATGGCAATTGATTGGATCATGCGCCGCACCACAGAGGGAAGGAGGCAGGGAATTCAGTGGACGCTGACCTCAATGCTGGATGACCTCGACTACGCCGATGATATCGGGCTGCTGGCAAGCAGAAACCAGGACATGCAACAGAAGACACAACAGTTGACACAGTCAGCAAGCTCCATAGGTCTCGGGGTCAACATTAGGAAGACTCAAGTCATGAGGAAGAACACCATAGTGCGCTACCCAATCACCATCAATGACCAACCTCTGCAAGAGGTGGACGAGTTCACGTACCTGGGCAGCAAGGTTACCACAGATGGAGACTGCACAAGGGAGATCACCACAAGAATCAGCAAAGCCAACCAAGCCTTCGCAATGCTGAAACCCATCTGGAGGACTACAAACCTGAGCATCCACACCAAGCTTCGTATTTTTAAGAGTAACGTGCTGAGTGTCCTTCTCTATGGGTCAGAGTGCTGGAAATCCACTACTGCTACGGAACGCAAGCTGGAAGTCTTCCAGAACAAGTGCCTGCGACGGATCATGAAGGTCTTCTGGCCAAACATGATTACAAACGAGGAACTACGGAAGAGAGCAGGCGCAGACAGCATCGCTGAAACCATCGCCACACGGAGATGGAGATGGCTAGGCCACGTTTGCAGAATGTCACCCGACTTATTACCAAGGGTGGCACTGAGATGGACACCACAGGGGAAGAGAAACCGTGGGCGACCAAAGGAGACGTGGCGCCGAACCGTGGAGCGAGAGCTCAAGAACAGAGGCCTTACTCTGCAAACAGCACCCAAAACAGCAGCTGACAGACAAAAGTGGCGTTCCCTTGCCGTCGCCTCAAGCACCAGACGGCGCAGAGAGGACTGAATGAATGAATGAAAGCAGCAGGGCCAGATGGCATCCCAGCGGAGTCTCTGAAAGCAGACCTAGAGACAACAGTGGAGATGCTGTACCCACTGTTTGGAAAGATCTGGGAAGAGGAGGTGATGCCAGCTGACTGGAAGGAGGGGTACCTAATCAAGCTTCCCAAGAAAGGCGACCTCAGCAAGTGTTCCAACTACAGAGGAATCACCTTGCTGTCAGTACCAGGAAAGGTCTTCAACAGGATCATCCTAGAGAGAATGAAGAGCCCCGTTGACCCCCAGCTGAGAGACCAGCAAGCAGGATTCAGGAAGAACCGATCATGTACAGACCAGATCGCCACTCTCCGCATCATCGTGGAACAGTCTCTGGAGTGGAGCTCCCCGCTGTACGTCAACTTTGTGGATTATGAGAAAGCATTTGACAGCGTGGACCGAGAGACTCTGTGGAAACTCCTACGACACTACGGTGTACCCACAAAGCTCGTCCGCCTGATCAAGAGCAGCTATGATGGCATGACATGTCGCGTGATCCACGAAGGGCAGTTCACCAGAGAGCTCCAGGTCAGAACTGGTGTCAGGCAAGGGTGTCTGCTGTCTCCGTTCCTCTTCCTACTGGCCATAGACTGGGTCATGAAGATGACCACAGAGCACAGACGAAGTGGAATACAGTGGACACTGTGGACACAGCTTGACGACCTCGATTTTGCAGACGACTTGGCATTACTGTCCCACACTCATCAACAAATGCAGGACAAGACCACGAGGCTTGCTGACATCTCATCCCAAGTGGGCCTCACCATTCACAAACAGAAAACAAAGACAATGAGGCTGAACGCAACCAGGGAAGAACCAGTCTTGCTTGCTGGCACCCCGTTGGAGGAGGTGGAGTCCTTCACCTATCTCGGGAGCATCATAGACAAAAAAGGCGGCACTAATGCAGATGTCAGAGCACGAATCGGTAAAGCCAGAGCAGCCTTTCTCCAGTTGAAAAAAGTGTGGAGTTCCAGAGAGCTGTCACAACACACCAAAGTCCGGATTTTCAACTCCAGTGTAAAAGCAGTTCTCCTATATGGAGCAGAGACATGGAGATTGACAAAAACCACAGTCAACAGAGTACAGACCTTCATGAACAGTTGCCTTAGAAGAATTTTGAAAATCCACTGGCCAGAGAAGATCAGCAACGTCAGACTCTGGGAGAGAACAGAGCAGATAACAGCAGAGAATGAAATTGGGCGAAGAAGATGGGGATGGATCGGTCACAGTCTGAGAAAGCCAGCTTCCAGTATCACTAGGCAGGCATTGTCATGGAACCCCCAGGGAAAGAGGAAAAGAGGTAGGCCGAGAAACTCCTGGCGTCGAGACCTCCAAGCAGACATCAAGAGACTGGGAACCACCTGGAGTAGAATCGAAGGAGAAGCACAGGACAGGAGTTGCTGGAGGTCTCTCGTCGACGGCCTATACCCGGGTAGGGGTGACAGGCGTAAGTAAGTAACCTATTCACTTGTACCTTGTGTGATTTGGGGAATTTGTTATGCTCCAGCCCATGCCTTGACGCCTTTGCGTTGGTGGATGTGGCGAGAGCGGACGCTTACTTCGTTACTGAGTCGGTCGTGTAATGCTTGTTTTTTGTTATGCATTATACGGACCTGTTTTCCATGCACATTTTTGCTTGGGGTACACAAACACGTTTATACACATTTTGGAGAAACTGGCAACTCACTGGCTTGTGAATAAATACACATGTGAGGTCCAAACTACATATTAGTCAGTTGAAAAGGACACTGACTGCACCCAGGGGGTAAACGGGCCTGATTATGCATCGTGTACTCCCCTTAGCTTGGCGGGGCCCCACGTGCCCGCCCCCTGTCGCCATTACATAGTAATGTTACTGTGCCAAACACGTGTGTGTGCATTTTGTGGCATCACATGTTTGAGTTGTTGTGCATCATGAAGCATGTGCTCACCTTGGTTGGCGGGGCCTCTTGTGCCCACGCCCTGTTGCCTTTTTTTTTTGGATAAGGTTACTGTGCCTGCCGCTTGCTTCATGCCTATACTTGTCATGACGTGCTTGAGTTTTGTTGTACATGTATGCTCACCTTAGCGTGGCGGGCTATTGCCTTCCAGACCAAGGGTGACTGCCACGGGTGTGTATGCAGGGACGTACCCAGCGCAGGAAGGGATACGCTGGGAAGACAGGTACAACACATTGTTGATGGTTGGGAAGTTGCCTTGGCAGGATGGACAAACAGAGAGGTTAGCCGCGACTTCTCTTCTTCGCAGATGGTAGGTCGCAAAGGTTGGGTGCTTACCTTAGCTTAGTCGGGACCCGCATGCCCGCGCCCTCTAGCTGGCGGGGATGGATTGCAGGCCCAGGCGCTTGCTGACAGGTTTGTGCCTCGTTTTTTGTGCCTTTGTGTTGCGAAGGCTAGCCTTACCAGGGTGGGGTCCCTCAGGCCCACGCCCGTGTGCCTTCGGTTGTGTTGTGTGTTGCAGTGACCTGTTGCTGTCCCGTTCCCGAGGCAGAGGGTTTCAGTGGCCATCACTTACTAGAGGTCTGTCTGTCTGCACCAGATGTGCCCCCGACCACGCTTGCGACACCTACTCCTCCTGACCGGAGCTGCGCTGTTAGCAGTTGGAATGTACAGACGCGAGCGACCGGCACCTGTGTGTGATCTGAGTCCAGTCGAGGCGCTTTTCCCGGACCTTGCGTATGACAGCGAAACCGGCCACCGCACGAGACCGTGATGACCTTGCGGAGGACGTCACTCCGGACGCAGACTAGTGTGCGGAGTGGGCAGATCGAGGCGACCGTTCCCTGGAGGGAACGCGCTTGGACCAAGCCTTACGTCAGGCAGAGAACCTCGCTACAGAGCTCAGTTCGGAGAGACGTGCTGCGCGCCGTCTCTGGTCCGCTTCCGATCCCCAATCGTCTCCATGGAAGCCTGCTGGCTCTTACGCAGAGTCACCTTGCCGGCAGAGAACCCACCTCGCCACAGAGCTCGGTTCGGAGAGACATTACGCACGCGTCCGAGTCCTTCGCACAGTACGGAACCCCCACACCACTCAAGGTCGACTTGGAAGCCGCCCAGGCGGCCGACGACTTAGCGCAGGATCTCGTGCTCGGAGCAGGAAGGCTCTCACCGCGCTCGCTTCCTGGAGGGTCCCCCACCAGGACAATGCTGCTCGTCGGAAAAACACCGAGACGACAGCTAGTGGTTGCGGGATCCTTTGGCGACCGGCCAGCAAGGTGGAGGTTCCAGTCTTGTCCCTTACCGCTCAGGTCCTCGACGACCTCGTGGAGGGATCGCCACGCCAGACGCAACAGACTAGTGCACGGAGTGGGCTAGTGTGCGGAGTGGGCAGATCGAGGCGACCGTTCCCAGGAGGGAACGCGCTTGGACCAAGCCTTACGTCAGGCAGAGAACCCACCTCGCTACAGAGCTCAGTTCGGAGAGACGTGCTTCGCACCGTCCATGGTCCACTTCCGATCCCCTCTCGTCTCCACGGAAGCCCACTGGCTCCTATGCGGAGTCACCTCGCCGGCAGCGAACCCACCTCTTGAGCTCGGCTCACGGAGACCTTTTAGCACGCATCCTAGGCCTTCAAGCTTATGGAACCCACATGCAAGGCGACCGTAGTCACAGATGGACTCTTTCCTTGCCCTGTACGAGTGCCCTGCGCATCGCCTCAACGCTTCCTGCGATGGACTGCACGCCGGCTCTCCCCTCTCAGGAGAAGATTCTTCACGGGTGGACGCTGGAAGACAGCTAGGAGTTCCTGTCCCGGCCGCGGCTTCGGCCTCCAGGTCCTGCGCTACGCTGCTCAACGCTCCTCCTGTCAGGTTCCCGGGACTACGTTTTCTTTGCCGTCCTTGGATGTCCGACCGCTTCGCTTGCCTTCATCAGGTCCGGTTCTCGGGACTCTCCCAGGCGTACCTCTGCTTCCTGCCTGCTGTGGACCAGCTTCCGGCTCTGCTGTTGGATTAGGTGACTTCGCTCGTCCGTCACTCCCTAGCCTGCATCGGATTCGGTTCTCCTGACCCAAGCCTTCGTCCGCCGCTTCGAGGACTTCTGGCTTCCCTGACGTCCGGCCGCAGATTGCACTTCGGCGATGAGGACTCTCCCGCGTCGTGCTTCCCTGGGCGGCCCTGCTCTTCGGTGCATTCGAGCAGCCTGGAGGATTCTTCTAGGACCTTGGGGCTTCACAGCACTCCTCCTTTGCTACTGCTGCCGCTAGCCCGTGGTTCTCTCTGAGGGATCTTCGGCTCCGCCGTCAGTTGGACGATGCCTTCAGCCTGCACTTCCTACCCTTCTCCAGGTCCCCGTACACTTGGCCTCCAGGGAGTATCGTCGTACTTTGGCGCCGCAGTAGTTACCAGTTCGGGCGCTGCCGTCCTTCTTGTCCTCTGCATTTGGATCCTCACCGTTCTTGGACACAGGGGTACCTACCCGCGGCTCCCGTCGCCCTGGCGTCCTCCTGCCTTGACAATCTCCCCGTGCGCTTTGCAGACCCGACCGGACTTCGGACAAGGATGCCCTGATGCAGCTGTGCCACGGTTGGGGTGACTGGTCTCCACAGGTAAGTCGGTCTCTCACCCTCTCGTCGCTTCGACCATCTCGGCTGGGAGCTCCCCTTCATCCTACAGGTGCGTTGCGGGGGCCACGGATCCTAGGTTGGATGACTTGCAGCCGGATAACACAGCAGGACACAGCCTCCGCATTTGGCTTCCGCTCCTTGGGTGAACATGCAGCGCCGCATCTACTCCTCCTCGATCGTCTCTACGCCCAGCCGCTGCAGCCGCACCTCCGGGTACGCTGGCAGTCACGCCCACTTTGGAGCTGCAAGCCCTTTTGGCAGACCCGCATCGTGTGGAAGGAGCACTCAGTCACCAGGGACTGCTCGTCCTCTCCAACAGCGCGACAGTGATGGCGTATGTATACGACACGGAGTGGGCCTTACGCCAGGACGCCTTCGGATGCTCAGCGCGCGGTGGGAGACGACGTGTCGGCCTCTTCACCTCGTGGTGGTACTCCAGCCTCCCCCTGCTTGTCTCCCCCCGATCCCAGTCCCACTCGCCTGGCAGTCTTCGCATATCCATTCGTTGGCACCATCTCTTCGCGTCCACTTCCCCCCCGACAGTCGGCGTCCCCTTCCTCCTCAAGCTGCGAGATGGCTGTACCACCCTTGCCGGGGCACCTCCTCCTTCACGCTTGGACGCGTGCCGCAGGCCCTCGACGCTGGACGCTTCTCGAGGGCAGCAGTGGAGGCTAGCGCTTCAGCCCACAAGCACTCGGCTTGACGCTTCTATAGGGAAGATGGTGAGTACTGTGCTCCTGGGCGGCGCCCGTCGCTGCTCCCCCCACTGACCTAACTACCCAAACTAGTGGACTTCTTTTCCTGGCTTCTCGGAGACCAAGGTGGCCTTTGCAGACATAACCTTTCCGACGTGTTACTGGTGGCTCTCACCTTTTCGCCCACGTCAGCGAGCTACCCGCGCTTCGGCGCACCCTGCCTGCCTGCAGCTTCGAGCGGTCCGTGCCGTACAGCTCCTTCGGACTCTGTCTTCTGGCCATGACCACGTCTTCTTGGACGGAGCCACAGGTGTGCACCTTGACCGCTGTGAGGGACTTCTTCCCCAGGAGTTAAGGCAAGGAGACCCTTGCAAGCCCTACACTTTTACCTACTCAGTCACAAGCCGTCTGGAGTGGACGCACACGCCTCTTCTGCCATTATGCCGGCAGGACTGATGCTTCTTCCTGGCTACGATCTCTTCCTGGCTATGCTCAGTCATACGGTCCGCCTACCAGGATCCCTCCCAAGGAGGGAAGAGGCTAAAGAAACGTGCACACAAGGTACACGCCATGACCACAAACGTCACGTTCGACCAGAACTGTGCCCTCTTACACATCGTGGCGACCGGGGGACTGGCTGGCAGAATCTACTTCGCCTGCCTCTATCCTAGGGATCTGGCAGGCCAGCGAGTCTCCTCGCTTGGGTGGGGGACATCACTGCGGCGCAACACTCCCTCCTGGTGCCTCGGCGCCGTAAATATTCTCCTCCCTAGGGTCGTCGGGAGTTTGTGGCAGAGAGGACGGCCCTTGGGCCCTAAGGTGTGCTGGGGCGCGGCACCCTCCTCCTATTCGCAATTCCTCCACTAAGTCATGTCATTGGTAATGTTTTTGAAGAAACAAATGCATTTTTCTCTAAAAGGTATTTTTTCGAAAAATACTTACCGATGACATGACTTGGACGACCCTCCCACCTGCCCCGCTTGCCGTTGGTGAGCTAAGTATCCTGACTGAATAGTCACACCGTGTATCGGATCTGGAAGGGCAGTTAACGGGAGACAACTCTCGGCCCCCTTCGGGGTTCCCCGAGTGTCTCCTGGGTTGTGTCTCAACACAACGGGTTCTTAGGCTAAAATTGAGTGAGTAGTAGACACCTCCACTAAGTCATGTCATCGGTAAGTATTTTTCGAAAAAATACCTTTTAGAGAAAAATGCATTTTTCCAAATACATGCAAGCAGGCATTCATTGAGGGGTCTCTAAAAAATGATGATCATCTGCTACATCTGCTATGTACTGAGTGTAAAAAGTATAGTCCTCATATCAGACAACAGATAAATGTGAAACTGAAGAACACTTTTACAAAAATTCCAACCAAGACACATACAAACTAGCCAGAACACTTTTTCAAAAATCAGCCTAGACACAAATAACTGCATTTTCTAGACATCCCTGCCACTGCATGAAAAACATCTGTCAGCTGCAAGTTTCACAGACTCTCAGCCAGCATTGTTCATCTTGACACTGATCCAAACCCCAGTAGCAAAGCGTCTTTGGGCCCACGGCGGCAGGGAAATAAACGAAATCAAAAGCAATATGACAAAACAGAGTGCACTCACCCATTTCCAAATACTCATAGAAGAGAGAGGTGCTGCCGGCACACTGGAGCTTGAAGTCCTTTTCCCAGGGTGTGCGGGCCAGTTTCTGTTCTTTCGTCTCCTTGGAACACTTCCGCTGAATCAGTTTGATCAGTTTCCTGCAATTCAACCAATAAACGAGCCAATAGATAAAACTGATAAAGACGAATCTGCGATCGGGAACATTGTGGATATGAACGTTTTCTTCGGATTAGCCAATGTGTGTCATGTCCATTAACTCTTTCGAGACGTGCCGCAACTGGATTCGCGGCATAAAGCCGCGAATCCGGATGCGACACGTCTCGAATGTGTTAACCCTTTTTCACACTGATACACCCATTGCTTGAAATATATTTGACTGAGAGTTCAAGTGTGGTGCCTCAGGCGCCAAGCTATTCTGGCACCGCCCTTGAACTACTAAGACAGGTGATCTATCTCCTAATCTGTCATGTAACCTTCATAAGACAATATGCAAAGTTTACAAAATCAGCCTCAGGATGTAATGGGTTAAGTGGTCCAAGTTATTTGATACGTACATGCCCTCTGCCTTCAAATGACAGCCTACCGTGAAATTATATTTATATATAAAATTTAGACACGAAACCAAGCCTAAACATGTTATTTTTTACTGTGGATGTTCTCTGTCGCTTTAAAAATAATTTTATTGACTCATGCTGTAATCTGTTTGTTAGTATGATAAAAACATAAATATTTGCTGCTAAGACTAAATAACCCTTTGACTTCAAATCTTCAGTTGTATACTGTGTCATAAGGTTGAAACATTGTGAGTAGTCCTCTGATGACTATGTTACAGTTCAGAAGAAAAATCGACCACAACATTTAACCCATATCATCTGTCTATCAATCTATCTATCTATATCCCGTAGTCTTGCCGACCGTTGGGGCACCACTGATGACTTGGCAACCAGCTCCCTCCATTCCTCATTCCAACCAGCTCCCTCCATATCATACTGAGGCTAAAAGCTTCAAATTTGCACACTGCCATATGCAAGCTACATTATAGTACTTACAGATAAAGATATAGACCAACGGCTTTAGTTCAGGGGTGGTGCCAGAATAGCTTGGTGCCTACAGGTGCCAAGCTATTCTGGCACTACCTTTGAACTATTTTAGTCAAACTTAATTCACACACTGGTGTATTCCGAATGATAAGGGTTAAAAGGTTGTGCCACAAAAGCTTGGTGCCTGGTGGAATCTTTGAACTATCATGGTTGATCCATATCTCGTTGTAAAGTGTCATGGCTAACCCTTCGTGTGTCTGTAGCGCTTTTAGTTGCGATGATTCCTTCAGGAATCATCGTGACTAAAACCGCTACGGACACGCAAAGGGCTAAACAGTGTTAAAAATGATTAAGAAACTGCTTACGGGACAGCAATCTCGATGATGTTGTTCTGGATGAGTTGCTTGCCCACCATGATAATGGCCAGCTGTATGCACAGTTCAATCAGACAACCACCTGCTTCACACTGTAATAAATAAATGAATGAATGAATGAATAAATGAATGAACGAACGAATGATGTTCGTAAATGCATATCCTAGGTGTCTTTACGTAAGCGGACATCTTCCTATTTCTGGTCTAAGTATACACAGAGATTTTTTTTATAAAGCATACAAATAATAAACAAGTTGCACAAAAAAAGCAGTTGTAAATCGAGCAAGGAGGATTGGTTGCTCAAAGTTAGATGTTACATTCAAATGCTTTTATTGATGCACAACATATATAGCAAGAACACAGAATATGAACATAATGTACAGCTGAACATATACATGCCTCCTCCTGGCGAGCACCAAAGATTGTCTGGTAATCTCCAGGTCGCCCCACAAACCTGATAAACAAAGAAATAAATACCGTTTTCAATCTTTGAATCTGAAAGTTGAACTCTGTAGCTGGAGACGGCTAGGCCTTGAAAGTTCAAGGGTGGTGAATCAAGCTAATCTGGCACTACCCTTGAACCAGCATGGTCTCCAACTCCAGCTACTGGCACATAGTTGGTACAGGACAGTTCTCAAATTGAAGAAATTCAGCCTTTATGTGGAAAGAGTGAATGGTGCAGTGCAAGAGAGAGTCCTCTCCATCCTCCAGAGGCACAGATTCTCATGCACCCCTGCAGCCTGTTTCACTGTACCTTTGGGCCAAGTTTGAAGTCGGTTATATCCTGAAGCTGATTTTTTAAAATTTCCTTTGTTGTCTTGTGAAGGCTTGAACCATCATAGTCAAACTTATTTCAAGCAATAGTGTCTGGATGAAAAGGGATAAACAGTCTCCAAGAAAATGCCAACATTAAAGTTAACCACGGATGACAAACAATGGGTAGACTACAAACACACGACGGACATAGACTCATTTTGCTGTCGCACGTCAATCAATAAAAAAAATTCATTTTTCTTTAAAAGGTATTTTTTCGAAAAATACTTACCGATGACATGACTGAATGGAAGTGTCTACTACTTACTCATTCTAGCCTAAGAGCCAGTTGTGTAAAAACACAACCCGGGAGGCACTCGGGGAACCCCGAGGGGACCAAGAGTTGTCTCCCTATACCCACCACCCGGAAGCCGGGTACCCATAATCCCTCAGTCAGGATACTTAGCGCACCAGCGGCAAGCGGGGCAGGTGGGAGGGTCGTTTGAGTCATGTCATCGGTAAGTATTTTTCGAAAAAATACCTTTTAAAGAAAAATGAATTTGTTTCTTCAAAAACATTACCGATGACATGACTGAATGGAAGAATTGCGAAGAGGAGGTGGGTGCCGCGCTCCAGCACACCTTAGGGCCCAATGGCCGTCCTCCCTAACGCAAACTCCCGACGACCCTAGGTAGGTGAATACCTACGGCGCTGAGGCGCCCGGAGGGAGTTGTGCCCCCCACAAAACGCCCCCAGCAGAGCGAGGAGTCTCGCTGGCCTGGCAGAACTCTGCGATTGCGGCGGGCGAAGTCATCCCGCCCGCCAGCCTCCAGTAGCCACGAAGTGTAAGACCGAACAGTCCCTGACGAATGTGACGTTCGAGGCCATGCAAGTGCCTTGATAACGGAACTGTAGCCTCTAACCTCCCTGAGGGAGGGGTCCTGTAATTCCGAACGTATGACTGAGCTGAGCCAGGAAGAACGTCCGGCATGTAGCGTCAGTGGTGCCAGAACCGGCAAGAGGCGAGCACGTCCGTAGCGAACGGCTATGTCGTAGGCACACGTGAGGCTTGTACAGGTATTGCTACGTGGTCCCCTGGTGGCATAGCGCCCCGTAAGCGGGCGCAAGGTGAACCCGTGGACCAAATGCGCGACGGTCCAGGTAAGGTATGGTCCGAGAGGAGCTGTACGTAAGTGTTCCCTCGAACTGTAGGCAGACTGGGCGAGTCGTAGCTCCTGAAGCTCGTTAACCAATCCACCATGGCAACATCCCTCAGGCGCCGTATGGCGGCAAGGGCAAGACGTAGCATGCGATGACTCCTCACCCGGGGAGTCGACAGGAGGCTCCGGACGAGCGTGTGTAAGTCTCTCCGAACCGGGCTCCGAGGAGAGGCGGGTTATCTGCCGGCAAGTGCCCCCAGCAGGATCCCGGCGGCTTACTTGGAGACGAGTGGGTACCGAGATTGGACGTGGGACGTTGCCCAGCGCGACTCTCTGAACTGGGCTCTGTGAGGCGAGTTCTCTGCTTCTCAAGCTGTGTCCGGGCTCGCTCCGTCCGGGTAGCGGCCTCGGTCAACCCCACCCTGTGCCCTAGTCCACTGAAATCGTTGTGGAGACCCTCCACAGGATCATCCTAGTCTCATGCGCTGATCCTCCGAAGGTGTCCTGGTGCATTCCGTGTGTAGCCACTGTTCCCACCGGGGAAGACTGGCCCAGATCTACCGTCGGTCCAGGTAGCGACACGCACGGAGGGAGTTGAAGTTCTTTCCCCAAGCACCAGGGTAGGGGTAACGCACTGGTCAGAGGATCGCCAGCTGCCCTGATCCTGTTAGTACACCTCCGCTGTCGCGTTGCTGGAGAGGAGAAGCTCCTGTGACCTATCCTTTCTCCCACGAGCAGAAGAAGAAGGCCTAGTAGTCCGCGTCGGATCCAAGCGAAGCACGCTCTTGTCCGCGAAGCCCGAAGGTCGGAGGGTTGGACCTCGAGAAGAATCACGGAAGTAGGAAGCGTAGCTTGAGCAGCCGGGCTTAGAGACGACCAAGGTGCGTAGATCCGACTCCGTGTAGTGGCTAGGTCCTCCGCCACGAACACAGCCAAGCGGTACCACCTGTCCAAAGTCTGGCACCCCCCCGGGTGCCCAAAGAAACTTGTCGAGACGGCTAGACGGCAGGGAGCAGGGGCTGCGCCTTGGTTCCCCGGTGTCCACGATGGATGAGAACCCCCAGTGAGTCAGCTGGCGATGCCGGGCAACTTCCGCAGAAGGGCGGCGGCGATGAGCTTGGAAGTCCCGTCCAGCGCCGGCCGAGTGTCCATCCGCGCAGCACAGGACTGCCGGAACCGCAGCACTGGAAGCCGAAGAAGAGGGAGAGGAGAACGGCTGAGAACGTCCGAGCAACCAGTCCGAGGGGTTGCCAGCCGTCACCCTCAGGGTGTCGAAGTCCCGCTGACTGGAACCGGCGACCGAGGAGGGCTCCGAGGGAAGGAATCCCACTGACGGCGAACCACAGAGGTCGAAGACTCCCTCCGAAGGGGAGAGCGAAGACGGAGCGACGCGGCGAGGGTCTCCTGAGAGCCGAAGGCGGGTCCCGACGAGGAGAACGGCTGCGACGAGGAGGAACGGAACGGAGAGGACGAGGGAAGGGGGAGTGGCCGGTCGATGGGAAGAGGAACGGGACGAAAGGGAGTCCGAACGAGATGGTGAACGCGAAGAAGGCGAAACCCGTCTGAGTCGAGGGAGACCTGATCCGTCAAACGCTGAGAGGAGAAGGTCCTCCTTCGCTCTTGCGAAGCAGAGCGGTAACGGTGAGTAGAATCCCGGCGCCTACGATCTTCGCCAACAGGAGGCTCCGTAGGAGTGCGTGTCAGTCTCTGCGAACCAGGCTCTTGGGAGAGGCGGGTTGCTTGCCGGCAAGGGGACCCCTGCGGCCAGAGACGAGTGGGGAATGAACCAGGGTCTTGGAAGAGGCGGATTTCTGGGCACTAACCGTTGAAACTCAGTGCGCCTACCGTGTCGGATCATGTTGGCCTCGCACATACCATGCTGGGGGCACAGCGAAAGGCGTCTCGGTAATCTCCCAGGGGTGTAGGGGGCTCTGGATAGAGGTAGCACCTTTGCTGTTCGGCAGCTGCGTCCTACATAGGACGGACGGGCATCACTGGTCCTCATCCATCTCCTTAATCTCTCACGTGCTGGCTCCAAGCGCCACACCCTGGCTAACCACCTCGGCTGGTGGGCTAAACCACGTGAGGGGGTGGTGTTCACATTGCACCACTAGGCGGATGAGCTGTTTCTGACAGCCAACGGCTAGAGGAACGGAGGAGATCTGGTTGGATCCAACGGCCAATGTGGGGGAGTAAACCTTTCCAATCAGGAGTGGAGCCCCGAAGGCAGACAGCTGCCTGTATTCACGCACTGTTCCGGCAGCACCTGCAGCCAACTGGTGCCAAACGTACTGCTTTGCATTCCTTTGGCTACATCAGCGAGGCCGAGAGGGGAACCTTGACGACTGGGCACCCCAGGATCTCCATACCCTTCGCCCAGGCTTGCGCCCTGGAGAGGTCACTCCAGTGACTGACCCAGCAAGCGCATACCCATGGTCTTCCGAGACAGGATGCCAACAATCTCCCAGCCCCCGAGCGGGAAGGTCCTCCTATGATCTTGCGAGGGAGAGCGATAACGTCGCGTATAATCCCTGTGTCTACGCTCTTCACAACCAGGAGGCTCCGGACGAGTGCGTGTATGTCTCTGTGAACCAGGCTCTTGGGAGAGGCGGGTTTCTTGCCGGCCAGGGGACCCCCAGCGGAATCCCGGCGGCTTCCTGAGAGACGAGTGGGGAACGACGGTGGAGGAGGGACGCCACGAGCGTCCCACCAAACCAGGCTCTTGGGAGAGGCGGGTTATTTCCACCAGCTGTGTCCGGGCGCGCTCTCTAACGGAGGCGGTCTTGACGGTCGAACTCCCACTTTGTGCACTAATCCCTCGATTACTCAGTGGCGTTTTCTGTGTCGGATCCAGTTGGTCTCGCACGTCCGGTGTCAGGGGCACAGCGGAAGGCGCCTCGGCAAACTTCAAGTACCCGCGAGGGGAGGAGGCTCCCTCCTATAAGTTCCAGAGATTAGACCATCGCAGCTCCGGCCAGGTAGCACAGACATCACAAGTGTGGTCGGAAGCACACCCAGCGCACAGGAGACAGACTGTCTGGATATCCGATGGCCACTGGAAGTCTCCGCATCGTATGCAGGTCACCAGTAGGCCCATGCAACACACCAAACCTGAGGTGGCCTGGAACTGTGTCGATAGTAGTCTCCCCTTCCTTGGAGGCGAGCATCCTTACTAGAGTCCCTGGACGTGCACGTGAATGTCTCTGAGCCGGGCTCCGAGGGAGGCGGGCTTTCTTGCCGGTAAGGGGGACCCCCAGCGGGATCCCATGGACTTTCTTGGAGACAAGTGGGACCGATAGTGGACATGGCTTCATAGAAGGCTTCGTCCGGGCGTGCTCCCTCCTGGAAGCGGCCTCATCGATCCAGGCCCACTACGTGCACTAGTCCACTGAATCCGGTGTGTAGCTTCCCACAGGGACGTCCTGGTCTCAAGCGACCGGTGCCAAGGAGACGTTGGATGGCGTATCCACATCCTGCGCCTAGGGGACCCGACCTCGTGGTTGTCCGACGGCCACCGGCACATCTGCCTTGCGTGAAGGACGTCAGCATGCCCCTCATCGGGGCGGAACGGGATCCTTCAAGCACCAACAGCATAGGTCGCTCCCGCCTGCAGACGCTTCAATGCTGCCATCTGCGCTGCTGAGGCCAGGTGACACAATCATTCCAATGTGGTAGGAGGCACCTCCAGTGTCGGAAGACAGGCCTAGTCCCAAATGGGCGCTGCCTGGACATAAAGAACACACCTACCAGGAGCAGCCGGGCTGGTGCTTACAGCCGAGACGCTGCTTGTCCTCTCCAGGTGGTAGTGTACTGCAACGTCCTAAGAAGTCGGACGTGTGCGTAATTGCCATACCGAGCGGGCCTTGCCAGAGGCTGTTCATGTGTGCTCCCCCTGGCAGCGGCCTCCACGATCCACGCTCGCGCACTAGTTGTGACATTCGGTGTGGCTTCTCCATGTCAGTCCGTTGTCCCTGCAACAGACAACACACCCGAAGGCCTGCGGGCGAGTCCTGTGGGACTAAGCCACGAAGGTAGCCTTCGTAACAACAAAACACACAAGCACCAAAGCGGGGTAACAGACTGTCAAGCCTGCCCGCCAGCAGTGTAGTAAGAAGGTCGACTCACTGCCATCAAGCACTAAGGTGAGCAACCAACATATGTAGCAAAAGTCAAACATGTCATGACAGAAGCGAGGTACCAAACTGCACGCCTACAACTAGCCGTGCAGTAAGCAAGTAGGCCCACTGCCGCCAAGCGCTAAGGCGAGGGGACAACATATGTACACAAAAGACGAATATGTCATGATGGAAGCGAGGTACCAAACTGCACGTCTGCAATCTAGCAGTGCAGTAACGAGGTAGCTTCACCGCCGTCAAGTGCTAAGGTGAGCAACAACATATGTACCAACCCCTGTCATAAAAGGAGTCAGGCCCCAACAACATTGCTAAGGGTGACCGTGTGTGGAAAACAACACCGGCCGCCTGCTGCACAAATCAATACGCAATGACAACCAAGACAAGAAAAACATCCGGGGCAGTAAATCACCACTTTATGTGGACATGTCACGAGGGGCCCGCCCAGCCAAGGAGCGTAAACCCCCAAGCTGCCCGCCGGAACGTATATCCACTCTCTAAGGTACGTGAGCACTTGTCCACAGCGTATGCCTGCATATGCGCGTGCGCTTAAATTCATCACCCGTATCTATACCAACATCCCGCAAGGGAAAACAGAAAGGGCCAGAATAGGCGCTGGTGCCGAACAACTACGCGATGACAAGGCGTGCCCCAAACTGCCACTCAGCTAATCAGGCCATGGAGTAAAAGAATTCTCCACACCCAAGGTACAAATGCGCAGGAACTTAGCTACGATTCACCGAAGGTGAGTGGGAGCAGGATTACAGTGAGAAGAAGACGAAAAGTTCGTACCTGCACAAACCAGTGCCCAGCCCGGGAACCGGCCGAGGGTCAACCCCGCTACCTTACCTCTCTGCCGAAGGGGAACGGGGGGAGACGTCCAAAAACCCGCCTGGCACGACCGGCGAAGCTCACCGGACAGCTCACCAGCGGTCGAAGCGTAGGGGCTACGCAGTGGGGACGAGAAAGCCACGCAGCAGCACAGGCAGGGCCGACGAAACGATCCTATCTCCCGCTCTTCATTCCAACAGCAAGTCCGAAACCGAGAACCGGTCGAAAAACCAAAGTCCGTAGGCTAGAGCAGAGCGCAAGACGACCGAATCGTGCGCCTAAGTAGACTAGACTGAGGGATTATGGGTACCCGGCTTCCGGGTGGTGGGTATAGGGAGACAACTCTTGGTCCCCTCGGGGTTCCCCGAGTGCCTCCCGGGTTGTGTTTTTACACAACTGGCTCTTAGGCTAGAATGAGTAAGTAGTAGACACTTCCATTCAGTCATGTCATCGGTAATGTTTTTGAAGAAACAAATGACAGAACCATACCTGCCCTTGAAGAAAGCGATGTAGACAATGGAGGAGAAGTAGTTTACGAACTGGAGGGCAAAAAGCTTGATGGTGATGCTGTTGTCGTACTCGCTCTGCGTCCTCAAACACTCCCAGTCAGTCAACCAAAATGCCAGGTAGCCATACACCTGATGGACAACAGACAAAAACAGGACTGTTACAAAACAGTCTGGGTAACTCGAACATTTTACTGCCTGATTCTTTCTTAACCCATTACATCCTAAGGCTGATTTTTTAAAATTTGCTTATTGTCCTATGACGGCAACATTACAGATTAGGAGACCGATCAACCATTTTAGTTGAAAGGTGGTGCCAGAATAGCTTGGCGCCTTAGGCGCCAAGCTATTCTGGCACCACCCTTGAACTATCATAGTCAAATTAATTTCATGCAGTAATGTATTAGGGTGAAAAGAGTTAAAAGTGCAGTAATTTCCAGCAGAGGGGCACTTCTAATTACTAGAATTCTGGCGTTCTGACAGTCAACTTTCAGGCATAAACATCATGCAGCCGTCATACAGGTATTAATATTGATAATACATCATCAGGTATGAATACCTCACACACATCATATCTGCACTGTGAAGGCAAAAGATTTTTACATATAATTATGTCCTCCACTCACAATGTTGAGCACGATGATGATGACAAGGTTGATGAGGGCGGCAGTGACGGTGGTGACGAGGGAGGCATTCTGGTACACTAGATCCACTGTGAAAGTGGTGATCTGACTTGAGTTCCCGTTTCTGTTCACCACATTCGGGATCAGCTGCAGGGCGGCTAACATGGACACGCGATACGCAATCACTCCCACCACTGAAATCACTGCCAGTGCTGCCTGCACGGGGATTTGTCGGTGTTACATTTATTATGACCAGCAGAAAGGCAAGTTCAGCTTCACAGATGTATGACAGACAATAGAATTAGCATCCAAAATGAGAGAAACACAACAGACTACTTCACAATGAATAGCACACAAAAGTTGTGTACTGGTCTGTGATTTTGAACATTATGCATCTAAATCGTGGTTCTAAAATCACAGAGGAGCTCACATTTAATTGTAACCCATTTAAACCCCCTAGGCAGCATTTTCCAAATTTTGGAGAGGTCACCACCTGACCACTAAACTAGTTGCAGGAGACAAATCAACTATGATAATTCAAGGGCAGTGCCAGATTAGCTTGGCGCCTGTAGGCGAAAAGCTAATCTAGTACTACCCTTGAATAATCACGGCTGATCCATCTCCTGCTGTTGTGCATTGGGGCTAAATGAGTTAAAGATAAATTTTCAAAGTAATCTGTTCCAGGGTAGACTTTTCACTGCTAAACTTTGCTATTACAATGGGTTTTCTTTGTTGTCTTGTCTCAACTAGGTCTTGCTACCCTTCTTCTCACAATCCATGCGCGTAGGCACAGATATCAGAGGTGTGCTACTGCCCCTTGTATGCATCAGAAAAACTCCTGCATAGCAAAGGAGAAAAAAAGCAAAAAGTCTTTAATTTTACAAACTTCGTTAACCCATATCATACTGAGGGTAAAAGCTTCAAATTTGTACACGGCCACATGCAAGCTACATGATAGTTATGTACAGATAAGGATATTGACCAATGGCTTTAGTTCAAGGGTGGTGCCAGAATAGCTTGGCGCCTAGAGGTGCCAAGCTATTCTGGCACTATCCCTGAACTATTTTAGTCAAACTTGTTTCACACACTGGTGTATTTCGAATGATAAGGGCTAAACACAAAGGATAAAAGTTATCCCTTTTGTGCATCGTTACTGTAAGACATACCAAGAATATTTGTCAAGGAGATATTGTGAACTATTAACAATTCACTGCCATGGAGAAGATTGCTTCAACTGAACATTACAAATGATTTTTTTTTTTTCAATTCCTGAGTCTCATTTCTACCAGTTTATCTCTTGCTACCAAGCTCAACTGCTCACCCATTTAACCCCATGGCCACATTTCCCACATTTTGGGGGTGTCACTTTAACGACTGTACCAGTTGCAGGAGATGGATCGACCATAATTCAAGGGCAGTGCCAGAGAATGAGAATATGAGAGCCCCAGCCTACCCCTCCCCAAACAATATATTTATTCTAATTAACACGGTAATTAAGCAAGCCCACGTCAACAAAGACACCCAATACCTTTATTACCTAGCCATTTTAGTTCCACTCCATAAATCATTCAAGCTATGTTTGGGGGAGGGGTAGGCTGGGGCTCTCATATTCTCATTCTCAGAATAATTAATTCTAGAATGAGAATATAAGATTTGAAAACCAATCAAATCGATAAATGCCACATCGATCAACTAATTATTGTAATCAACTAGCCATTTAGACAAACCCATCGCCACCCAATTACCACCAATACCTTTATTACCTAGCCATTTTAGTTCCACTCCAGAAATCATTCAAGCTACGTTTTTTTATCAACTGCCAACCCGCGAGTATTAAGGCAGATACCCCACCCAACCTAAATTATTAATGCTGTCATTGACTTCTTTAAGCAAAATTATTATATTATATTATAAAATGAATCAAGACGAATTACTTCTTTTAAGTGATATTTGTGCTGTAGAAAACAAAGACTTAGACTTTAAAAAACAGCGTCTTTTGTCTGTGATTGTATCGGGCAAATCAAAGACTTATCTGGGTAGACAATACATGATAGAGGATATTGAATCTCTAAGCTCTGACGAGCTAATCAAGCTTCATTCAAAATATGAAAATCACATTGCCTCACTAATGACTCGTGATTTAAGTCGATCTCTTGTCTGCCTATATACAAAAGCTGTAAGTCACTTCCTACCTGTTGATAGTGAAAACCTTTCACACGACCTTGAAAGTAATCCTATTGTTTCAAGTTCAATTGGCAAATTAGCATGTGTCATGTTTTACAAGTTTGGGAATTACCTTGCACCTGCTGTAACCTTACTTGTTACTAGTAGTCATATTGATTTTTCTAAAATAAATTTTAAATTAGAAGAAAATGGACGAGACGACTCCACAACAGAGCCATGTCTTGACACAGGTTCAAACAGTGACTAAGACTAAAAGCCCAGGTAGAATAGAGGCTGGAAAAAGATTAGCTGAATATAACAGACAAAAGAAATTACAGCTTCAAGCATTAACAGAAAAGACTAACACACCATCACCACTTCCACCAGAACCAACACAACCACCCAAAAGTGAGAAAAAACCAACTACAAAATATATAGTTGCTGGATTTGTTGTCGGATTTGGTTACGTAGGTTACCAATTATATAAAAAATACAAACCAAACACTCGAACAGTGTCCAAAAAATCAAACACTCCAAAAACAAAAGAAGAAGTCTCCACATTACCAGCAGTTCCAAAACTTTTGGACCCATTTTACATGCAGTAAATAAATTTATTATTTTAATTTTTATGGTATAAGAAAATGAGCGACACAAAGAACTTAATGAACCTTGTCTATCACTCTGCTGTAATAAGTGGACTAGCAGTAGCATATTCTATGTTGGGAAAAAGTCTACTCAAAATGAAATCAGCAGACCTTAGTAAATTAGACTTTGAAGACAGTGCTAAGCTAGTAGTTGTTATAACAGCATCGATTGCAACAAAAGATTTTCTAGTCAAGCAAGGAATTATTCCAGAAAATATTTCTATGTAAATAAAAATATGGCAACTATAGCTGTCATGATTGGTGGTGCAGTTATTAACGCATTAGCTTTTAGTGGATCAAACTATTTCTTTTCAAAAGTTAGTAAAGAAGAATCAGCAGAAGAAATGAAGCGACACAATGAGGCATCTGAAAAACTAGCTCAAGCCCAACAAGATTATGAAAAGCAAAGAATTGAGAAACTTGATTTTATTAATGAAAAACTAAAACTTGAGGGTCACGCACAGCATACATTTTCAAATGTCGATGACGCTATCAAAGAATACTATCTTGTAACTGGTGAAGACATGTCTATTCCACAACCAAAACTTAGTGACTACTACCAACCAAGCCTAGAACAAAGAAATGGAGAAATAATATTTGTTTTAGTAGGAATGACATTAGTATATTTTACAGGAGTTTATATTGCTAGAAAAAATGGCAGACGCTAAACTATCAAAAATATATTACTCCCCAATTGGCTACTGGAAAGGGAATACTGCAGTAGAAAAATTACATGCTGCTGTGGGTGGAGATGTCAACCAAATAAAACAGTGGCTTAAAAAACAGGCAATTTGGCAAATATATCTTCCTGCTCCAAGAAAAATAACAAGGCCTCATTTTGAAAACACTATCCCTAATGACACACACCAAATGGACCTCCTGTTTCTTCCGCATGACACAATAAGAAAGAAACGATACAAGTATGCATTAACTGTTATTGACATAGCTTCAAGGTATAAGGATGCAGAACCCATAACTGACAAAAAAGCTGTAACAGTGGCCACTGCATTATCAAAAATATATAGTCGAGGTCCTTTAAAATACCCTAGGCTTGTGCAGGTTGATGATGGGAGTGAATTTAAAGGCGCTGTTAATCAGTTATTTGCAAAGCATGGAGTGCTAGTGCGGCGAGGCATACCAGGCTTGCATAGATCACAGGCTATTGTAGAAAACTTTAACAAGCAATTATCGGAGAGACTTTTTAGCTATCAGTATTCTAAGGAACTCATGCATGACACACGTAACACTGAGTGGGTTAAAAGATTACCGTCTGTAATAAAAGCAATGAATAATGAGGGTCACCCTAAACCTGTTGATTCTATTAAATTGAAAACAATACCGTCAGAAATAAAAACAACAACAACACCTCCAGACACTAGCTTGTTTACAAAACAGGTGAGATATTTGTATCAACCA
Organism: Semisulcospira habei; assembly: GCA_036245525.1. Lineage (NCBI taxonomy): Eukaryota > Metazoa > Mollusca > Gastropoda > Semisulcospiridae > Semisulcospira > Semisulcospira habei. The sequence goes on from BTPG01000006.1 coordinate 130,164,468, forward strand.
GGTGAAGCTGAAAATGACGTTAGACGTAGGGCAACTGATCCAATTTGGTCTACATCTGTTCATAATATAAAAAAAATAGTTCCTTCAGCTAATGCAACAATATATTATCTGTATGAGCCTGCACCCCAGAGGGCATTTGTTAGAGAAGAATTACAGATTATTCCCACAGACACTGTTACTCATTTTTAACAATTTCAATTCATCAATTAGTTTATCAAGCAGATTATCAGCTATTTCTTCAGATAACTTGAGCCTGTAATGACCTGGTGCATAAGCTTTTTCCTTAGTGTGAAACACTCTTTTTGTGTCTCCAACTGCTAGAGACTTTTTATATGTTTGAATCATTTCAATATTATGTTTGTTTGATCTTAGTGTCTTGTTTGGATAATCAGGCATTAATGCACCATCTAACACTTGCTTGTAATGTTCATGACGTATGTCTTTATTTTTTATTGCTGTTTTTTTTATTCCTTTGGCTTTCGACTGACTTCCCTTCTGGTGCAGTATAGAATACATTTTTGATCTCAGTCCAACATACTCAACTATAGGCACACCATTCAGTTCATCTTTAAACTTACCAGGCACTTTCTTGTTTTGTGTGCTAAACAGTGGATGGTCTTTAGGGTAGTCAGACGTGTCATACATGTGTAGTTCTGTTTTCATGTCTTCATAAAAGTCTTCAGTACATACGTCTATGATCATAGAGTCAGTGTCAGTGTATAGCAGACGGCAGTCAGGATATTTTGGTTTAAAGTAATCATAATAAAATTCAAGCATTAACAGTTTTGATAACTCAAGAATTGCCATACCAATGAATACTGGCTTGTCCAGTTTAACAATCTTTTTTTTGAGTGACACTGCATACAATGATGGATGAAATTCTTTATACCCTGTGTACTGAGGCTTACCTGTAAGTTTAATTGCACCTGATTCAGTTGTGACCAGTCTCACATCTTTTCTGTGATGAGGATTTTCCATCGTCTTACCAAAACAGGCATTGTTCATAAGCTTAAAGAAGTCTTTGTCAAATGCAGTGTTACCATCTCTTGCACGCAATGTTGTGTTCTTCATTATGTAATCTTTCATAAAAGCACTTTGGTCAAATTGAATTCCTCTATGAACTTTTTTTAGTACTAAACCATGTCTGATGTAAAACTGTAACAATCGATAGTGACAAACGTAATTGAATTTGTCATTTAAATTTGGTACAAGTTTGGTG